>ML777309.1:25659-58954 GCA_009831015.1 Picea engelmannii | reverse complement strand
CAGTGTATCAAATTGTTTTCAGAACTGGTCAAGGGCCTCTCCCAAACAGGTAAAGATACCAATCATCCTTTGCTGGCTTATTTGGAAGAACAGGAACGCAACTTTATTTGAAGATAAACCACCTTCAGTTCACAGAGTGGCCTACTCTTTTTTCACTGAGATATCAGCTGATAGAAATCAGATACCTATTACAACACCTTGCAGACCTTCCTTCACAGTCCCAATTGACAGAGTGGTGGCCTGGTTCGAAGGAGCGGCACAACATGAAGGATTACACTGCGGAGCTGGTGGAAAGATAACCATAAACCCACAGACGTGTTACCGGTGGACACTAAACTGCGGGCAAGGATCCAATATGAAAGCTGAACTCATGGGAGCTTGGGCGTCTTGTATTCTGGCAAGTAGACTACATATTAGTGAACTTTTACTGCTTGGTGACTCCAAAATCACCATTGATTGGCTGAACGGCAGTGCTGACTTCCATGTTGCGGACCTGATGAGCTGGAAAGAGAGAACTTGTGAAGCGACCCAGCTACTCAATCATATCACTTTCACCCACATCTATAGAAAGGATAACATGGAGGCTGATTTTCTTTCAAAAAAAGCTCTAACTCTGCCTTCGGGACACATTCTCTATTCAAGATGGGAAGAAGGAAACGAGGGTCTCACCTCGAGGATAAATCTTTGAAAGATTGGTTTTGCGAGCAGCCTTCCTTGGGATTGATTCTGGACTTGATGAGATAGTTCCCCCTTCTGTTTTTGTGTTGAATTTATGACTTTTCGGCAATTGCTTGTATTTCCTTGTTGTTTAGACCTGTTATAACAGCATTTCTGATTTGTGTAGATTTTAAGACTCTTCGGCAACTGCTTGTATTTACTTGTTGTTTAGACCTGTTACAACAGAACTGTATACATTTATATCCTTCTGAATATAATGAGTATTTTTTTCACGTTGAAAAAAAATTAGACATAAGAGATCGTCTTCCAAAAAGAGTTCTCTAGTCTCTCAAATATAACATGCATAAGATTGAGATTGAAGAAATGATATTATGCAATGAAATATACATAGTAGTTGAAAATGAAAGATATTCTAAGGAAATCAATAATGTTGAAGAAATCAACAATGTGCAATTTGAATTTGAATTTTATATGGTGTTATGTTGTTTCTATTCATATACATTAAGAGATTTGAATTGATTGGATATAGGGTTGAATATTATGTGGAACTAGGATCCATTTTGGGGGAGTTTACACATCAAGGTTTGGAAGTCGAGAGGATTATTAAGAGGACACACATGGTCCTTGGGAGTTTACACATTATGGTTAGGTAATGGAGAGGATCGTTCAGTACCAACAAGAGGATAGACATGGTTGAGATATATGTAGGAATGGAAATGCAAGGTCACATGATGTACCTCGTCCTCATCTCAAGGATTGGACAGAGATATAGAATTGACAACCTATATCTATTAATATTAGGTAAAACAAATAAGATCATCGATGCATTACAAGTAAGAGGTGACAAGAAATGGACATTGGATTATTCATATGAGATATCTCTTAATATGAGGTAAAGAAAATAAGATCAACAATGCATTACAAATAGGAGGTGACTGGAAATGGACCCTAGACTATCCATACAAAAGAGTTGGGAGAAATTCTAACATTCAATTTGAAAATGGACAAGCTAAGGTAGAAATTGTCACACCACTTATTTTTAGTGCAATTGTCACACCACTTATTTTTATGACAAGTAGTAATGTACACATTTTATTCACATAATCTAATATTGCAGCCTACTCATAAACCATTGCCCAAGAAATCGAATGGAAAATGTAATATTGCAAATATAAAACAATATGCAGAACATAAATAATTAACCAGAAATGGCAGATGAACAACAATATAACCATAACAACACCACAATAATACCAAAATGATACCAAAATAACACCAGAAAGAGCAATTTTATTACTGAGAGTAATTTTCACTTGCCTCTTCGAGGGGGAAACCTTCAGCAGAGCAGAGCTCTATTACAATAATATCCAAGACAAAACTTCGCATACCCTTGACTCCTATTTATACTAAATATGTCTATCAAAAGAACAATCTAGCGGAAAATCCTTCTAGAAGCAGAAGCTTCTATTAGGTCTTCTTACATCGAACTTATTCTTCCTTATTTCTAGGCCTTATTAATACTGACCTTTATTACATGGAAATATATTATTCTACCTACGTGAGGGGTTAGGTCCCTAACATGTCCTCCCGCTTAATAACAACCTTCTCCTCAAGGCTTGAGATGAGGAAATTGTTGCAGAATGGTAGCTGGTTCCCAAGTGGCATCTCCTAGAATTGTATCTTTCCACTAGACTAACACTTGCTTGATGGTTCACTGACGAAGACGATGATCACGTTGGTCCAAAATTGCTTGTGGTTATAGCCAAATGGAGCCTTCTTCTTCCAACTTGAGAAGGTTGGTTTGAGTTTGGCACTTAGTTCCAATCACCTTCTTTAAGCAGGAAACATGAAAAATAGGATGGAGCTTAGACTAACTAGGAAAACCTAACTGATAGGCCACCTGTCCCACACGCTTGAGAACGGTATAAGGACCATAAAATTTGGGTGCCAGTTTCTGACAATGGTCATCCTTGAGGGAATTTTTCTTGTAAGGTTGCAGTCGAAGAAACCCCTGATCCCCTTCTGCAAATTGACATTCAGAGAAACCATGATATGCTTGTTGCTTCATGCAATTTTGGGCCATGAACAAATTCTCTTTGAGGGTACGAAGAATAGCCTCTCGAACTATAAGCATTTGGTCAACCACCTGGACCTTCGAGACACCTAGAAAATATGAGAGAACTGAAGGTGGATTTTGTCCATATACCGCTTCAAAAGGAGTCATGCGTGTAGCTGTATGGTAAGAAGTGTTGTACCACCATTCAGCTAGTGGTAACCATTGCACCCATTCATTTTTCCTTTCTGATGCAAAACACCTCAAATATGTTTCCAAGCACTTGTTGACAAATTTAGTTTGACCATCAGTCTGGGGATGATAATTGGTGCTGAGACACAATTGGGTGCCTTGTAGCTTGAACAGTTCTTGCCAAAAATTGTTGTTGAAAGTTGGGTCACAATCAGAAACAATAGAATGTGGCATGCTATGAAGCTTGAAGACCTGATCCATGAAAAGTTGAGCCACAGTGGATGTTGTAAATGGTTGTTGAAGAGCACTAAAATGAGCATACTTGGAAAGAGGATCAACTACAACCATGATGATTGATTTATTTCTCGGTTTAGGTAAGCCAAAAATAAAATCCATAGAGATATCTCACCAAATAACAGGTGGAATCAGAAGCGGTTGTAGTGTGTTGGGAGATTTGACTGTTTCTCCCTTGTTTCATTGACACACATCACATTCAACCACAAAATTACGAACATCTTGTTTCATACCATCCCATAAAAAATAACATTTGACTCGGTCATAGGTTTTGGTAAACCTGGAGTGCCCAGCGGTGTGTGTAGCATGAAGCTCAGAAAGTACCGTGGATTTAAGTTTTCACTGTTTACTTAAATACAAACGACCTTTGTATCGAAGCTCGTCATTGAGCCAAGATTACCTTGGGGAGACTGGAGAATTGGACTATAATTGTTGTATCATATACAAACTTTTGGGATCGTGTAGCCATTCCTGGCGAACAACTTGGAGATAATCTGGTACAATGAAGAAGAGAGAAAAAAGGGACCCTTCATCTTCATATTTTCTGGAAAGTGCATCAACAACCACATTGTATTTTCCTTTCTTGTAAATGATCTCATAAACATATCCAAAGCACTTAGTCACCCATTTTTGTTTCTCTGGGGAGTAAAGATGTTGTTGTAGAAAATACTTGAGGCTTTGATGATCTGTCTTAATTTGGAAGTGTTTCCTCAATAGATAAGGGATCCAAAGATCCATGACATGTATAATAGCCAACATTTCCTTTTCATATATTGATTTGCCCAAATTTCACTCTGACAGTTGTTTACTGGTAAAGGTAAAAGGTCGACCCTCTTTCATAAGGACAACGCCAATTCCATTCCCAGAAGCATCACATTCCAGGACAAAGGTCTTTGTGAAATCAGGAAGGGACAGGACTGGAGTGGTGCACATGGCCATCTTCAAGGTTTGAAAATCCTAAGCAGTTGCTGGAGTCCAAGTGAAAGAATTATTTTTAAGGAGAGCAGTGAGAGGTGCCAAAATCTTTCCATAATTCTTAACAAACTTGTGATAATAACCTGTTAAACCCATAAATCCATGCAAGCTTTTGAGAGTCTTTGGGTGAGGCCAATATTACATAGCTTGAATCTTTTTAGGATCCACCCTGACATCGGCCTTGCCAACAAGATGACCCAAGTACTCAACTTCTGAGGCACCAAAAGCACATTTAGATTGTTTGATGAAAAGTTGGTTTTGAGAGAGTAGATGGAGAACTCGATCCACATGAGAAAGATAGTTTGTCCAAGTTTTACTATATATCAGGATATCATCAAAGAAAACTAAGACAAAATGATGGAGAAAAGGATGGAAGACATGATTCATGAGGCTTTGGAAAGTGGAGGGAGCATTACACAAGCCAAAGGGCATGACCAAAAACTCATAGTGGCCCTCATGAGTTCTAAATGCAATCTTAGGAATTTCTACCTCTTTCATACAAATTTGGTGGTAGCCAGAACAAAGATAAAGTTTAGTAAAGAAATTGGCACCACTCAATTCATCCAAGAGGTCATCAATGACAGGAATGGGAAATTTGTCTTTAATGGTGAGTTTGTTGAGGACGCGGAAGTCAGGACAAATGTGCCAAGAACCTTATTTCTTAAGGACCATGACCACAAGATACAAGTAGGGTCTCGTACTAGGACGAATAACACTTACGTTGAGCAGTTCTTGAACAATTTTCTCAATTTCATTTTTTTGGGAAAAGAGGTTGTTATCGGACAAATCGGTAAGTGCGGACGCAAACGGATCTCCCTAGTTTCACCCCGAAACTAGAACAAAACAAGACAAAATATAAAACTTTCCCTAAGTTTTAATTATCAAGCATACCAACTAACAAGAGATAAATGACATACCTTTTAAATGTCGTTTGTCCTCGCTAGTGTCATCCTCGCTTCGTTCCAAGGCTTATGTGATGTTGAACCTGTAAAAATACACAAGCCAATGAAGTGAAATCAACAACGTATACTCAACAAAACCTATGTATGTGAGTAAGGAGTCATACAATAAAATAAGACCAATTTTATGGGAAAGAAATATATCATTGTATTAAAGATATGAAAAGGAGAATACAACCAATCCCTTGATGTTGTAAGGTCCCTTCCAACATTTCCTTTCTTCCCACACACCTCTGCTGCAAGGATTCTGAGACTGTAAGTTTGAGGTACTAACAATCTATCTTGACAACATAAATCAGAAGTCTATAAAAACTCATCAAACTCCAAGCTAACTTCAAAAACCCCTTCAAGATAACTTTCCCAATGAGAAATCCTCTCCATTTATAAGTTGAAAAGGATACGATGAGGAGGTTAGGATGATCCCATGAGATCAGGGATGCAACTCATATCCAAACTGATCAGAGGCCACCTCACCCTTGAATCTTCTATTCTAGAACTTTCGAGAAGTTCCTCTTTTTCTTTCGTACGAAAATTGTTGCACCCTTAACACTGAGAAAAATGTGACGACATCGCAGGCCACTATGGTGAAACCTACGACAATCCTAGATCGTCGCACCGTTAACACTAAGAAAGGTGTGACGATCCCTTTTTATAAGGTTTTTGACAAAGGAAAAGTATAATTTTCATCTTTCTGGGAAAATTCATCTTCAACCTTCTTCAGGGATTAAGGCCATTGATCCTTTTAAAGACAAAGGATAGGTTTACATCATTAATGGTCATAGGGGTGACGGAAAAAATGTGTAACAGTGAGCCTCCCAAAGTATGAAGTTATAACAGAGTGATAGATGAAATACTTTGTCGAGTGTGTGTAGGGAACAAGGAACACGTCGATCGAAAACGTGCCAACAAACAAGGAAATACAGTACAATAATATATCATCACTAAGGTAGGAATTCCCATACTCAAAATACAAATGAATCAAATCATAAATGCTGACATACAAAGATCCATGTCAATTAATACAGGTCATGGCCACCAAACATACACTGTGGATCCATGCCATTATGACTCAAATCTTAACATAGCCACCAAAAATACATTGTGGATCTATGTGTTAAAGACTCAAATTTGAACATAGCCACGAGACATACACTGTGGATCTATGCAATAGTACAATGTAAATACACTCCAACACAACCTGAATCTGTCAGAAAAGATCCAGGGTCTTCATCTCCATCACTCTATAGTATGAATATAACCATGTGAATACATGTGTTGAAGTCGAACATGGTAGACACCACTTGATTACCAGTCATTAGTGTACACCGTTAAAAAGTGCGAGGGAAATCACCATTAATTTCAATGACTCCCAAGGTACAGTAGTACAATCCAACGGGTGTGAATTTATGAGTTGAAGTCGAACACTCAACGGAATCTCCCGATCAGGGGTCAATAATGAAAACCCACTGTCAAAAGCGAGGAAACCTTCCACTGAGGCATGCAAGTTCCAAGGTACCAATTAGTTTCTAAGTCTAAATCCTGGATAATGAGTTGAAGTCAACAGGAAAAGACTCGTCACGGGAGGGCCTTAATGTATCCCCCATCAATGAGATGAAACAGGTAAAAATATTTGAGGTAGATTAGAGGAACAAGTGATTCAAGACTGACTCTGGGATGTCTGACGTAATAGAAGGCTTAAGTATTGCAGAAATGGCCGATGCAATAGAAGGATTTTCGAGTTGAACTTATCTTTGAACATATTGACGACACGACAACTGTCTTGGAAAAACTGACTCAACAATAGGGATCATAGACCAATTTTTAATCTTATAAAGGAGTATCATTAAGAGACAAGGGGGTTTTCCAACCTAGACACAAAGCGAGTGAAAGGGTGTCATGTTCAAAATCAACTCTTCCATAGAATACAGGTTTAGACACATTTCTTTCCCAATTTTTACCCCACCATTTCTGGCGAGTACCTCTTTATTTTTACACAAGCTTGAGGAGGATAACATATGCTTGAACTGTAAGCTCATCATCTGGATGAGTCCCTCGGAGTATGTTTAATGAACCCTAGGAAGGAATGGTTTGGTCCCATATGGGCCTTTAGATTTTTATTTTACGAGTCCAAAGAAAGTAAACTCAAGGGTTTTTCATGTTTAGAGAGTCTGAAAAACACTTAAATCAAACTCCAAAATATCTTTTTTTGTAAAGTAGTCCGATGAGACCGAAAAAGACATAAACTACCACTCAACAGACGTGCCTTCTAATACTTTAACGAGTGTGAAAATAAAAAGATCGCTCGGCAATATTTTCATGTTTAGAGAGTCTGAAAAGAGCTTAAAGGGAACTCCAAGGGGTTCATTTTTCGTATAACCTTTACGAGTCCGAAAAAGTGATAAAAGTTTACTCAATTACATTCTCAAGTATTTACGAGCATGAGAAAGAACAAAGACTAAGCTCAGGATTGTTTTCATTTTTATGCAAGCTTAAAACAAAACAAAACTATGCTTGGGATAGATTTTATTTTTACACAAGCTTAAAACTAAACAAAACTATGCTTGGACCTGGTTTCATTTTTACACAAGCTTGAACCAGAGGAAACTATGCTTGAAGTAGGTGGTTTCATTTTTACACAAGCCTGAACCAGAGAAAACTATGCTTGCAAATTCCCAACACATTGTCCAGGGATGGTTGGTACTTTGTCCCCAGCTTAAGAAGCTAGAGACTTAACTTCAACATGAAATCCAGAGGCTGTAAGAAAATGCCCCCCAAGCTTCGTTTCATCCAACTGCAAAGGCGAATGAAAAGAAGCTTCAAATACTATACGTAACAAATTACTTGACTCAATCGAAGAGGGAGAAAATCTATTTCATTTTTTAACGAGCTTGACATTGAAACAAGAACTATGCTCGAGAATCTAGGTTCAAACCCTAGACCTCTGTTTCATTTTTTTAACGAGCTTGACATAGAAACAAGAACTATGCTAACTTTGTTTCATTTTTTAACGAGGTGGCTATAGAGACACAAAACTATCCTCACGACCATTGTTTCATTTTTTAACGAGGTTTCCACAGAGACGCAAAACTATCCTCATGAACTTTGTTTCATTTTTTAATGAGGTTGTCACAGAGATAGAAAAACTATCCTCATAGCTGGTCTCATTTTTTAATGAGCTTGAAATAAGAAAACCATGCTCAACAGACGCTCTTCTTGATCATGGCTTCCAAGAGGAAAATGCTCTGGAAGGACACCATGTCAAGGGACAAAACTCGGTCATGGCTTCCAAGAGATCCTCACTTGATGGAAGAAACACACTCTGGAAAGAACACATGTCGAGGGCTGCGACAGGGGTAAGGAGATCAGGCACTAAAAACCCTATAGAAGAGACCATGTCAAGTATCGAATCTAAGTCATGAGAGACTGAGCTTACAATGAGAGGCACATCGTCATCGATAGTTGAAGGCATGGGAGATAACGCCACATAATTGACCTATGGAGAGGGCGATACCATCTGCATATAAGAACCATTTAGGGATGTCATCAAGTGAGGACCAATGAATGATAGTTGATAAATAGTCACAATTCTTCCATCGTGAGGGAAATATATTGAACGAAAAAGAGTGGACACGATAGATTTCATGGCATAGACATAATCTCACCCAAGGAGTAAATCAAAATCCAAGGGGTCTTGGACTACCATAACATCAATAAAGACAATTTTCCCTCCCAAAGTTAATGGAAACTGAGGAAGGACCCCTAAAGGGTGACTGGTTCTTCTGTTAAAATCTAATAGATTATGTGTAACCGGGACAAGTTGAGGACAACCCAAAGCTTACCAAGCAATAGAGGACAAAATACTAACATACGCACCTTCGTCTATCAGCGTTTGAGGAACGTCCCGACCACAAACATGTATTGTAATCTTGAAAGGAATGTGAGAGGGAAGACGAGGTCTATTTAACGCACCCAAATCAAAAAGGATGACCTCATTACTTGGAGAGGGTTCCACGGGAGGAGGAATACCCCCCAGCACAGTAGTGTTTGTATCAACAAGAAAAACGTGAGCAGTATCAGGTTTACTCTCTAGCGAGAGAATAGGATTGACCGACGATGAGATCAGATCAACCATTTGAGTTGCATTCTCAAAGGGGAGAATGGGGTCGATGGATGGAAACAGATCAACCGCTTGGGTTTCACTCTCTAACGGGATAGTGGGATCGAGCGAGGATGCGATCGGATTAGCCACTTTGTCAACTGGTTCAACTAAGGATGTGACCATATTTACTACATGATCAACCAGACTGACCAATGAAAGAACTAGATTGATCGTGATATCAATGACAAGTGGGTTGAGAGTAAGGTTGCGATAAGAAGCTAAAAGTTGAGGCTGGGAAACAGTCACATCTTCAAGTAATTTTGAGGCTTCGTCCATACGAGGGAAAAGGTGAGTTTGATGACTCCCTCTGCATAATATACACATGAACTTGACTCTGCTTTTCTTCTTCCCAATGGTATCTTGACTAGTTGATGGGAGGTCATCAACATGTTGTTCAGAGGCCGACGACATGGGTTGGTAAGGGCATGTAGACCATGCTTCTATAACCTTGGATAAACCAGAGAAATCCTTAAGAATATGGCTACCCTTACAAATCCTGCATGGGTACTTGGGCTTACGGGTTGTTTGGGTGATCTTGGCATCATCAACACTCCCAACACAATTAATAGTAATTGGTTGCTTTCCAACATGTTTGGCAGTGGTTGGAAGTTTGGACCCTTGCTTATTTTTCTTCTGCTTAATCTTCCTTTTCTTCTTCTTCTTATCCACCAAGTTGCTAGCTTCATATCTTTCACTTGACAAAGAATATGAAACGGAAGAAGACCTTGCAAGTGAAGAAGGTGAAGAATATCTTACTAGTGAAGAAGGAAAAGGATCAACATGAGATTGATTCTCTTGGGGGGGAGTGCTTATGACCGAAGCACTAGTTGCATTTGAGAGTACCTGAGTGGAAAACAACCATACCGGTAATCCAATTGTGAGACTTGGAAGGATCAAAGTAGCTATGTAAGGAGAACCAACGTTTCCATAAGAAGGAAAAACAAAAGGTTCCCCTTGAAAAGGGGTTCCTTCGTTGGTCGTTTTGGGAACTGACGCCATAAACACAGTTCCAACCTAGAGTCATGTAAGGGAAAACAAATAGCACATGATAAAAAATCTAGGAAGTAAGCAAAAAAACAAAACCTTCTCACAATGAACACACTAGTTGGTGATGAAATCCAACGTCGTGAGAACAATGTAAGAAGGGGTTGAGATAGAGCGAGTGGAAAAGTTACATTGACGACCTTCTTAACAGACTTATGTCCTGGTGCAAGTTCCCACACATAAACATGGGTATACCCTCAAAGGAGCCCGAGTGAGTTTGGCCAACATCGATTCCAGGTATCGTGAAGGCTTGCCCCTCCACAATCACCTTGTGTAAAGACTCTAAAGAGATAGGCCACTAAGGTTACCAATTAAGAAACTGATTCCTGGGGAAACAATCGATAGTCTAATCCATGCGCAAAGGCAGGGTATCTAGCCCGAAATCAACTTGAGAGTGTCCCCAGAGTATTTTCTTCTCAAGTGACCCCCAATAATACGCCCAATATCTACACTAACACTGACAAAGCAGGGTGAGTAACTCTGCCAATCCTAATGCGAGCTCATGATTGACCCTTGTGTTAGAAGGGATTCTCAGGACAAAATGTAGCAAGTGGATTTAAACTCTCCCTATCATAAGATACTATGTTTGTTTACAACTTTGGAAAGTTATCTTTCAAACCTATTCCAAAGCCCTACACCCTAAGCTAATGTAGGTTTGCTACTAGAAAATATAAAAATGTCTAATCAATTTTTATAAGCGCTTTATTTTAAGGTTGTTGTTTACTCAAGAGGAGAATGGCATGGACTAAATGATGTTTTGACCGACTCTAAACAATGCAAAGAAATGGGAATGCAAATATTTCATTTTGATCAAAGCTATATTACGAGAAGGAGAAAACATTTATCATTCCCAGATGCACAATGTCCAAAAAATTTATTAAATTCATCAATATCAAGATCTTCAAGAAATGAGCCAAAGATAATGTACACCAATACACGATTCTTGGCTCCCCCCATCCATGAGGGGGGGAAATTTTCAAAATTCAAGACAAAAAAATGCCAAAAACTATGCAATTTCACTACTTCAAATGAAAAGATGCCCCCAACCTAATGCAAAGAAAGAAATTATTTTTTTTTGTTTTCAAAGATAGCTAAAAGCAATAGCAAATATTCTATAAAACAAAGCAACCCAAACAATTTTTCTCTTTTAAAACGAACTATTCAGAAGAAAAAAAAGCGTTCTTTCACTAAACAATTCTAAAGAAAAACTATGCTTTGTAACTGAAAGACACTCAAAGCAAGAGATCAAATATTTCAAAAGAAAACAAGCTAAAACAAAGTAAATATGGCTTAAAATAGATTCAAATTTGTCAAGCAGACTGTAATCAGACCTAACAAATCACCCCAAACACTTATCACGGATCTGGGCAGGGAAAACCATCAAAAACTAAAAAAATTCACAAGCTCGTCGCAGGCTACTAGCCAACACAGTGAGACGATCCTAGATCGTCGTGGGATAGAGAAAAGTACAGTGTGACGAATTCGCACTGTGTATAATAGGCAGAGTGTGTCGATCCTAGATCGTTGCACTATCTCTCAAAGCAAGGTGGGACGATGAAAGGAAAAATGGAAAAAATAAAAAGCATGAAGGTTTTCTAGTGAAATTAAACACTCAGAGAGTCAATCTAGATCTCCCAGTGACTTAGAAAACAGAACCCAGACAATCAAATAAAGACAACAATACTACTAGGAAAAAAATCCACTCCCAGTATGGTCTCCAATTTTTTTATCGAACAAATCGGTAAGTGCGGACACAAACAGATCTCCCTAGTTTCACCCTGAAACTAGAACAAAACAAGACGGAATATAAAACTTTCCCTAAGTTTTAATGATCAAGCATACTAACTAAGAAGAGATAAATGGCATACCTTTAAAATTTCATTTGTCCTCGCTAGTTTCAACCTCTCTCCGTTCCAAGGCTTATGAGATGTTGAACCTGTAAAAAGACACAAGTCAATGAAGTGAAAGAAACAATGTATACTCATACAATAAAATAAGACCAATTTTATGGGAAAGAAATATATTACTATATTAAATATATGAAAAGGAGAATACAACCAATGCCTTGATGTTGTAAGGTCTCTTCCAATAGTTACTTGCTTCCCACACACTTCTGCTCCAAGGATTCTAAGATTGTAAGTTTGAGGTACTAACAATCTATCTTGACAACATAAATCAGAAGTCTATCAAAACTCATCAAGCTCCAAGATAACTTCAAAAACCCCTTCAAGCTAACTTTACCAATGAGTACTCCTCTCCTTTTATAGGTTGAAAAGGATAGGGTGAGGAGGTTAGGATGATCCCATGATATCAGGCATGCCACTCAGATCCAAACCGATCGGAGGCCACCTCACCCTCGAAGCTTCTATTCTAGAACTTTCGAGAAATTCTTCTTTTTCCTTCGTACGAAAAATCGTCGCACCCTTAACACTGAGAAAAATGCAACGACATCATAGGCCACTGTGGTGCAACCTGTGACGATCATATATCATCGCACCCTTATCACTAAGAAAGGTGTGACGATCCCTTTTTATAAGGTTTTTGACAAAGGAAAAGTATAATTTTCATCTTTCTAGGAAAATTCATCTTCATCCTTCGTCAGGGATTAAGGCCATTGATCCTTTTAAAGAAAAAGGATACGTTTACATCATTAACGGTCATAGGAGTGATGAAAATAATGTGTAACAAGGGTGACAATAGGGACAAATATTGAGAGGAAGGCTTCCTAGGACAAGGGGAATGGAATGATCTTGAACACCATGGGAAGGAGGGAGTCCCTGGGGAGTGGAAAAAGCCACTTGATGTTTAGAGAGGATGGATTGGAGGTCCTGCGGCACAAAGGGTGTCTCAGTTGCTTGTATGGCATGGAGTTGGGCAATAATTCCATAATGACCTTTTTTGAGAAGCTTTTGCATGCGATGGGAACTGATGATCTTCGAGGAACCGACGGTGATGCCTTGGAACTTATATTGTTGGCCTTGTTACCACATGAAGTTGTCAAGGGTCACAGGTGATAGCCATGAGCACAGGAAAACAGGAGGGTGCAATTTTCAACTGTAGAGATCCCCTATGTAGTTCAATTTAGCGTCATCGCTAAGTGCAGTTTGAAGGACATTATAGTTGGCAGGAGGATAAGATTTAGCAGGGGCGCTAAAATAGAAGGATCGCACAGATCATAGATCGTGACCAAATCAATGACCACGCTTCATTTCAGGGCCGCAACATGCTCGGGCGTTAAAATCCTTGAGCGGGCCAAAATCTAAACCATGGTATTGCAGAAGAGCTACGTAGTGGAAGGTGGTGAGTTTCAAGCCCAAAAGAGGTGTGGGTACAAACCTCTTTCGATGGCCCCGAAATCACGTGCTCATTCAATGCCGAATCCAATAGTAGCATGTGGCCACCCCCTAGTCATCAATCCTTGCCCTGATCTCGAGGAGAAATTGGTTAATGAGAAAGGACCAATGGTTGAAACCTCGGCTCACTCCATAAATGAATATCATGGAGGGTCTAGCTATGGAGGCAGAACTGTCAGCCCGAGGTACCACGATGGACGATTTTTCCTGCAAGCCCATGTTGATCTGAGCTTGCGTCTAACAAAAAGATACACGCACAATCTGACAAAAGGATGCATAGATGAAGAGCCTTGGACGGGATGGCCATATGACTCTCCTGGTGGTTGTCCACTGATCTGAGTATAAATAGATCAATTTAAGAATTTGTTGAGGTCGATGGTTGAGCAGAGCTCCCTATTTGTAATAGTTTGATAGCAGAGTTGTTCTTTGGTTATGTTTGAGCCCTGAGACTTTCTCATTAATAGAAGTTGGTTTATTTCAACATCTTGTTTCCTCTTGTGCTGAAACACTTGTGCATGGATGATCTAGACGAGATGTTGTAGTTGTATTGTAATGGAGGTTTGATTATAATGCTTCTATGATCTGTTTCAATATTTTCTTTCACTGTCATGTTTCCTCTTATGTTGAAATGATTGTGCATGGATGATCCAGATGAGATGTTGTAGTTGTATTGTAATGGAGGTTTGATTATAATGTTGTTGTGATATATTTCAATATCTTAAACTTAAGTTCAAAAGTGCTCTTGTACCTGAGTTTTTCCACACCAAGTTGCTTTAAGGCCATATTCTCATGGTAGACTTGTCCAATTTCCTCACTAAGTCTTCCTCCTTCTCACCTTTATCCTTAAACCACTGACTGAAGTTAATGAGTACCTCATTTGCTTATGCATTGCTAGCCCAGTTTTATGTGTCAAAACATTCTTATGCTAATCTTTGTCCATTTGACCTCCAATCATAAACCTTCCTCCACAAACCATTTTGATGGGTATTGGGCTTATCCTCCTGCAATCTGAGGGTGAATCTTAGTGATAACATTATTGGCGCATTGTCGGGCAACTAATTGAAGACATTTCCCTGGGATTGAACGACAATTTTTTATTTATTATGAAGGCGCATCGTAAATCAGTACCTTGAATATTGCAGCTTGCAACTGGTGACTCCATTGTTTCAGTTGTGTCTCCCAAAGGCAGACACAAGAGGTCTACTCCATAGCTACCTATGGAAACACCTGAAGCTGACCCAAAGAATATTATCAAGAAAGGAAAGAACTCTCAAGAAGGACTTTCAGCTGTTGTACCAGGTGATTCTGGTAATTTACATGATTCTTCTTTTAAAACTCTAGTAGATGTATCCAATTCTCCTTTTATACCATCTGTTGGAGTTTCCAGAAGTTTAGATTTTGAAATATTTCCTGTTGAAATCCCCCCTTCTAGTATGCATTTCGAAGGAGAAAATTTTGAAACCCATGTTTTCCCTAATATTGTAAAGTGGTTTAGACCCAAGAGCTTAGACGATTTTCCCACTTTGGGTTTTCCTACTCCTCCTCCTATCAAATTTGTTGTAACCAAAGAGGGGGAAACTTATTTTCCCTTGAACTCTATACCATTCTCCTCCAACACTCAAACGATTCCCCTTTCCCCTAGAAACACAATTGCATTCCTACCTGTCCAAACTCCATCTCCCCCTTGTTCTCCTACAGTTTAATGGCAGGTGCTAATCTTCCTAGAAGCAGGATGGATGCCATAGTGGCTGCTATATATGCCCCTCTTGTTTTACCTCAGTCTATGAATTCTCTCCCAGTTGGAGACTACCTTAAGTACATTCCCAAGTTCACAGGGGAGGAAGACATAATTGTAGAAGAACAACTTTAATTTTTTATAGTTATGCAGATAATCTTAACATTGAAAATGCAGATGTGTGGATGTGAGTTTTTGTACAAAGACTTGATGGTGAGGCTAGGAAATGGTTTAGGGGGTTGACTTATAGATCTATTGTTGGGATTGAAGCTCTGGATGATTCATTATTGAGGCATTGGGGGGATAAAAAAGATTTTCTTTATTATATTACAGAATTTGGGTCACTTAAGAGGAAAGAAGGGGAATCTGTTTCAGACTTCTAAAAAATATTTAATAAGATGTACAATAAGATTCCCACTAAAATAAAGCCTACAAAAACCTCTGCCAAGATTACTTATGCCAACTCTTTTGACCCTGATTTTTTCCTCCTGTTGAGAGAAGGAAGAGCTACCTCTTTATCTCATATGCAAGATGCAACCCTTGAAGTAGAGTCTAATATATTGGTAGCTGAAAAAATTAGGAGTAAATCCGATAGAGACAGAAGAAAAGGTAGGGCTGAAGCTTCAAGCTCTGATTCCTATGTTGCCTACCCTCAAGTGGATGAGTTGACAAAATTGGTAAAATCACTTTCTGCATAAATGGAGAAATTGAAGCTTGAAGGAAAGAGGATCTATAGGAACACCCAAAATGCTGATAATAGTAGTAATTTCAGAACACCCAATAATGCTCCTCAAATCATCCAAAGAGATCAAAGAAATAGGGATAGGGGTGATAAAAAAATCTAAGCCCCTCTCCAAAATAACCTTGTTACTAATGAAGAAGGAGATGAAGAAGAAGTTGACCCTGAAATCCATTGTCTTGGTGACACCTCTTCATCTTCTCATTTAACCCAATCTGCATATGAAGACTCTCTCATGGAAGTCAACTAAACGAACTGAGTAAAGGGGAAAGGACCAGTGGAAATCCAAATAGATACAACTTGAGGTCAAAGAAGAAAGAGGGGAAGCCTGGCATTTCTGATCAGCCTACTAGAACAAAGAATCATGTTAAGGGTGTGGCAACTAGAAGCAAAGAGAAAAAGGCACAAGACCCGTAGGAAGTGGTTAAAATCCCTACCCCATAAGTTAAGGAGATTCTGAAGCCTCCCTCCTCTTTTAGCTTTGAGAATGAGATTCAAAAAATTAAAATCCTTGTACCTTTTTCGGAGCTAATTATGAATGAGGATTTCAAAAGGTACCTTTCCAAAATGCTACAGCATGAACCTTCATCTTATTCCATAGATTCAATCAACCTCCAAGATGAAAAGCCAATTGTCATACTGGGACCTTTGGTAGAGGATATGGATGACTCTTCCCCTCCTTTCTATACATCATTGAACATTCATGATAAAGTGTTGCACAACTATTTGATGGATTCAGGGGCATCTCATAACCTCATGCCTAAGAACGTCATGGATGAGCTTGGGTTGGAGATTACAAAAACCTACCATGACCTATAGACATTTGATTCCAGGAAGGTGAAGTGTCTTGGGGTTATCAAAGCCCTAGTTGTTTCCTCGTTCCAATTGCCAATGAAAAGTGTGGTCATGGATATTGTGGTGGTTGATGTCCCCCCTAAGTTTGGGATGCTCTTGTCTAGATCTTGGATCAAAAGGCTAGGGGGAACTTTGCAGATGGATCTTTCATATGCCACCATTCCTGTGTTTGGGGGGGAACATAGAAAGCTTTATAGGGAAGCACAACTCGCTTACATTATCAGTGATGAAGCAAATCCTACCAACCACCCCATTTTTTTAGTTGATACTGATCTAGGAACCAGTATGTTACAACTCATTGATACTCCTCAAACACCTATTGAAATCAGAAAGCAACCTATTACCCCTTGTGAAGATCCTCCTCCCAATACCTATGTTTGGAAGATGTTTTTTGATGGAGCCTCTTCTAGGGAGAGTGTTGGTGATAGGTTAGTCTTTATTTCCCCTACCCAAGAGACCATATATCTGTCTTACAAGCTAGAATTTGAAACAACAACCAATGTGGCAGAATATGAGGCTCTTGTTTTGGGTTTGAGGGATGCTAAAGACATGAAGATTGAAGAGTTACTAGTGTTTGGAGATGTTGAGTTAATTGTTCATCAAATAAAAAATATGTATCAAGCTAAACACCCCAGGTTAAGGGTCATGGGGTCAATTATAGACCAAGGACGTTCCTCCCAACCATAGAAATTGTTTTTCATTCACTCTCAACAACAGTGTCACCCCCGAGTGAGGGCTATGAATCTGTAAGGAAGGGTCCTATAAGAAATCTAAAAACACACTAGTTAGCTAACAAGCTCTCATGTTTTCCAAACCACACAACAGTCCTAATTTCCAACTCTCTTCCCCTCCATCCTGCACAACCCAAAGAAATAAACCCATTTCTCTTCCATGCAATCCCTCAAGACATTCCATTTCTCTCCAGGGATCTAGTGTTACTCATTACAAAATATCCATGCTGGAAACTCCAAGGATTCTCAGTTGTGGACAGTTCTTTCATAATTACCATCAATCTCATGCATGTAGGCATCCATTCCCTCCTGGAATGATCAGTAATTCCTCACAACTATATAACAATGGATCTCCACCTCCAACCATTTGTTTCCATGTCCATACCAATAGCACACAAATGAGCAAGAGTGAATATGAGTGATTAACAATGAATGAAGAACCAAAAAAAAATAGTGAAAAGTGAAGAACCTAAACAACTCAGAGAGTGGTTTATATATTTACTTGGAAATAAGAACCACATGGCCTCCCTAAGAAGCTCATGTAACCACTTCCTCAATCAAAACCAGTATGGGTAAATACAAATATAATAAAAATACTTAGCCCATGTATCCCCCTCTTTCGTGGAATCATATCCCCCTATCTATGTTTCCCTTGTCAATCTTGCAACCAACGATGGATTTTATTAATATATATAGGAGTTTCACATTTCCTAGGCCCTCCAATTTTCAACTTTACCAACTCACTAGCCTAAGTCACAATTACCCAATATATTCTAGTTCAAATGGGTCAAAATCGGGGGAGTTGCAATGTTTAGTTAGAAAACATAGTTCTTCCTATTGTTGGAAAATAACAACTAGTTGATAGTAATAGTGATGAACATATGATTATATCATATTATTCATGCAAGTTTTGTTTATAGTGACATTTGGATATTTAGATGAAATAATGGTGTTTATTTATTGGAACTTAGAATGATTTGGTTGAATGATTGATCTTTCACTGATATAACATTTTTTGTATGATCCTTGGGTGTCTTGAATGATTTATGGTGACAACAACTCACTCTAATTAGTGATTGACAATTATCATTACTCCAATTTGTCAATGCTTAAATTCATGGTGCTTCAATCAAAGTATTTGATCGATTGGAGAAATTTATTGATCGGTGTACTCTGAAATTTGTATTCATGTCCGAATAATAATGTATATCCAAAGATGATTTGTTAATAAACTTATGATGTATGCTCACTGGTGATTAATTGAAGAAGTCATTCAATACCGTGGTATGATTGATTAATGTTATTTTTCGATGAGATGTAGATTGAATAATATTGTTTGATGACATTGTTCGATGTTATCTTGTGAATTAGTAATCATATATATTGATTGATGGAAATGTTGATTATGATGGTATGAAATTGCATGTACTTTGCTAGAAGATAATAATGTGAGTAAACTAAAATAATTAGATGTTGAATCAATTTGATAATTACATAATGTACTTGAGTGGAAAAGTTATTGTTTTCTTTGTGAAGTTTGGAAATATTGAGTTACTTGGAGATATTGGACTATATCACACCCTATCCTATAGAAGGTATTGTACCCAAATGAAGGTGTAGTCCTTTACCACATTATATCCCTACAAAGAGGTGTGTTTGTATGAATTTAGGAGACATCATAGCTTATGAAAGGTCTTGTTCCTAAATTTTTATGGTACAATAGATCCACCATTAGAGGTTTTTTGGTACTATGGCCAAAGTGGGTAGAGTTCTTGTGCACACCATATCCCTGCAAAATGTGTGTTCGTATGAAGCTAGGAAACATTGTATCCTGCAAAAACATATTGTTCCTAAGTCCTAGTTTTGTGGGATAATTATAACTTAATAGAGATGACGTGATACCTGGCCAAAGGTGAGTATAGCCCATGTCACATTGCAACCCTATGGGGAGGTGTCAGTTTATCAAAGGATTCATCCACTAGTTTGAAGGTTGCGGCCGTATACACTATAGTTTGTTGGAGGTGTTTTGGTATTGTAGTGAGAGAAGTGTATTATTCTTTTTCATACCATAGCTCTGCAAGGAGCTATTGATTTTTTTATCAAAGGCTACAATATTATACACTATATCCTATTGAAGGTGTTACAATATTGTGGCTAGAGGTGAGTACACTTCAACCTTGTGAGGAGGTGTTTATTTGTCAATAAAGGTTGTGCTCCTGTACATGTTGAGTATTGATAATTTTTGGAACATCAGAACCTATCAAATATGAAGATCACCATTACTAGGAGGTTGTAACCCTTATCATGTCAATATATTTCATCCATTATTCATTTGATTAACAAATAAACTATATTGGACATGCCATTTGCCAGGTGTTATTCTTGCCTTGTATTTTTCTATGAGATGTTTGAAATAGTAAAATGTAAAGATACATAAATAGAATTGTGAATCATAGAGAGCTATTAGAAATGTGAAGATCAACATTAATTATAAGGTGGGGAGGATGTAACACACCTCCTGAGAACTATATATTGAGATATCGCTTATGATTATACTTATATGCATCTTTAAAATGATTATCTGAACTTCTTATATTATGATGAAATGAATTATTAAATGAGTGTGATGTTGTTATTGGCTTGTTTCAAGACCTTCAATGATCATGGTTAGATGTTGAGAGTAGCCCAAAAAAAATCATTAGGAATTTATGTTATTTGATTACAAACATGATTGCATGATAGTTATGCATTCTCAAGATCTGCACTAACCTTCATCAAATTTTGAGAGGAACCTAAATGGCCAATTGATTAAGATATTGGGAAATTTTAAATTTGACCTAGGGACAATGATATCTTTCTCAATATTAATTGAACCTAAGTGGAGTATGGGATATTATTGAGGAATTAAACAAGGATTTCTAGATACTTTAAGAGAATTAATTTGTGCATTATGTTTTAGGGTTTCTAGCTAGGGCCAGTGATGTGACCTTGGGATTAGGATGTCCTAAACCTTACTTGTTTAACATAAACCTAAATCCCACCTAAACTTATTTAGGCAGGTGAGTAATTATTTGTCAGGTTTTGAAATTTTCAGGAGAGCATTTCACTTGGGAATTGTGTAGTTGTTCCAAATTGATGATTGCATTTAGAGTGATGTTGGAATCGATATTTTTCACTTGTTGTTCCTATTGGTGGACAAAAGTATTGGTTGTCTTATGGACCAAATCTTCTTGTGAACTCATGTGGATGTGGTTTTTTTATTCTTTAATAAGTCTAGCTTTGATACCATGTTGACATTTTACATAGATAAATCAATCACATAATTACTTCACAAAATTTGTTAACCAACCCATTAAAAAAATACAATGGTAAATAGATATAAGTGCTTGCAGTCTTAAAAACACTTTATATTAGAGCAATAACTCATAAGATGATGATTATAAAATAATATTTCACTATGTATTTATGCACACTCAAAAAGTGGGGTTCCCTACTCTTAGAGGGATTATGGGCCCACATATAGACAATTAGTCCAATCTTTTCTATAACCTATATTTACAACATAACACCCAAAATAATGTTGGTTGTGATTGAATTTGAATTCTACATTGTTCCTAACACCCCTGCCCAATGCTATTTTTTTAATGTTAAAAATATCCCCTAGACCTATATATGGTGGGAAATGTATTTGTTTTGTTCATTAGCATTTTAAAACCCTCAATATGAACACACATGATATCATATTATGTACTTAGTGAATCTGGAATGGATATCCAAGATTATGCAAGGTCACCCAAATCATCCATCATGGAGATGACAGAGCCTAGGGTTGACACAAGATATTAGAACCTCTAGAAGCGCTCACAACCTTTCCCTACCATTAGATTCAGTTTGAAGATCTAATGACCATCGTTCATTGCAAGTGGTCAAGCATTACAAAGTGGGCACCACTTTTAGACCTCCACAATCCATCCTCACTATGAATTGTAGATGGAAGTTAGGTTAGCCTAAGGTGACATCACCTCCTTTTTAACCCATAATTATTGTCAAACATCGATTTCCTTTGCTCAAATCCAATGGTCCACGCCTCCCTCATGTTGTTTTGTGTGCATTTTGGTATTAGACTATCTAAGATCATTGGTTTGGCACACAAAAGTTGAATAACCTATGTATTGAATTAAATGAAAAAAAATAAAGGGAGGTCCTTAGGTAAGTGAATTGGGGATGTGTGGCATCATTTCCAAGAGGCTTACCCAAATTTTAATAAGGGCCATGAATGTATGAGAATAGGAGGTATTATTCAAGGGACACCTTGTTTTTATTAAGAGTGCATGAACATAGAGAAGAAGAGAACAAAACAAGGGTTGCTTAAGTTTGATGATATCAAAACCACCAATTTTTTGGCAAATGAAGAGAAAGTGAGAGCATAGACACAGAAGGAAAAGCATAAGGAAGTGCCAAAAAAGGAAAAGATGGAGAGAAATAAGATAGAACAATTGAAATTTTACAGGGTCCACAAAGTTAGAAGGAAAAAGAAGGTAAATTGAAGGAAATTGTAATTGTTTGTGATTGAAAAGGTCTAGATAAGACTTAGACTAGTAGGAAGATAAGAGTTAGAATTATGAAAGTGATTGAAAGCCCATAGTGGCCATAGTAATCGGTATTATTTTTTGAGTTAACGAAGCATTGTGTTGAGTGTGTTAATGAATGAATAAATTTGTGTGTTGTGTTGAAGGTTGTGCATGAATTTAATTTGAACTCTAAGTAGTGAAAGGGCCTATTGAGATTTGAATTCTAAGAAGTGAAAGGGCATATTGAGCTTTGAATTAAAGCAAGGGTTATAACAATCTTGTTGGCCAGAGCATTGAAACTCTGTTAGTGAGTTTGTTGGTGGTGAATTTTTTCTGCAATGGGTCCCCCACCCCGCCCCTCGTCAATTTGCATCACAAGACATTAATAACCCTTTCTTATAATGAAAATCTAAAATTGAAAATAGAGTGTCTAACTTCTTAATATGGAGTGATGAAAATTTTAAAGATGAAAGAAAATTATGTTATTATAAAAACTCCATGAATCCTAAACTCCTTTCTTCCTACCCTAATAAATTTGCAAGTCTCAAAAAAAAAAAAAAAAGGTGATTGCTAAGATAAGAAATAACTTGCATGAAGTGCATAGCAAAACTAAGAGATAGACTCTTCAAAAAAAAACTAAATGAGGAAAAATAATCTATAACCTATATTCTTTAGAGGATATGGAAGACAAAGCTCATTTTCTTCTAAGATACCCTTTATACAATATTATTAGATGTGTTCATAATGATATTTTCAATTACAATTTGAGTTATGAAATATTAAATCAAGACAACAAAACCAAGCTCAAAAACTTTATAGTGAATATAAAATCACATCAAAACAAATAATTTAAAAATTTTAATTCTCTAATTTTATTTTTCTTTCTTTTTATTTAAATCTTATAAATCAAACTCTTTTGATCTAAAATGACCTTGAAAATTTTCATTCTTTGTCCAAAAATAATAAAATAAAATATCCAAATTCCACTTGATTAAATGATTTTCTAAAAATACAAAAAAATATAAATCAATTTAAAAACCTTTAAAATCCCTAAAACTTCAAAAGACTATCCAAAAAGTTTGATATTATATAACTATAATAAATTTTAATACATTATTCATATTTTAAAAACACAATCTTAAATAATCCTTATCATAAACCCTTATACCATGTTATATGTTATATGCATTGAATAACATCTGCACTTATACATAATTCAATGAGAAGACGACGAAGATTTTAGAGTATCAATAGAAAATATCTCTCGCCATGTGAAAGATTCAAAATCAATCACTTTTTAGCGACGCCCAACAAAATCAATCACTTTTTAGCTACGACCATCATTTTATATAATCTTAATGTTCTAAGGATTTTTCAACATCTTAAATTTATTTCTACAATCAAAAATGCAATTTAAATAATAAAAAATGATGATTCTCTGAAAATTTATATCACATATTCAAAAAAATAAAAACATAAAACAATTAAGGGTTGTTGGGCTACTACAAAGTTATTGCTTACTTTAAAAACATTTAGGGTTATTGAAAAGAGATTAACTGCAATCGGAGTCAAACAAGATTGTGTAGGCCCTACTCTCATTGGTATAGTCATTAATCTTTTTCTTTATGCCCATGATATCGTTCTTAGGGCAAGGAGTACCCATGATCTTGAAAACCAACTAAGAATCCTCAAGAATTTTTGCTCCAATATAAATATGATTGTTAATAGACTAAGGTCATGATTATTAAATCCAATAAAATCCCTTATGATACCTTCTTATATGACAACAACAACTTGGAGAAAGTGACTTCATACAAATATCTTTGAATTGATATTCATCACAAGTTCAATTGGAATTATAGCATTGAGAAAATTATTATTGGGGGATGGAAAGCTTATTATGGGCTTGAAAACAATTGTAAATCAACGCATCTTTGGAGTTGGGATAAGAAGAAACTCATCTTTGAGACTCTTGTTAGACCTGTTATTCTTTATAGATGTGAAGTATGGGGCTATAGTATCTCTCGTGAATCTTGGAGAAAGATAGAACAAATACAAAAGAATTTTATAACCTATAATCTCAAAATTAAAGGAAATACACTATATCCCATCCTCCTCTTAGAAACAAGCCTCTCCCCCATTGAAAGCATGGCTATGACTAGATACCTAATGTATAAGAACAAGTTAAACAACATGGAAGACAAGAGGCTTCCTAAAATTGTTTCAAAATTGAGTCATAACCACCATGACTCAAGTTAGGATGGCATAAAGATGTCCAGTCTTGGCTAAACTATTGGGGAATCATGGAAGACACCATTTTACAATATAAATGTCAAATCAAAATTTAAGGAGAAAATGTGGTGTGATAAAGAGTTAGAGAAAAAAATAAAATTAAAGTATTATAAGGATGTAATCAACCATAATGTAGAAGATCAAAATTATCTACCTGTAAAGAAAAAAATAAACATTGTTAACATAAAAACAAATTCTCACTAGCTCCATAGTGAAACTGAAAAAGTCATGGGATGAAAGAGTGTGTCACATTTGTGACACTAAGAAGCTTGAAGATGAAAAACATTTTTTCTTAGATTGTCCAGCTTATACCCATATTAGATCTCATTTTCAAAATATTTGTCACACTACCAACAAAATTTTAAAGAATCACAAGTAATCACTTATCCTCTTAATCATCATCATCAATTAAACACCAACTGGTTGAAATGCTTAATACCTCTGTTAAATTAATTTTAACCATCAAATTTAAGAAGTGAGTTGGGTTTCAAATTCAAACCTGACTACCAGACTTAACGTAACCCACAGAAATAAAAGATATTTAAATCATTTAGACACGTCTTAATATCATTCGCTATGCGCAAGTTGCATACCAATATCCAAAAGCGGAGCCGCTCTGCCGAGGGAGCAGGTGACCGAACTGGCTGTGGGACTGGAAGTAAGCGGACATCGCTTCCTTTGGGTGCTGCGCAGTCCGTGCAGCAGCTTTCTCTCCATAGAGGAAACAGATCTTTCCCAACTGTTACCCGAGGGATTCCAGAGTCGAACCCAAGACCGATGACTTGTTGTTGCTTCATGGGCTGCTCAGATTCCTGTTCTTTCTCACCCATCCACCGGCGGTTTCATTTCTCACTGCGGTTGCAACTCTACGCTGGAGAGCATCTCAGATGGAGTGCCCATAATCTCTTGGCCTCTTTTTGCGGAACAGAGGCTGAACAGGCTTCTCCTTGTTAATGAGTTTAAGGTGGCGATTGAAGCAAAAATGGAAGGCGATGAGTTTGTAAGGAAAGAGGAAGTGGAAAGAGCAGTTAGGGAATTGATGGAAGGAGAAGGCAGTATGAGGGTAAGGGAGAGAGCGAGAGAATTGAACGAGAAGGCCATGGCTGCGTTGGGAAAAGGGGGCAAGGGGGCAGTTCTTACAAAGTCATGGCCGCTGTAGTCTCTTAGTGGACAATCGAATGCAAAACACTCGGTGGCCATACTCAACACGTAGTTTCCAATTGACAATTATGCATTTCGTGGATCATCATTCCAACTGTAACAGATTGGATAGTACGATATTTTTATTTCGACTATCATAGCTTTACTTCGATTAGGAGGATCAACGAGCAATTGTCTTTCCTGTAGGTTTTTCCCCGGTTTGTTTTTTAATTTTTGGTCCATTCATAATTTTGATTGATTTTTTAACAGATAAATAACTAGCACAGGCACGGGGCTGATGAACGTCGAAAGGGTGATGCCAAAGCTTCTTCTGGCAGGTTAATAGCCAGAACCCCAAACGCCCTCTATAGATTATAATAAGCCTTTGTTATAGTCTTCCACCCTCCCCATAAACGCACAGCCAGAAAATGAAACCCACAACCAGAAAATAAGCGTCTACAGCCAGCGCAATCCAAAGTTTAATCATTTAAACTTGGCAATCATATAGTGCTTAGCTACAAAATGGCACTCCATACCAGTCCACAAAATTAAATCTCAATCTTTTATATCATAAAATTTAACAGTTTAGCACAAACTATGTGATTGTAAACTCATTTTAATATAAATTCTAAAATTTAGAAATGTTCCACCGTATCCTCACCTCTGGAGAGCATTTTTCCTTTTATCCATTTATCAGAATCTGTTCATGGCAACATTCGTCCTGCGGCTACCTGTATTTCTCACTGTACTCGACTTTAAGAGCCTAATCGAGCGACAACAATTCTGCTGGTTCATCTCATCGGAGCGGCAGGATGAAGGCGAGGGTGCTTCCCTGATAATGTATCATTTATTCGCTCTTAATCTTGGCAGATTCAATCGCACCTCCAGTTATAAAGAAACCCCGGTTAAATTATTATACATTTAAAACAACAAATCGTTCATCTTCCGCGTAATAATGGTCGATTACACGTTGTTCCAATACAACTTCCACTTGAACCACCTTCTAGGTAAAGAACAGGTGGTGTCTGTGTATGAAAGAATAATCCACGAATAGGTGCGCTGCATCATTAAAATGATAAAATAAAATATTATAAAGAAAAATAGGTGTCTAGAACGTGGTTGGTGAAGGCCAAAGGTTTAGGTTAACCTAGAAAATGTAACTCTAATCACTCATACATGGCAATCAGCTAGCCACCATACTAAATTTTAAATATGATTAAGTAAAAGTAAAAACATAAACATGTAAACTGATGTCTTTATAATAGTGAGGAAGTTAGTGGTTGAAATCACAACCATTGATTTATTGAGACTACTAAGAATATTCCATCAATATTTAATCTTGTCCATACAAAACTGATTAAGTACTAAAAACCTATTAAATGTGCTCATGGTCAATAGGTGTACGCCTTTCGACGTAAATATCATTTCTTTCAAACATATTTTTTTAAGAAAAAATGTAATTCTTATTCAAGAAGGACAAAATGACAATAATAAGGACACTAACAACTATTTTAAAAATTGAACTAAACATTATATCAACTAATGCCTAAAGGCTTACAGACGGTAAGATGAACGACTGAAGAATATGAAACTGTTGATTGTAATTATGCAACTGCCATAAGTAAGTGGCACAAATGTAAATCTAATACTGTAAAATGATAAAAAGTTAATAGTGGAGTTAATTTGTAATTTCAATTAAGTTTGTTAATCATTTGAACGTGGCAATTAGGTGGTCACACAGTAATTTCTTAATCATATTAAGTAAATGTTAAAAAGTAAACAGGTTAAGAGAAGCTTTAAAAATGCTACAAAGTTATGAACATGAAATGTCGTTCATTGATTTGGAAGGACGACTAAGAATATGCTAGCATCTTCAATTGATAACCATACAATTGAAATTTATGGTTAAAATATCATTAAATTTGCCCATTGTCAATAGGTGTACATCTTTCCACGTAATTAAAAGACATATATAATTGTCACTTCATAGTCCTTGATTGAATATTAATTAAGAGACATATATAAATATGACTTCCTAGTCCTTGAGTGACATATTGCATCCAATTTCATAATCAACATCTTCAAATGCATCCAAAACTACCTTATAACATATTATATACTAAATAATAATAGACAACATTAAAATACATCTAGATTACACTTCCTTATAGTAGTAGAATGACCATTATGGAATTCATAAAGGACAAAGTGATTTTCCATTAGATCTAGGCCTTCTTTGAAGAGTTTGTTAGCAACTTGATTATGTTCTTTGTGTAAATGTGTGAACCTAATATCTTAGAATGTTCTAGCAATAAGTTTCAATTTATCTTCTATTGCAAGTAATCTTATTTTCTAGATCTGTAACTATTAACTCATCTAGTTAATAACCAACAAGGAGTCTTTGAATACCTAGAGAGTTCACATATCCCTCTCCAAGACAAATTCCAACATATAAAAAGTGTCATTAATTCTCCAATGTTGTTGGTCCCACTGCCAAGATTTTATTTGAAAATAAAGTAATGCGATCCAAAAAGGAAGAAAGTAAATTTTGTTGGGCATGTGTTATATTCTTTGGCGATATTTGTATTCATTTTTAGTGGTTTTTCAACAAATGGTTTTCATTGATCGTTTTCGAATTCCAGCTTTGTTGACTAATAGAGGTCAATTGATTAGGAGTTTTGGATGCCATGGGATCCTATATATATTGTATTGTAAGCAATGAAGAAGTATGATGAATAAAATAATTAGAGGTGCGGCTCTAAATAGGTTATTGGTATTCCTGGTTTGGGTTTCTCGAGTAAAAACTTTGTGTAATGTGTGTGTGTTTCATTATATATTTTTTGTTTTTTATTAAGAATCTATTTGGAGTAATTAATTTTACAAGGTTTAAAAAAAAAATTAATCATACAAGGTTAAAATCTACATTTGGTATTTGAGCAATTATTAAATTTAGGGGGATGCCATTGTGGTCAGGGGTTTGTCTTGAGTCTATGATAAACCGTGTTACAGTGGGAGCTCTATGGTGTTGATTCTTAAGATGAAAAGAAATGGCGAGGAGTTTAAAAATAGAGATCAAGAAATTTAATGGGAAAAGTTTTGAGTTGTGGAAGCTCAAGATGGAAGATCTATTGGTGGACAAAGATTAGTGGATCATTGTGGATCCAGGTGCGGCTCTAAACAGGTTATTGGTATTCCCGGTTTGGGTTTCTTGGGTAAAATCTCTATGTAATGTCTGTGTGTTTCATTATATATTTTTTGTTTTTTATTAAGAATCTATTTGGAGTAATTAATTTTACAAGGTTTAAAAAAAAATTAATCGTACAAGGTTAAAATCTGCATTTGGTATTTGAGAAAATATTAAATTTAGGGGGATTCCATTGTGGTCAGGGGTTTGGCTTGGGTCTATGATAAACCTTGTTACAGTGGGAGCTCTATAGTGTCGATTCTTAAAATGAAAAGAAATGGCGAGCAATTCAAAAATAGAGATCAATAAATTTAATGGGAAAAGTTTTCGGTTGTGGAAGCTCAAGATGGAAAATCTATTGGTGGACAAATATTAGTGGATCGTTGTGGATCCAGGTAATGCACCTACAAGAACATCATTAGAATACTAGGAAAAGTTGGATCGGAAGGCAAAGAACACAATCTGGTTTTTGTATCTTAGATCTAGTATTACTGAATGTGTTAGAGGAACCTACATCCAAGGCTTTATGGAATAAGTTAGGGGATTTTTATTAGTCTAAGTCCCCAATAAACAAATTGTTCATGTGGAAGAAGTTGTACAACCTAAGGATGAAATATGGAGACTCAGTGATAGAGCATCTGAATGTATTCAATACAGAGGTAAGTCGATATTATATGTTCATATTAATATTTATGATGAAGATCTATGTAACAATTTATTGTTCTCTTTACTAGACTCAAGGGATAGTCTGGTTGTGGCCATAGGTAGTAATACAAATAATTTAAGCTTCGATGATGTGGGCTCATCCTTATTCTCGGGAGATGAGGCAAAAAAATATGGAAATCCATAGCAGAGATGCCTTATTTGCAAGAGGATGCTCCCATGAAAGAAATATATATAAGTCCTCGAGTGAGAGATCTAAAACTAAGGGAAGATTTGAATCTTATGCAAAATTTGTAAAGGTATGTTGGAGGTTTGGAAAAGAAGGGAACTATAAGAAAAAATGTAGATCCAAAAGTGTTGAGAGAGGGAAGAGATCTAAAGATGCTCCTTCTACAGAAGAAAAAACATCTACAGAAGGAGGGGTGTGCACTTTCCTTCTTCAAGCACACGTGTAGATCATGAGGCATGGTTGGTCAAGTTAGGTGCATACTTTCATATGAATCCTCACAAGGAGTGGTTTTGCGAATATGAAAGGTATATTGGAGTTGATGTTTTCCTAAGTGATGAATCGACAACCAAAATCATAGGATGAGAAAAATTCAAGTTGAAGCCCATGGATGAAGGATTTGAACACTTCCTAGTGTTTTTCACATCCCAAGGTTGGCTAGAAATTTTATTTTTTTAAGAAAAATCGATGACACAGGGGTAAAAACAATGTTTGAGAAAGAAAGCTACAGGATGGTTCAAGGGGAAATCGAGTTGTTGAAGGGAGTTTGGATTGGAACCCTATATAAGATTCTAGGAAGCAACATTAGTGATGGGTGTAACAGTTGCATTGTTCCTGATATTGGAGCTGAAGAAGAAAAACTACTACAATCTCTGGAGAAAAGACTATGGTGTGGCATAAAAAACTGGGACATATTGGAGAGTACTACATGGTAAAGGTATGGTTGAAGGTATGTCTAATTTCTCTCTGGATTTTGATTTTTGTGAACATTTATTATATGGGAAGCATAATCATGTAAGATTATCCTCTGGTGCTATGAGGGTAGAGTGAATTTTACAGTTGGTGCATAGTAATGTTTTGGACCTATGTCGGATCCATTAGTTGGAAAATATGTGTAGTATGTCTCAGTTGTATATGACTTGTCGAGGAATACATGGATTTATTTTCTCGGGAATAAATATGAATTATTTGATAGGTTTAAAGAGTTTAAGGCTCTTGTGGATAATCAAATAGAGAAAAGAATTAAGGTGTTGAGGATGAGTAATGACGGAGAATTTTGCGGAAATGAATTCAAATAACTATATAAGAAGTGTGGTATAGCAAGGTATAAGACTACTCCATATACACCTCAACAGAATGGAGCTACAGAAAGGATGAAAAAGACGTTGGTGGAAAAATCAAGGTGCATTCTCACTGGTGTCGGGTTAGGATAGGAATTATGGGCATAGGTAGTGGGTACTCCATGTTATTTGGTCAATCAATCACCCTCAACAACATTGGATGACAATGATCCACATGAGGTATGGAATAGTCATAAACCGTATCTAACACATCTAAGGGTATTTGGTTGTGATTCCTATGTTCACATTCCAAAGGAAAACGAGAGTAATCTAGATAAAAAGGTTGAAAATTATATCTTTATTGATTATAAAGATGGTCTAAAAGGCTATAAGATTTGGAGCCCATAAACTAAGAAGGTAGTGTATAGATGAGATGTTGTATTTAGAGAAATCAAAGATGTTGTCAAATAGGAAGTCCTACCAAGGAAGGAAGAACCAAAGAAAATAGAGTTTGAGTTGAAGGATAATGAATCAGACTGTATATAAGAACATGAATCAAAAGAAGAAGATCTCCATACTCCAGTATTGAGGAGATCGGTTTGGAAAAGAAGGAAATCGGAAAGGCATACTCCACCTGATTTCCATTCAAATTTTTCTTTGTTTGTTATTGGAGATGATCCTAGAACTTTTAGGGAGGTAATGGATTTAAAGGATGGAAAAATATGGAAAAGGACCATTGTTGAAGAAATGGAAGCCTTAGACAAGAATGAGTCTTGGGATCTAGTGGATTTTTTGACTGGAAGAAATCCCATTGGAAACAAATGGGTATTTAAGAAGAAGCTGAATGTAGAAGGAAAAGGAGAGAAATACAAAGCTCAGCTTGTAGCAAAAGGTTATTCCCAGGTAGAGGGAATTGACTTTGGGGAATTCTTTTCTCCTCTTGCCAATTTAACTTCTATTAGATTTATTTTATCTACTATTGTTTCATTCGATTTTGAATTAGAATGGATGGATGTGAAGACAACTCATTCCTACAACGGGACCTAAAAGAATAAATCTACATGAAACAGCCAAAAGAATTTATTGTAAAGAGAAAGAAAGAGTTAGTACGCAGGATGAAAAAGTCCCTGCATGGGTTAAAGCAATCACCAAGGATGTGGTATCAAATATTTGATACCTATATGTCGAGACTTGGATTCATAAGGAGCAAATTTGATCATTGTGTGTATTTCAAATTAATCGATGATCATATCATTTATTTGGTATTATATATGTGGATGATATGTTGCCGATAGGAAACAACAAGGAGATTATCCAGGATATGAAAAAATAGTTTTCCTCTAGATTGGACATGAAGGATCTTGGTGCTGCAAATTTCATTTTGGGCATGGAAATTAAAAGAGATCAGGAAAAAAAGAAACTATGGTTAATTCAGAGAAAATATGTTGAGACAATATTGCATGGGATGAATATGCAGGACTATAAATCGGTTAGGGGTCCTATTCTTGTAGGTGTAAAGTTATTTGTAAATCAGTGTCCCAAGACACGGGAATAGGAGGAGGACACGTCTCGTGTTCCATATGCTAGTGTGATTGTCAGTTTGTTGTATGAAATGTTTTGTACTAGATCAGACATTGCACATGCAGTGATAGTTTTGAGCAGGTATATGTCAAGAACAAGGAAGGATCATTGGACAACAATAAAAAGGGTTTTCAGGTATTTGCATGACACTGATACTTATGGATTGTGCTACCAAAGAAGACCGGTATTGGATAAAGTGTTGGACATACATGGGTTTTTTGATGCAAACTAGGTTGGAGATATGGATCGTAGAATATCTACAAGTGGGTATGTGTTTAACCTGTTTGGAGGATCAATAAGTTGGATGAGAAAAAGACAATCTTTGGTGGCACTCTCAACTATAGAAGTTGAATACAAGACATCCATTCATGCAAGTAAGGAACCAATATGGTTACAGAGATTGTGTTTAGGTATTGGGTTGGTACTGTTATCACTCCAGGAAACTACTTAGGGTTGTAAGCTAAGTATGCCTGGTAACTTAAGGATTGAATACTTTTCATTAGGTGGATCAATGGGATACCAAGAAAGCACAATGAAGGGATTTACTTATCAGAATAACTTAATGAACCAGTGCTTTTAGAAACTGTAAATCAGAGGCTAGATAACAAGAAAGGTGTGAAGAATATAGCTTAGACAACCAAATGCATTGGAATGCAGGGTTTATACGACCAAATACATAAATAGTGCAGGGTCACACTAAGCAATAAGAAGTTCCTCCATTCAAATCATGAGCATAAGCTGAACTAATTTAAACAGAGTACAGAAATAAGATGAATGAAAATCTGATTACAGCAGCAAAAGAAAACTGTG
>ML777309.1:0-25559 GCA_009831015.1 Picea engelmannii | reverse complement strand
AAAAACATATTGATGTTCAATATCACTTTTTGAGAGACATGGTTAAAGAATAGAAGGTGTTGTTGATGAAGGTGGACACTTTGAAGAATGTTGCAGATTCATTAACAAAATCTATGAGCATTGAGAAGTTCTCTTGGTGTAGAGGATCTATGGGCATTGTTTCCTTGAATTGTTGACTATGTAACCATGTAACCCATTGTATGCAAAGAAAAAAACAAGTAGGAGAATATTCAGTATATGTTATATTCTTTGCACAACCAAACCTAGTGCCTATGATTTTTTTTCGTTCATTTGTAGTGGTTTTTTGACACATGGTTTTCACCAATGGTTTTCTAATTCTGATTATGGAATTAAGGTTGTTGGCTAATACGGGTTAATGTATTAATGGTTTTGGATGCCACATGATCCTATATGTTGTATTGTAAACAATGAGCAAGTATGATGAATAAAATAATTAGAGGTATGGCTCTAAACAGGGTGTTGGTTTTCTCAGTTTGGGTTTCCAAGGTAAAATCTTTGTGTAATGTGTGTGTGTGTGTGTGTGTGGGCGCACGCACGCATGCACATTCACGCCATTATATCTTTTCTATTTTTTATTAAGAATATATTTTCAGTAATTAATTGTGCAAGGTTAAAATCTACAAATCCAAGCACAACAACCTTGTTTTGACCTTGGAAAGAACCATTAAAATGTCCCCAATGAACAAATTTATCCTCTTCAAATTCACCCAACCCCCTAGTGACTTTTTTATTCAGAATATCCTTGTAAAATGGAAGTAACCCCATCACCTGAGACAAGACTTTGAAGGTTGGACATTGGATGTCCTCAAATAGAGACGCATTCCTAGCAAGCCAAATTCACCACATAACCAAAAAATGGACTACTAATAGACAATCCAATTCCTTCATCGAAAACCAAGATTGAAAGCAATCTTCAGACCATGCTACAATGAGTAGAAACCAAGAAATACTTCAACCTCTCTCCAAACTTGACAAGAATAAGAACAATACAGAAATATATGGGAGTTATATTCATCATCGAGTTTGCACAAGGGCACCTACTAGGACCAACGTTACCTCTTCTTTATAGAATATCTCAAGTTAGGACTTTGTCCGAGAGGGCCAACAACATGAGCAATTTTTATTTAGGTGGTTCCTTAAATTTCCACAGAGTTTTCCACCTCCACCAAATTTCCACCTCACCCACTCAAAACATAGCCTGATACCCCGTATTTTCAATATAGTAACCTCCTTTCTTATCAAATCCTGAAATAAGTTCATCGGAATTTTCACAAAGTCTAATGTGATCCCTATGTAGTTCAACTAGAAAAAATTCCCAATGCCTCACAAGCTTGTCATCCAGTCCTAGATTAGTTGAGCTCAACCAACCTTGTTTCCACATAGTTGTTTCCATAGGATTCTTTATTGACTCTTTCGCATATATATATAATTAAATAAATATACAAATGTTATGTATTTTAAAATTAAAAATAATTGGTCAATTTGGTCTAACTCGTGTGGTTGTGGGATGGAGTGTTATCATCTCCACCTAGGTTCTATTCTCATTAATGACATGTTGAGCTCATAAAGAGTAAATTTTTGAAACGACTTTATGTTAATATGTGTGTGTGTGTGTGTGTGTGTGTGTGTGTGTTAATATATATTTTGTTTTCTAGATCAATTCCAATTTAAAAGAGTGTTACAATCTATTGAGGGGGTTGGATTCCCTTTTCTCAACGGGAGGGAATAAATCCAAGGATGATTCCCAATTAGACTCCTCCCTATTTTGTGTGGAATAATCCTCCAGGTTAATGATCCAACAACTATTTGATGGAATTTAAGAGTTGTTAAATTATCTTCTTTTGTTTCTTTTCATATTTTCTATGTTGGGTTTTCTTTCTGTGTAAAGGGAAATAACAAATGTGTTTGGAATAAACTTCCCTAGGGGTAACCTTCAGGGTATGGCACAAAAAAACTATGCGAGGCTTCAAAGAAATAATTCTAGTAACCAATCACTAAAATAAAAAAGAAACAAACAAACAATTGGATTTTTTCTCTTAAAGATAATTTTTTTAAAGAAATATGAACATAGAATAAAAGAATAACTAACTTATATACTTACAAGAAATAATTCCAATAAATATCTAGTTAAGTTTCCATCCTAACAAGCATGTAATTATTAAACTTTAATTCTATCAATAACCAAAAATAATTATGTGATTGTTGAATCTTGAATAAAGTCAAATACTTATTGTTAAACAAATTAAAGGAGATTTTAAACTAATACCAACATCTTACACAATTAACAAGCTAACTTGATAAATATAAACTCTTGCTAGACATCAGAGACATGATGATTTAGTTTAGAACAATCAACCCTCCAATCACACCACACAATGTTTTGGTAAAACTTATTTGACCTCTTAGGAGCTTCTCTACTAATTGTGAAATAATTCTCAATTAAAATAGTCAAAATTTCAGTTCTCCAAAGGTGATGTCTATGAAGGAAACCCATTTATTTGTGCATAATTGAAAAACTAAAAATAGTAAATTAGCAACCAAAAACAATTGAAACACAAATAGATTCAAGATAACTCAAACGATCTAGGAGTTTTGGGGCTTGCATGCTCGTCCAAATACTCAGACGATTGTGAACAAATTTCAACACATCTATCATCATAACGAAACTTGTGTTAATCCATTGGAATGCTTAATGCATGCTTGATATTTCTAAAATGACTAGTCTACTTCTCCATTATTCTTGTTAACTGGTCCAATTGATTAATAGTCTTGATCTTCTCAACCACATACTTTTTCATGTTCCCTCTTTCAACTATCAATATCTTTTGTACCTCTCCCGTCTACTCATCGACACTTCTCTACAAACTTTTCAATAGCTTTTCTATCAACTGAAAATCTGATGGGGACCCAAAAATTGGTAGTTGGAGGTTGGCCATCATATAATTTATTTTTTCCCATGTCTGATTGCAGGCTTTCCATTCTTCCTCGACACTTTCGTTTTATTCCTCTACAATGTTTTCCCAATAATTCACAGCTGAATGCATATGGGAGAGGCGTTCTTCAGATATGATTTCTATGTCATGATATTCAAAACCTTTCTCCTTTTGTACTTCTTGGAGGAATTCAACCATGTATAGTGCTCTCACACCCTTCTTGACCCATATGAGTACTTCCTTGTGTGTGATTCCTACGAGTAGAGATTCTTCCTTAATCCCAAGTGCCTTTATCACTAGATCATCTTGAATTTTAAGATGTTTTTCATGTTCTTCCAAGAGGTCCTTCCTTATATTTGTTTCTTCTCCCACATCCTAATAATATTGTACCTAATGTTTGAGCAAAACTACTTCATGTTTAACTTGCTCCAACTCTCTTTCCTCTGCTACATATTTGTCAAATGAGACATGGGATATGGTGAGTATGGAAAGAAATAATTCACTCATATTGACCCTTTTGGTATCTAGGATTACATCTTCCTATGTGAAGAGTACATTTTTTTTCTAATTTTTTCTTCTTCTTCCTCTGGGTACTCTTCACAATAGACCTAAATTTTGTGGAAATATTGTAACTTCAAAGAATATTCTAATCACAAATGAGTTATTATATTATAGATTAAATTCCCTTTTGTGGATCGATCATGTCGAGACTTATGTATGACCAAAGCACCTTTTGTGGATTGGTCAAACCATATTTATATGGTAGTATTTGAGAAGTCGCCCCCTAGGGTTTAATAAAGTGGTTTTAACCACTATTGGGAGAAGTCGGCCCTACCTGATGAAGAGACACAACCCTAGTGCATCCTCAAATAGTATTTATAAGTGAGGAGGATGCCTCATTTGTTCACTCACTCACACTCACTTCTAGTGTGCATCTTTTGAAGGTAGTTGCAGTTGGAAGAAGAAGGAGAGAGAGGCTCATGCTCAATCCTAGTCTTTTCTTAGTGGTTTTGTCTTTAGTCTTGGCATTGTATTGTCAATCTATTATTGAGGAAGTTTTTGTTGGGTTTTCTCCCCCATGAGATTTTTCCACGACAAATGTTGTGTACCTTCTGATTGTGTTTCTTTCAATGATCCTACTTATCTTGTTATGCTCTAGTAAATTGAAAATAACTTAATAACAAATCTAAATTTAACATGGTATTAGAGCTTGACTAAATAGAGCACCTTTCACTGGGTAACCAAAAACGTCATTATTGTCGTACAAGAAAACTGGGGCTTTTTATTAGAAGGGAATTTCTAACTAAAAACCATCTAGGGAAGTGCACCCTACCCTAGAGCATCACTTGGAAGCTTGAGTGCACCTTTTCAGTGTCCAGAGCCTCCGAAAAGTCAAACCCTAGTTTTGGATGGTACCAAAAAACCAGGAAACCAGAACCAATACCACAAGTACCAGTCTAGATTTGTGCAGGTCCAGTTTCAAGGGGTAAAACTTGGAATTTTTGAAAACATATAGCTTCAGCCTACTCGCCTTAGCCTAGTGCATCTCCTGATAAGTTCAGATTCACTTTCTGAGCAATTTCATTTTCCAGTCATTTTCCTAGCTCCATGTCAAGATGTCTGCAAGCATCAAGCTCATTGAAAAGTTAGAAGGTGTGGAAAATTTTTGCTCCTAGAAGTACAGTATTTCACTCGTTATTGAAGAGAATGAACTTGCAAAATTCATAAAATAAAATGTACCAGAACCCAAAGAATATGCAGCCAAAGAAAAGTACAAGAAGGATATGGTTAGGGCCAAAAAGATCATTGCAAACTCTATTAAACATCACTTGATCCCTCAAGTGTCTTCTAAGAATACTCCAAAAGATATTTTTGATGCCCTAACTAGATTGTATGAAGGAAAAAAAATCAACTGAAATATGAACTTGAGAACCCAACTCAGGAATACAAAGATGCAGAAAGGAGAAATAGTTCAAGACTATTTCTCTAGGGTTACTCATTTCAAAGAAAAATTAGAAGGAATTGGAGACAACTTGGATGAATATGAACTCATGATGACAACTCTTAATGGTCTCACAAGACCTTGGGATGCCTTTATCCAAACCATCTGTGCAAGAAATGAGAAACTCCAATTTGACAGTGTTTGGGAAGAATGTGTTCAAGAAGAAGCAAGAGTAGCCAACCAAGAAGCAACATTATTAAGGGATGAAGACCAATCCCTAGCTTCTCATGCTAAAGAGGATAGAAAATGTCTCACTTCCAAAAGGAGACCCACCTCCATAAGGAATCTCACTCCCCAAAGAGATTAACCCACTTCCATAAAGAATCTCACCCTCCAAGGAGATTCCAGAAATATCAGAAGGGTCAAAGAAGAGAAAAATATTTCTCCTCTTTTCAATCTTATCATTGTGATAAGATGGGACATATTTCTAAGAATTTTTATGCTAGAAGGGAAGAATACAAGAAGACAAATAACAAAATACATCATGCCCATGTAGTTGAAGATGATGAGCCACCCATAAAGTTGTCTAAAGAAGAGATTGAAGATTATGTTTTATTTCCCTCCCTCTCAGGATGTGTGACACCTGGAGATGACACTTGGCTCATAGATAGTGGTGCATCTAATAACATGACAAGTCAGAGAGACATTCTCTCTAGCCTTACAGAAAATAACTTTCCTCATAAATTTACACTCAAAGATGATTAGCGGTACCCTATCAAAGGAGTGGGAGAATCCACCTACAAACTTGATTCAAGGACCCCGATGAGAATGAAGGATGTACTATATGTACCAGGTTTGACAAAGAACTTACTTTATATATCAACTTTAGATAAGAAAGGTTTCAAGGTTGAATTCATAGATGGTGAAGTTCTTATGTGGACTAAAGGAAAAACCATATAAGATGCAATTGTCATTGGAACAGAAGAAGGTCGCTCGTATAAGTTAAAATGTCACTCAGATGCAGCCTTGACTCACTCCACTAAAATTCCTTGTGAACTTTGGCATAGAATACTAGCTCACATCAACTACAAAGCCTTACCATATGTAAGCAATGTAGTTACATGTCTACCATAATTCAAGGTTGATCATGAAGGTGTGTGCAAGGGATGTGCACAAGGAAAGAACATGAAGAATCCTTTCCCAAAGATTTATAGTAAAGCAGAATTAATCTTGGAGCTCATCCAATCATATGTATGTGGTTCAATTCCATAAACCTCTCTTAGTGGGTATGTATACTATGTGTTATTTATTGATGATTATGCTCGCAAGACTTAGGTTTATTTCTTGAAATCAAAAGATGAAGTATTTGGAAAATTCAAGGAATTCAAAGCCTTGACAGAAAATATCTTCGAAAGAAAAATCAAGATACTCGGGGAGGATAATGGAGGAGTATACACCTCGAAAGAATTTGTAAGCTTTTGTAGAGATGTCGGGATTAAGAGGGAGCTCACCACTCCCTATAATCCTCGGCAAAATGGTGTACCAGAAAGAAAGAATAGAACAATAATGAAAGTAGTGAAGACTATGATCCATGATCAAGATCTTCCAATGCACTTATGGGAATGTTGGCACAGGGGCAGACCCAGGGTTCAACGCTTAAACAACGCACCAACAAAACCCTAACTATCGGCCCTTTCGGCAACACTTGTGAAGCAGATGAAGTCTCACCTGAGGTAGAGGCAGGGGTGGTTGCAAGACTCCAATGTCTGCAACCTTAGCTGGGACACAGATATGTGATTGTAACACCTTAACAGAGCAATTAGTAGTTATAGTTCATTAGTATTTAACCTTTGTTTACAGTGCAAATAAACCCTAATTATGGAGCAATGCAGTATTCATCCAGATATAATATATTCAAGCACTAAGCATATCAATATAGATTAGATCTAGCATCTTATTCACATCATTAGGCACTAAGATATCATATTCATCTAAGCATACATTACTACACTAAGCATTAGCCATTTAAACAGTAAAACATTCACAATGCACAAAGCAACCACAACATAGGATATACGTGGTTCACCCCCAGCCCGGGGCTACGTCCACCAACTCTTCTCTTCTTTATTATCTTCGATCACGCTTCTTACAGGCACATAGCATCAAGATCCTACTCCTCAGAAGATAGGATATCTAAGCGCACCTCGCCAGATCCTCCTTCCCTGAGCTAGGTTACAGAACCAAGCCTTTACACAATTTCTACAGTCACTTGCACTTAGACATGAAAGCTTTACACAGTATGCACGAAGCATGTAGAACTATCACTTGCACTTAGCACATCATCACACAGATGTCTATATCATCCTTCGCGTCTCTTCTTACATTTCCTATACATCTATTTATACATTAAAAAATGGGCCTAAACATGGGTAAACCCATGGGCCAACATCCCCATACTCGTTACATAATCCCAAAACCCAAAAATCCCTAAAAAGGGGTCGAGATTCTGTGATCTCTGCTTCGACTTGCACTCTGCCTTCGACAGCCTGTCGTAGTCCCAAATTAGGTCAAACCTGACCAAGGATCTCCAAAACTTGGTCAAGGGCCAACAGGCCCCCAACACTCACCTGTGACTCATCCCGAGTCACTATGATCTGGGTAGCTCTACCTCAAAAGACTCAAGCTTGGCTCAAGCTGCTTTGACCTGTTGCTGCACCAAGGCCTCCTACTCGACGAACTCCTGAAGAATTGCCTCGTTCATAGGTCCTTCCAAGAGTTTCTGAACTGCAGTGACTACTTGCTCTAGTTCTTCTCCTCATCCTTCAATCTCCTCAAACAGTTGACAAGTTGCATTCTGGACTGGCTGGAGCCTCTGAGTCACTTCCATGACTTTGCTCTGTATGGCGTGGACTTGTTGTTGAACAGTGTGTTGTTCCTATGATCTTTTCATTCTTTCAACTGCAGACAAGAGCTTCAACTGTGCATGTATCGTTGTTGCTTGTTTCTTTGCCTCCTGGAGTTGGGACTCCAGTGTCTTTAGTTCAGGGTCTTCAGTAAGTCATTCATAAATTTGTGCACTACGATCACTGAGTTATTTACATTCTATGGCGAAGGTCTTGATCCTCTCAACTGCGCTCCGAGCAGTTGCTTCTCTTTGATCCCGCATGTCTTGTGAAGTGTTTGGCACTGACTATAGCTCTAGATCTATTATTCTCTGTTGAAGTTGTTGAATGGCTTCAGCAAGCTTCGCTACTTGATGCTCTACTGGGTATTCCTCCTTTTTCTCTAAGCCCGTCACAGAGCGGAGTGCTCTGTTGACTGCTTCTTTTACTCCAACCTGCTTAGCGAGCAGTTGTTCCTTCTCTCGCTGGATCTGTGCTTTCTCTTCTTCAAATTTTGACTAGAGGGCAGCCTTCTCCTGCTACGCAATCCTGCGTTTCTCTATTACTTCCTCTTATGATTGCTTCAGGGCCACTGTGGCCTATTCTTTTTCTTCTTGTGCGCGACGAAGGTGAGCTTCAGTCACATCATTTATTCTGCGGAGTTGGGTAGGCTCATATCCCAACTCTGGTTCTCCTGATGGCGGGGGCGAAGTGAACATTGTGTGGCTGGAGGGAAGGGTCTATTGTACCCCTATGATTTCTGCCTCAATTCTATCATACATGGCTGCTTGTTTGGCTTCAGTGTTCTGAAAGAGGTCCTGCGAGGCGTCTGATACAGTTGTGATGATGAAGTTGAAGTCATCGAGCATGAGTACAGTCTGCACCTTAGTCTTAGTAGCTTTGGACTTCTTTCGGGAAGTAGGTTTCGTGGGGGAAACCTTCCTTTTCTTAGATGGATCAGTCTCATCAACAAGATCCCTAGGCAATGTTACTTCGCCTTACTTCTGCTGATATTCTTTCCCATTGTTCTCTTCTTTATCTACTTCGTCGTTACCTCCTCCTCTAGGTGATTCTGAAGTAGTTTCTTTTGATGCACTGCTTAGGTTTTGTACCTCTTCTATATTCTTCCTTCTGTTGGTTCCAGGTGTGTCATGTTCTTCGTGGGTGGCCTTTGGGCTTCTGATTAGTTTGAGATCGAACAATTTTGTGGGATCAACAGGGATAAGGAGCTCTGCAGGCCAGTCCTTAGTTATCTCTTCTAGGTCCTCTTTTGTGAGCTTATAGTATGACTGAAGCTATTCTTTACTCTCGTCTTCACACGCAGTGTTGTAAATGAAGTGTTGATCTGCATGGAACTTCATAAGTGTCCTGAACCGGTGTAAAGTGTTCGGCGTCATACGAGGGACAACTTCAATAGCCCTCTTTAACTGGAAATAGTATGTATGGAATACCTCATTCGACTGCCACTATTTTCCCATATCGCTCGAATACCAAAGCATAGTGAACTTCGCAGCGAGTAGCTCAAACGACTCAATGTCGGGGAAGGTCGCACCTTCCGATATTTCCCAAGCTGTAAACGTGATGAGGATCAGGAGCTGGCTAAAGTGGAACTCATAGCCCTGATCATGAGCTTCAAAGAAATCCAATTCTAACTGGTTGACTAAGTACTTTGCCCAATTCATTTGTAGTCCTTCTACGCATTTTCCAGCGTGGTCAACAATGAACCATGTGACCTGTGTAGGTCTATTCTTTCTCACTAGCTTCCCTATGATCAGCTGCATGCCAGGCGCACTATGCCATTATGGATGGAAGCTACCTTGTAGCCTCGCATCCCCTTTCCTACATCGCCATAGGTATCTTTAATCCTCTATTCCAATGCACGGTCTGCAGCCTTCCCTGGGTAGAAGTCTTGTGGGTCTGGTCCCTACATGCTCAATCCAGTGATCCTATTGATCAGTGCCGGATCGATGATGATGCGTCTATATAGCCACAAATATCCACCATGGTAGCACGAAAACAGGATCTTAACGCACGTGTTAACTTCCTGGTGCCTTCCAAAATGTGGTATCTTCGTTACGTTCAGGACAGTGGACTGCGCGAGGTTCATAGTCCATGGTTGGGGGATTATCCTCAAGTTCTTCCCCTTCATCCTAGTCAAGTACCTATGAGGGGCGAGCATGTTGTAGTTCTTGCGATCCCCTAGGTTGAATTCACTGAATTTTAATGTCATGATCTTGTCTAGCTGGGTTCGAACTACACGTATCCCCTTCGAGAGGTATGCAGTAACCAGGGTGTAATCGAAGTCGCTTGGGACACTATCACGACTCACTGCGCCGGCCACGGGTGGGATGTAGTCGGGTAGGATAGATGGGATCAACTTTGCATTCACCAAGTCATCTCGATGCTTGGTTATTTTCTCGATTGCATCTTGAGATGGTCTAGATCCGCGAGCGGTCGACTGAGAGGCTTGTACTCCTCTCGTCGATGAAGCTTGAATCCCTGCGGACATTAATTTTTTGGCCATTAAATCAATTAGAACTTATTCAACCGACTTCTTTATGGCACTAAGTTCGTCCGACATGCACGCTCTCGATCAGGTAACTCAGGTTGATGAATGAATGATCAATGTAATAGAACAGGTGTCAATCTCAGTAAACACAATGCAGTAGCAATGAGTTCTCTCGTTGGTGCGGATACAATTTGCAAAAGTTATCTCGGTGCAACAGTCAACGGAATAAGTAGACAATGGTGTAACGGATATCTCCAACGGGTGAGAAGCCTTCATCAATGAAGTTATGTCTGTTACGAAACGGTCCCAACGGCCCAATGGTGAGCTTTCTGGTCATAATTGTTGTTCTAATCGTTCGGGGCATCAGTCTAATGGTTATAATGCTTCCAACGGTCATATCACTCTGCCATGGTGAAGTGTCACTTGGCATTGTTCTGATATCCCAATGAAGTTCCAGTTTTGCAAACCTACCTTCTGTGAAGTCTCCTCCGGAACCCCCTGTAACGGTTCTAGCTTTTCTCTCTTCTTATTGAGATTTCTAGCTTTCTTCCCTGCAATCTGCGTCTTGGTATTCCTCTTTCAATTCTGATTCTTATCTGTACTCAACATAGTAACTCCGAGTTGATGAGATTATATCATAGGGTTCAAGGGTAATACTTCTTTTATGTCTGGGGTAGGTGTTGTACCTTCCTGTATGGATAGGTTCTTCAAGTCTTCCTGTGTTTTTTTAGCTTCGACAACCTGGTCTCTGGTCCTAAGTTGCTTTGACTTGTCCTCCTGTTTTTCTATCAAGCGCGCTATTCTCCTAGTCATGAAATCTTTTAATTATTGTTTTTTTTTTCTAGGGCCTCTTCTTCTTTTCTCCGGATCTAATCTCTCTCAATCCATGGTTTTCCTAATAACATAGCAAATGGGGTGTTGTTCTCAACGAATTTAACAACCTCAAATTATTCCTTTGTCGAAGTTCCATGAGCACGCATAGAGGTCTGAGTAAGTCTTCCACATAGGGTTATCAATTTTCCTCTAAAGAATCGTATTCCTCCTAATGAAGGAACCATAGCAGGCCTTCCCAAAATTTCCCAAGTATTTTCTGTCATGACATTCAACTGTGTTTCCTCATCCAGAACACAGTCTATGTCGAAGTCTCCTATTCTTGTTTCTATGCACTCTTTTTCTTTGAAGATCTCTAACAAGTTGATATTTTTGTGATCATTTAGGGTTTCTTTCATTCATAGTAATACAGTCTCTGATTCTTTTTGGTGTTCTACCATGGTCTTAGTTCCTTGGCCTTCCTCAGGGTTTTCTTGTCTCATATTCATTCTTTCAAGCTTAGAAATCATTCTAGGGCAATCCAAAACTTCATGGTCCATAGCTTTACAACAAAGGAAAGTAGGACCTCTACCAGGGCATTTCTTAGCAAGATGTCCTGGTCTTCTACAACTATAGCAAAGAGTTAATCGTCTCTTTCTCTTGAACGATCCCCAACCTTTTCTGTACTGCGCACTAGGATCACAATAACTAACCTGCAAAAAATTCTTCTTAGGATCCTGCATCCATTTGTTAGTCCAAACATTCTTTTTGTGCATAGGAATAACATACCTTTCATTATTTCTATCAAATCTATTCATATCAAATCTTCTTTCTTTTAATTGTGCCCTATTTTTCAAGCTATGACAAAATTTATCAAACATACCTAGATCCATACTTTTGAAACAAAAATTTCCACTTATCTTACTTTTATCAAAGCACAAATCTTTCAGATCTTACCTCTTTAATAATAAAAAATTCACTTCTCTTACCTCTTTTCTTCAGATATGCCTCCTTTCTTAGCATAGAGTTTCACAGTCAAGTAGAATACTGTGCACTAGGGAAACAGATCTACGCACAAAGATTTATCTTTTCTTCAATTCCCAGCAATCACAGTTTCAGGTCCCGGCAACAGAACCATTTGTTGGCACAAGGGCAGACCCAGGGTTCAACGCTTAAACAATGCACCAACAAAACCCTAACTACTGGCCCTTTCGGCAACACCTATGAAGCAGATGAAGTCTCACCCGAGGTAGAGGCAGGGGTGGTTGCAGGAATCCAGTGTTTGCAACCATAGCTGGGACATAGATCTGTGATCGTAACACCTTAACAGAGCACTTAGCAGTTATAGTTCATTAGTATTTAACCTTTGTTTACAGCGTAGATAAACCTTAATTACAGAGCAACACAGTATTCATCCAGATCTAATATATTCAAGCACTAAGCATATCAATATAGATCATATCTAGCATCTTATTCAAATCATTAGGCACTAATCTATCATATTCATCTAAGCATACATTACTACACTAAGCATTAACCATAGAAACAGTAAAACATTCACATTGCACAAAGAAACCACAACACAGGATATACGTGGTTCACCCCCAGCCCGGGGCTACATCCACCAACTCTTCTCTTCTTTATTATCTCTAGTCGTGCTTCTTACAGGCACATAGCATCAAGATCCTACTCCACAGAAGACAGGAGATCTGCGCGCACCTCGCTAGATCCTCCTTCCCTAAGCTAGGTTATAGCACCAAGCCTTTACACAATTTCTACAGTCACTTGCACTTAGCCTTGCAAGCTTCACACAGTATGCACGAAGCATGTACAACTATCACTTGCACTTAGCACATCATCACACAAATGTATATATCATCCTTCGCGTCTCTTCTTACATAGCCTAGACATCTATTTATACATTACAAAATGGGCCTAAACATGGGTAAACCCATGGGCTGACATCCCCATACCCGTTACATAAGACCAAAACCCAAAAATCCCTAAAAAGGGGCCGAGATTCCGTGATCTCTGCTTCTACTTGCGCTCTGCCTTCGACAGCTTGTCGAAGTCCCAAATTAGGTCAAACCTGACCAAGGATCTCCAAAACTTGGTCAAGGGCCAAGAAGGATGAAGCAACAAGAACAATAGTTTATGTCCAAAACAGATTATCCCATAGTGCACTTGGATTCAAAACTCCCGAAGAAATTTTCTCCGGAAAGAAGCCAGAAGTAATCCATCTCAAAATCTTTGGATGTCTAGTGTTTGTACACATTCCGAAAGAAAGGAGAACTAAGGTGGATCCTTCAGGATAGAAGGGAATATTTGTTAGATATTGTCAGGTCTCTAAGTCTTTCATAATTTAAATACCAAGTTACCATCATATTGAGATCAGCAGAGATGTAACCTTTGATGAATATGCAACACTCAATAAATCAAGGATATGAAAACTTGAAGAAGTATATGAAGAAGAACATGTAGCTCCTAGACTTGTAGAACCTATGAAGGAAGTTGCAGTTACCCCTAATGATGAGATTCCAGAAGATCATTATATGATATAATCTCAAGAACCTCCCCAAATGACGATCTCTCACAATAGAAAGCCAACTTGGGAAAGGGAACTTATTCAAGATGGAGAGAAGTACAGTGCCCCAGAAGGAACCATGATTCAAAGCAAAAAACCTAATTCATTCTCCAGTTATATGGCCTTAATGTGTGATCTCATAGAAAAGGAACCTACTTTCTTTGAAGAATTCATTCATAAGAAAGAATGGGTGGATGCCATGACAGAAGAATACCAATCCATTATAAAGAATGATGTAAGGGAAATAGTTCTTAGACTAAAGAACAAAGATTTGGTATCTTCCAAATGGATATACAAAATAAAACATGTTATAGATAGAAGTATTGAAAAACATAAAGAAAGATTTGTAGCTCATGGATTTTCTCAAAAGGAAGACATTGATTATGAAGAGACATTTTCTCATGTAGCTAGATACACTTATATCATAACCATCATAGCTCTTCCAACCAAGATGAAGTGGACGTTACACCAGATGGATGTGAAAACAACCATATTAAATGGTGTTATTGAATAAAAAGTGTATATAGAGCAACCAAAAGGTTTGAATTTGAATATAGAAAGACTAATGTATGTAGGTTGAAGAAGGCTCTGTACGAGTTGAAGCAAGATCCTAGATCTTGGTATGGCATAATTGATAGTTTCCTGACGAGCTTGATATTTACCAAGAGTAAAGTTGATTCTAACTTTTACTTCAAGGTTGTGAATGATGGGCCAGTTATATTGTTGTTGTATGTGGATGACTTATTATTATCAGGAGAATAAAATCTCATCACATATTGTAAGAAGAAGCTCGATGCAGATTTTGAGATGAAACACCTAGGCCTAATGCATTATTTCTTAGGTCTTGAAGTTTGGAAAAGCCCGGAGAAGATCTTCCTTAACCAAGGGAAGTATGTAGTTGAAATAATGAATAGGTTTGATATGTTGGAATGTAAATTCATGAACACACCCATGGAAACAAAGTTGAAGCTCCTGGTTGATACTTCATCAGAGTTGGTTGATACTTTGTCAGAGTTGGTTGATACTAATCTATATAGACATATCATTTATTTTTTTATGTATCTGATGAATACAAGGCCCGATATATAATTTGTTGTGAACACCTTGAGTCAGTATCTGGTAGAACCTAGACGTGTTCACCTTGTAGCTGCAAATCATGTGATGAGATACCTTAAGGGTACATTGGACTTTGGTCTATGTTATATTGGAGATCATGACTTCATATTGTTTGGTTATAATGATTCAGATTGGGCTAAAAGTGTTTCTGATAGAAAAATCACTTCAGGATGTTGTTTCAGTCTGGGGTCAGCCATGAATTCATGGTAGATAAAGAAGCAATCCAGTATTACTCTCAGCATGGCAGAAGCGGAATACATTTTTGCATGTTCCTCTAGTTGTGAATCCATATGTCTTTGGAAGTTGTTGACAGGTCTATTTGATCTGGAGATTGAAGCCATCGTGATTATTTGTGATAATGAGAGTTTCATAAAGATGACATAGAACCCAATGTTTCATGACAAGTAAAAGCACATAGAGATTTGATATCACTACATTTGTGATATGGTGCAGAGGGGAGTTGTAAAGCTCCAATATGTTGGCACAGATGTGTTGAACAAGCCTTTGTCTTGTGTAAAGTTTGAATACTTTCGAGACAAGATTGGTATAGTCTGAAAGGACATCCCTCGAAAGGGGGAGTGATTTTGATGATACTATGGTATCCTGACCAACAAAGGGCAACTCTGTTAGGATTTTATATCCTAGGGGATTGATCATCCCTGGATAGATCCCAAAGGTGCGGTAAGGATGGTTTGTCAAAGTACTTGTGCATGTATATGCCAACTGTGGTTAGTAGTGGTAGCTTCGTTAGGATTTTATATCCTATGGAATCTTTTGATTCCTAGGCAGATCCCAAAGGTCTGGTAAGAATGGTCTGTCAGAGTACCACGTGGTAGCTTCGTTACAATTTTATATCCTAGGAAATCTTATGATTCCTGGGAAGATCTCAAAGTTCCAGTAAGGAGGGTCTGTTAGAGTACCACAAAATGTTGTTGTTGCACCTGCCTCATTTTGTTGCTATATGAAGATGATGTTGTTATCTCAGCCTCGTGTTGATGATGTTGTTGTTTCAACCTCGTGTTATTGTTGATGATGTTGTATCAGCCTCGTGTTGTTGTTGATTATGTTGTATCAGGCTCGTGATGTTGTTTATGATGTTCCATCAGCCTCATGTTGTTGTATCATCCCCATGTTGTTGATTATGATGGTGTACCAGCCTCGGGTTGGTGATATTGTTGCTTTAGTGTTATACTAATTGATGTTGATGTTTCATGTTCATACCGATGATGATGATGATGCTACTTTATCTCTATGTTGTGAAAAATGATGATATTGATGATGAGAAAAACTTCCAATGATTTGTAGATATGCCAGTCAATGTTCCAAATGTTAATGATGTTGTTTCCCTCTCTCTCTCTCTCATGATGATATTGTATTGGGTTATTTCACTAGAATACCCTTCTCATTAAGGGAGAGTGTTGAAATATTGTACCTTCGAAGAATATTCTAATCATAATTGAGTTATTATATTATAGATCAAATCCCCTTTTTTGGATTGATCATGTCGAGACTTATGTATGACCAAATCCACTTTTGTGGATTGGTCAAACCATATTTATATGGTGGTATTTGAGAAGTTGACCCCTAGGGTTTAATAAAGTGGTTTTAACCACTATTGGGACAAGTCGGCCCTACCTGATGAAGAGACACAACCCTAGTGCCTCCTAAACTAGTATTTATAAGTGAGGAGGACACCTCATTTGTTCACTCGCTCACACTCACTTCTAGTGTGCATCTTTGAAGCTAGTTGCAGCTGCAAGAAGAAGGAGAGAGAGGCACATGCTCAGTCCTAGTATTTTCTTGGTGGTTTTGTCTTTAGTATTGGCATTGTATTGGAAATCTATCGTTGAGGAAGATTTTGCTAGGTTTTCTCCCCTTGAGGGTTTCCCAGGATAAACTTTTGTGTACCTTGTGATTGTGTTTCTTTCAATGATCCTACTTATGTTGTTATGCTCTAGTAAATTGAAAAGAACTTAATAATAACTATAAATTTAACAATTTTCCTATCATAAGAAAAAGATTCAAGATCAACCACCTCCTGAATAGGTTGGAGAATAAGCTAATCACCCAAAGACAAGATATTACATAGAATTTCAGGGGTAGAGAAGTGCCCAAAGATGGGTTCTTGACTTTATTCCTTGAATGGAGAATCCTTCCTTCCCTATTTAATGTGTGTGTCAATATGTATCTCATATGTGGAGGTCTCCTATGTTTTGTATTGAGTTTCCTCCTCCTCCTTCTCCTCCTCAGTTGATGACCCTCCCAGTAAATTTTCATTTTATTTAATCTTATCCAAAGGCTACTCAAGTATGGTATCTTCAGGTTATTTCTTAGCTATTTTACCTTTCTCTAAGATCTTCTCAGGTGTGGTATTCATTTCCTCATCATTATGTTTACTGCTTTCAACATCATCACCACCTATAACATTATCATCACATGTATTATGTCCTTGTTCACCATCTTTAGCCAACTAGGTATCTGGGACACCCGTATTTCCTTCTTCACATGAAAAGGTACTTCTAGATCTTGACCACCAATTGGAATTTGATCATGTTCAACATTTGTCTCAGTGGTATCCTATTTATGTGATTTTGTTTCATTCTTACTACTGTCACGACCTATTTCCATCTTCCTTTCCCCTATTGGATATGCTGGAGTTTCTTCCCTAGTCATTTTCTCATTAATAATGGGGACACCAATTTTGTCCCTATGTTCTTCATCCTTAGTAAGATTAATAATTTTAGAAGGCTTTGTAGTTGTTGTAGGATTCTCTTTCTCTTCCTTGAGGCTATGCTATTTTTCTTTCACTTCGTTGAGATTTTCCATTTCCTCTCCTTTCCTTTTTTCTTCTTCTTCTTAGATCTCCCTTTGCTCTTCAACTTTCTCCTACTCATGCTTTTTCCTTAGTTCTTATTCTATAAAATCATTTTTTCTCTATTATTTCTCATCCTTTTTTCTCTACTCTGTCAACAATTGTTGAACAACATCTTACTCAACTCCTCCAATTGCTTCCTCTATTGTTCTTTTTCCTTGAGAATCCTCTCCTATTCTTCCAACAAGGCATGTTTCTCATGTTCTACCTTTAATCTCTCCTCTTATACCTTCTTTTCTTTGTTAGATTCTTTTCTAGTGGAATCTCTTTGATTTATCATTTTAATATTTTCTTCTAGAGACAAGGAGGAAAAAATAGTTATATTAGGGTGGTATTTCCTTTTGTCCACCTCCCAATCTTGAGCATCCTTAGTGAAAATTTCTTCTTGCCACTTCTCATGAGAATATGTCCAACTTAAAGAGACGTTTTCATCATTCTTGAGGACCAAACCTTTAGTATCATTCTTTATGAACCTTCCAGTCATGAACCTATACTCTAATTTATAATGTCCTTCTTTCTTTGCATGATTATCATCCCTTACTACATAATAACCAACTTGGATACCATAAGGGATAAATAATATTTTCTTGTATTTGACCAGTGTGGCACTGAAACCCTGCATTATAGAATAGTAACAAATTTCTCCAACTACAAGCATGTTAGGAACATAAATGGGTAACAAATGAGGTGGATTGGTGGCTCCATAGATGATAAATTAGGTATGATTTTCCTCCAAGTATCAATTACCTATGTATGCTAGAATCTTTTTTCCCTGCTTGGACAATCTAGGACATTCTTGTCCAAATAAAAGGAAGTAGATTTAGGAAATGAAGAAGTCACATATATGAGAATATGACCTCTTGTATTTGTTCTCCAATAACATACTAAAGTAGACATCCACTGGGGCTCGGAGAATTTACAACTAAGTGATAACCCTGGGAATGTGTTATAAGCACAGAAAACATCAAGTGGGAATGGAACCATATGAAACGTTGGAGCAATGTATGGTTTTGGTGTCTAGGATTGACCAATTTTAATACTATTTTGTTTTTAGATGATGGCTACCCAATTGAACAACCTACCCCACATAACAACATGGTATGCCAAAGGAAACCATGCTTTAGAAAATTGAGAGAAACCCTTCTCTCCATACAATCTGCCTAACAAAATCATTGCATACATATAAGGCTCCCTTAGCTTTGTGTGATCCAGGTGGATATTGGTGGCCACGCACCTTTTCCAAATTCCAACTGGCTCATCTTGACAATTTTCAGTTCAACACATTTCTCTGTAATGGGGACATTTCTTTGTAATTGTGGTTTTTGCACTTACGAGGTTGTCCTGAATCCCTACACAACGTTCAGGTGGATATTGGTGGCCGCCCACCTATTCCAACTGGATTATTTTGAAATTGTTCATGTCAGTACATCTTTCTGTACTTCTAGGGTCGTTTTGGGGCTCTAAAAAATGTTTTCTTGGCTTGCCACAATAAAACTGTAGACAAAGTCAGATTTTTATAGCATAATGCTTATTTCTCAAAAAGACCTTTCCAACGGGCTATCACACGCCTAAAATAGATATTATATGCAAAAGTTACGACCTCAGGAAGTTAATGTACTAACTTACCCCAAGAGAGCCCACATGACTTTTGGTGCTTCATGTCCTAGGGATAAGCTTTTGGATGGCTAGGGTTTTGGAATTCATGTTTATCATAAAAAATGCCTTTAGAGCCTCATTGTAATCATCTTCTTGTGAATGAGCATTGTCGTCACATCTCTTCTAAAAGATAAAGCTGCCACCATTCTAGCAAGTCTTGCACTCTATATTTTTATAGTCTATGTGCATTTATTTCATTAATAGAAATCATGTATTGTTGTCTTCCTCTGTTTTTTGCAATTTTTATGTGTATTTCATTGTAATATATTTTCTTTCATTTTGTTCCAAAAATAATCCAGATCATTGCTATCAAAGCAAGATGTTCTTGACTATTTTTCAATGCATGTCCCCGATGAGGTCTGAGTATAGCAAGTTGGGTGTCAAGATTGTCTCTCTTGAGCAAAAACAACGGAGCAGAAGATTCTATTAACCTATTTCTTGAGAAAGCTATCATGTGACAGAGGGACGAAATGATGGAGAATTTTTCCCACATCCTTCAACACTTTTTGATAGCAACATGCGCATCTTCATCAAGATACCACTTTGGAGGAACCTCTCCCTTCAAGGTACAAGTTAATTTTTATATTCCCGTATTTGAAGGTCAGATAGATGTGGATGCCTTAGAAAAATGGTTGAATCTGCTAGAAGGTTATTTCTTTGTTCACAATTTTTCTGACAGGGAAAAGATCACCTTCGCACTCCTCAAGGCTCTCCCCCATGTCAAACATTGGTGGGAAATTTACTGGGAGAAAAGTTCCACAGAGGAATCTGGAATATATGGGGTCGAGCCCACTTGGGATTTTTTGTGTGGATGTGGTCAAGGAACAATACTACCATGTTGATAACTATGAAGACCATTACATGAGATGGACCACACTGCAGCAAGAGAAGAGCCAAACAGTTTTAGAGTTCAAAAATACTTTCCATACCTTGCACACCAAGTTGGGTATCAAAGACTTCGAGCGACAACTGGTTCTGAAATATTGTGGGGCTCTTCATAGGTACATCCAAATCAAAATGGATTTCCTAAACATCTCATCATTGGGAGTTTCCTATCGATATGTTGTCAAAATCGAGTACAAATTTAGGCACCAAAACAAATGGGAGTTCGGGTCTGCAAATATGCAACAAACAAAGCATGGTAAATATGGCCCTAACCAAGAGCCTTCCGACAACCAGTCCAAGACAAAAGAACATAAGGGTAAAGGAAAGAAGAAGAATGACATTGGGAAGTGGTATGACTTCCAAAAAATCCCATGTCACAACACTGATGAATGTTGCTCGAAACAATCATTGGTGATCGAGGTCAAAGACAAGGATTCGAACCCTGATTCAGAATCTGATCCATAAAATATTGAAAACAAACAGATCATCAACGCTACTATCGCAAATGCAAAAATTCAACCAAAAGAAGCAATAGATCCCAAAGAGGGGGAGTCCCTCTTTCATTCACATATGTGGGTGAAGGGGACCCCGTCGCATTACATTGTTGATAGTGGTAGCCAGAAGAACCTCATCTCAGCTAAGGTCGTCAAACAATTGGGGTGTTCGACAACACCACACCCACAACCATACAACATCGGGTGGCTTCACTAGGGACAAGGTCTCGGTGCCATCCATCAGTGTCGCTTGTCCTATGGCATCCAACCCTTCAAGGATGAGGTAGTGTGTGATTATTCCCCTCTTAATGTTTGTGATGTTGTTTTGGGCCAACCATATATGTGGAAATGTCATGTTGTGTATGATTCTTGACCCCATAATGTTATTATTACACTGGAGGGTCAACTCTACAGGATACCATAGGTAGTTCCGACTACTTTTCCACCAAAATAGTTCTGCAAGGTAATATCTCATACTGCAAAATTCATCCTCTTCATAGTATGTTCAAAGGATGCACAAAAGGCCACTACAACCACTGCAACCTCAATACATTATATCCAGCATAAGCAAATTCCAAAAGAGAAAGTAGATATTGTTTCTTCACCTGCAATGGTGCTTACACAATGCCCCTTCAAGCCCAAAGACAATAGGTTGGTGGAACAGATTCAACCCCACCAACAACAGGTTTGTGACAGTCTTCCATAGACTAAGCAGCGCAACTTCTCCAACAAGGCACACAACTCACCAAGATTCAGATTCAAAAAATGATTTCCCATATTCCTCAGGCACTCAACGCAATGGATACCATTTATTCCTAAGGGGGGAGGATTGATCCGAGTGGATATTGGTGGCCACCCACCTGTTCCAAATTCCAACTAGCTCGTTTTGACAGTTTTTAGTTCAAAAATTTTCTCTGTAATGGGGAAATTTATTTGTAATTGTGGGTTTTGCACTTACGGGGCTGTCCTAAAGCCCTACACAGCATCAAGGTGTATATTGGTGGCCTCCCACGTATTCCAACTCACTTATTTTGGAAGTTTTCATGTCAATACATATTTATATACTTCCAGGGCCGTTTTGGGGCTCTGCAAAATGTTTTCTTGGCTTTCCACATTCAAAATGTAGATGGAGTTAGATTTTGATGGCATAATGCATATTTCTCAAAAAGACCTTTCCAACGGGATATCACGCACCTAAAACGGAGATCGTATGCAAAATTTACGACTCCAGGAAGTTAATGTACTAACTTACCCCAACGGGGCCCACATGACTTTTGGTGCTTCATCTCCTAGGGTTAGGTTTTTGGATGTCTGGGGTTTTTGAATTCATGTTTATCATAAAAACGGCCTTCAAAGTCTCATTGTAATCATTTTCTTGTGAATGAGCGTAGTCGTCACATCTCTTCTCAGAGATAAATCTACCACCATTCTAGTGAGTCTTTCACTCTGTATTTTTACAGTCTCTATACATTTATTTCATTAATTGAAATCATGTATTGATGTATTTCTTTGTTTCTGGAAATTTTTATGTCTATTTCATTATAATATATCTGCTTTCATTTCGTTCTGAAAATAATACAAATCACTATGATAACATATCCTCTTGTTTACCTATTGAAAAATTTAGTGTCTTCCTTCCACCAGTTCCTGAGGATTTTACCAGTTTCATATTTCTCATAGAAGGAGATTACAAAATTCGTATTAATAGATTCCTCGGGATCTAGGAAATCATAATATACATTAACATCTCGTGGGACGAAATACCCAATAAATCCCCCCTAGTTATTTATAATTATGAAGTTATGATGTTCAATTTGACTGATGACCCATTCTATTATCTCTAAACACAATAATAATGATTCCCTAGAGGCTACTGAGTGCAACTTGGAACTTAAAATAAACATGAACACTACATCATCAACTTATCTAAGTTCTAGGTTGTTGTGGGGGGTTGATTCTAGATATTTTTTCTCTTTGAAGTTAATAAATAAGTTGTTCCAGATAGGAATTGGTACCTGATTGGTGGCTCCACCTCTTGTGCATGGATCTGTGTCCGAAAATGATGGCACATGTGTGTAGAGATTCCTTGATGGGATTCTAATGAGTGGTGTTGATGCACGCACATGGTAAGGTTCAATACCTCGGGTTCAAGGTAATTAGTCCAACAAAACCATACATATACCGACCCTTTAGACATCACCTGTGAGAAAGATAAGTCTCACCCAAGGTATCTTTATGGCGACTACAGGAACCAAGATTCTGTAGCAGTGAGGGAATGAAGGGAGACACACTTTGTCATATATAAAATATCCTCTTGCGTACTAGATCCTAGATAATCTGACCTCGTTACACACTTCTTTATGCATACCAATCTATAGTCTTAGCAATTAGTAGTTTAAACATACATTTAACATTACAATGCATGAATCTATCAATATTATTAGTAAAGATACGCACTCATCATAAAAAAATCAAGAATTAACATCATACATAAATGAATTAACATATTACAACATGAATGACCATTCCACATCGTAATTCGACACAGTTTTATCGTGGTTCACCCCCTCCTAGGCTACATCCAAAAATATTCGATTCGTTATTGTATTGTAGGAATCCTAGTTGCACTATGTGCTACAATATGTGTTCAAGATACAATCTTCTGGTTACAATCATGGATTCTTTACATAGAATGTATTACACTCAGAACAATTACTCTCTACAAATGCTTCTCTCTGCTACTATCACCGACCTTGCCTCTGAACTTCTCAACTACTAAATCTCTCATTCCTCTTTTGTTCTCTACTTTTCGCAAGTTTTCTTTCCAACTCATAATGATTTGGCTGCCACTCATGCTTCGCTGGTGAAAACTCATTCTGATCTGGATATAGCTCATGCTTTCCTGGTTTTCATAGATTTTACGGGATCTTGTTCCTTCATGTCCCCCATACCCTTCTCTTTCTTCTCTCTTCATTATTGATCCTCTTGATCTTATTTATCCTACTCCTTTTCTATGTGCGTCATTTCTTCTCGTTGTTCTAGATCCAACCTTCTTGCCCAACAAGCCCCCAACACTCACATGTGGTTCATCCCGAGCCACTTAGGCCTATTGTGTCATGCTCTTCCATGCCTCAATGTGTAACATCTCCAGCCACCCATGACGGGCTATGCTACTCCCGAGAATGCTTTTGTTCTCTCTGCGGAACATACTGTAACATACCCAACATCCAACTGAGCTATGCCACATGAATTTTTCGAACTACGTGCAGTTAAAACATATACACATAGAACTATTGCAGAACTTTATATATAAAACATAAACAGAAAAATGCATTATATAATTACATGGATTTATACTCAAATAACATTAAACACATACATGCAACATATATATGCAATACCCATAACTATAAAGGCAGTTATAACCACACATAGGATAAACCCACAAAAATAAACACATAAATAATAATACAACATGTAAATTTATCACACAGTTGACACTTATCTTGGTAAGAATATCACCAACTGCGTGCATACCTTCCACGAACCTCCTAGCCTTAGACCACATTGCTCATCACTCTCAGCAGTGGGTCACCCCCGAGCTAGGACTAAACTCCATTGAGTAAAGGGATTCCTAACTAGGCTAATGGCTCATAGACAATAGGAAAGACTTTGTCACAGGTGCTCACTCAAACTAACAGCCTATAGTCCCTCATTCCCCACATGCATGTCCAACCCTAGGAAGTGTGCCCCTCCTCTGCTCAATAGTTCTTCGACTACCCCACTTCCTTTCTGGGCTTCAACAACAGGCTGGACAAGAAGTCTCAGAGCCCTATAGCTACAGTTTAGCACCTTCAAGAAATCAATTCCAAACAATTCTCTCACCTAAAGAAGAATTTCTCATGGGCCTGACAACCTGCCTCTTCAATATCCCATGGGCCTAACAACTCGCTTCTTCAGTCCAACTCCAAAGCTAACTAGCTCCACAAACAAGTATGGCTATGGATATAGGTTCAGGTACAGTGACATGAAGGTACGAAAGATAGATCAATGAGTGTGTGAATTCTCATGGATGATTGACTGGATGACTGAATGATGGGAGGAATGATGGAAAGAATGATGGGAAATGAACTAATTCCAAACAATATGTATGCATGTCCCAAACTTGACACTTGTCATGTTGGGAGCTACTTTGGCCCACTTGTCCCCATCTTTAGAACTTAGGATAAAATAATTATCCATACTTTATAATTTAAGAAATATTAATATAATATTCCTTTTTGGCTTGAGCTCCCTGGCTTAGCCCCTTTTCCTTAACTTTTAGCCCCCGCCCTTTCCCTAACTAGTGGAGTTTAGTCCCCCATACTCTTTTATCATGGTTAGTCTGCGCGCAATGATGTATTTTATATTAATTCTGAGACATAAACAAAATTAGGCGCACTGGCCTTTAACATATAGGCTCTCCGGCCTAATCATCACAAAACTAGCTCACCAGCCTATAAAACACAACATATACACAAAGGCTCCCTGGCCTCAAAATCGTATGTACTTAAGTTGTTGCGTGCGGTATCCTGGAATGTGCACACTTCCTCATTTTACTGCGCAGTACATGCACGCACTATTCCATGAAAGGTGCATACAAAAATGATATCAAACATCTCACCATCTTAAGTACATTTTAATTTACATTACAATTGGGTTCGTCCTATGGATATTACAATCCCCTCCCCTTATTTATGCACTGCCCTTAGTGCATTATGTACTCATACACAACAAAATTTCAAAAATCCTCAAAAAGATGCAGGTATTCTACCCGCATTGCATCCTCATGCTCCCAAGTAGCGTCCTCAGAACC
>ML777308.1:868046-884989 GCA_009831015.1 Picea engelmannii | reverse complement strand
AGCAATATGGATTGCGAAGGGGGACAAAAACACTAAATTTTTTCATAAATATGCTTCACAAAGAAGATATCAAAATACTATATGGGATATAATCGATGATGAGGGGAATATCAAATCAATAGAAAATGAGATTAAGGAGACTGCTTATAAACATTTTAAAGCTCAGTATAGTGCAATTGATTCAGAAGACACTTTTATCCAAACCAATGTTCTCAAGGAAGTGCCCAGATTCTTTAATGATGTTGATAATGAAGAGATTGGTAAATTTTTCACTATCGAGGAAGTAAAAGAAATAGTCTGCAAAATGCCAAAAAAAAAAGAAGCCTTGGACATGATGGATGGACATATGAACTTTTTCAGACATTTTTAGACATTATGGGAGAGGATTTGCATAAATATGTTGAGGAATCTAGAAGCTCAGGACATATTCTAAGAGCACTTAACGCTACCTTTTTCGCTCTTATTCCCAAAGTGAGCAAGCCATATACTTTCAATGATTTTCGGCCTATTTCCCTTTGTAACTTTGTTTACAAAGTGATTTCTAAAATTATTTCATCTTGGATCAAAGACAAATTGGCTTCAAGTATTTCCTTTGAACAATTTGGATTTCTCAAGGATAGATTGATATTTGATGCTATGGGAATTGCTCAGGAATGCTTACACATTGTCAAGACAAAAACATTAAGCACAATTATATTGAAGTTGGACTTAAAGAAGGCATATGATAAAGTCTGTTGGAAATTTCTTAGGTTATTTCTTTTTCATATTGGTTTAAATTGGAAGGTTACACAATGGATCATGGCCTGTATTACATCTGCTAATATGGCAGTCCTAGTAAACGCAGTTCCAACTAAGTTCTTCAAGATCCATCGGCATGTACGTCAAGGTTTTCCTCTTTCCCCTTTAATATTCCTTTTGGTTGTCAAGTATTTAAGCAGATTATTGAAGTAGGTTGTGGAAACAAGATCGTTTCAAAGACTCAAAGTTGTTGTTGGTACTTTAATTTCACATATTTTCTTTGTTGATGATGTTCTCATTCTAGGAGCTATAAAGTATGAGCACTGGATGGTTTTTAAAACTATATTATCAAATTTATGTCAAGCATCTAGGACTGATGTAAATTTCCAAAAGTCGTGCTTCCTTGTACAAAATATAGAACATAGTCTGGAGAAAATATTGAAGACAACCTTCAATATACGGTTTGTTTGCATCGATCAAGGTATGAAATACTTAGGTTTTTTCTTAAAACCAAACAACTACAGGGTGGTCGATTGGAATTGGATGATAGAAAAGATTGAAAAGCGTATTGGGAACTGGACCTTCCACTTGCTAGCCTTGGGAGGCAGGCTTATTTTAGCTAAATTTGTTCTGCAGAGTCTTCCCATTTATTGGATTAGTCTTGTTAAGATTCCATCTTCTATTCTACACATAATTGAACTCCTTATTTCAAATTTCATTTGCAAAGGAGAAAAAAAAGGTACAGGGTTCCACTTAACAAAATGGAAAAATATTGCTAGGCCAAAAGAAAGGGGTGGATGGGGCATTAAAAATCTTTCATGGTTCGCCCAGTCCCTGGCTAGTAAGTCTTGATGGAAAGGATTATTTGGAAAAGGACTGTGGAATTCGATTCTAAACAAGAAATATTTAAAAGGCTTAGACTTAATTTCTTGGCCGCGCAGAGAGGAGTGCAAGTTCCCGATAGCTTCTATCATCTAGAAGAATTTCATGTTTTCCTTCCCCATCATCAAAAGATGGTTGCCATGGTTGATTGGTTTTGGTAATTGGGTTATACTTGGGTATGATACATTTACTGGATGTAATTCTTCATATAAACTCTCAAGTCCTTTAATCCAACACTTAAACAGATTAAATATATACTCCTTAGCACATGCGACCCTCCCAATCGATTTTGCAATAAATCAAATATGGTACGAGGAAAATCAAATTGGAATGACAGGAGAGATGATGACATAATGGTTTGAATATGTTATAATGTTAAGGAGTATTGGTATCAAACTAAATAACACAAGTGACAAGATTGTATGGTCTTGGAACAGAGCGACGGGTGATGTAACTGCAAATTTAGCCTATCATTCCATTACTTTCTTAAATATTTTAGATGAAAATAGATGGTGGTATAAAGTTATCTGGAAAGTAAACATCCTAGATAACATTATATGTTTTATGTGGTTGTTCTTGAAGGATTGTATTCTTTTTGGTGGGAATTTTAGGAAGAGAGGAGGTATTGGACCATCGGTTTGCAGTCTTTGTCTCAGAGATGAAGAGACGACCACTCATCTCTGTGTGGATCGTAATACAACTCAAAACATTTGGAAAGATGTTATGAATTTTCTAAAGATTCCATGATATTGGAGTTTTTCCTCAATATATTAAAATTTGAAGCTCTGGTTTATTCAATACCCAAAAATGAGGCATATTCCATTTTTGGTGATATGAAGCATATGGAAATATAAAAATAAAATCTTATTTGAAAACTGGAACAGACAGGAGTCCAGGATAGTCACTAAAATCATTCTATCAATCAAAGAACACACTGGTAATTCTGAAGATGACAATTTTGAATTGATTCTAAGTCCTATTTTCTTTTACGATACTCCAATAGGCTTCTTTGATGGAGGAGTTGTTGACGATTTCTGTGGCATTGGAATTTTCTTGAAAATCAATCCATGCCACTATTTCAGAGCACACTTTTCTAGAGGCAATGGAAATAATATGAAATATGAACTATTGGGTTTATGGGGTCTTTTACTTATTACTTCTAGATTATCCATTAAAAATTTGATGGTTGTTGGAGACTCAAAGGTGACTATTGATTGGATAAATGAAAAATCCAATTTGAACCTGCTATATCTCAATTCCTGGAAGGACAAGATCGGGAGATTGAAACACAAATTTGATTCAATCAAATTTATGCATGTTCACATAAAATTCAACTCAGAAGAAGATACCTTATCAAAGAAGGCTTTGAAGCGACCTATTGGATGGATATTTTATGAAGAAACTGTAGAAGGAGATGTAGTCTCAGTAGATAAATACTATATATTTTAAGACTGACCTCTATAGATGGAAACCTTTTTGTTATGATTTTGTAATTAACATAATATGTATTATGTAGTCATTTCACAGTATGAAGAAATCAGGGATAGAAATAGAACTGATTACAATCTTTTTTTTTTTATTTTGATGCGATCATTGAACTTATGATCCATATGTAATTGAAAGTTTTACTTGATTCATAATAGAATAACAATGGAACTGTTTTTTCCGCGTGAAAAAAAATTAACAAGTCTTCCATTGAATATAACTTGGATTTCCAAATAGTGAACAAAGTTGGCTTCCAATAGGAACAACCACATTACTAATATGTATTAAGGAAAGATTCAAAAACTAAAAATGTATTTTAAAAACATATAAATGGATACAACACAATGGTCAATGCCCTTACTCATGATTATAGGAAGAATCATAAATAAATCCATACCAATTTTCCAATTACTTAATAAAATTCAATAATTCTAAATACGAAATATGAAAATAGAAATATTTCATAAGAAATCAAAAGATAAAGCTATTTAGCCTCTAACAACATAATCCAAATTTAGTATGCAAGGTAAATTGGGATTCAACAACACAAATTGAAATTGGATCATATTTATAAATTAGAATTCAACAACACAAATAGAAATATGGATCATATTCACATAGAAAACAAATAAATATACAATCAATTAGAGTAATCCATCCATCCATTTTAGACATTCATAAGCCCAACATTTGACATGTATCCAAAATATAGGGATGAATTATTGTTAGACGTTTATTCCAATATGCTAAGTGTGAAGAATATCATACTTGCATTCCTTCTCCCACGTCATTCACAATATATATTTCACCTTAATCTCACATATGTTCAACTCAATTAATTGAGCATTCATATCATTACCAATAAAATGAAAAACAAAGTTATAATATCATGCAATAGATAAAACACTTGTATTTTTATCAATTGTTGTTCACCAAATTAGATTGGGAAGTAGTGATTCCCTTCCCATATGTAGGAATTATTTGTGGATTCCACCCTAAGTTGGATTATGAGACCACCAAGGTGAAGAAGCACCTATGGGGCTCTAATATCATTTAACTCAACCAAAAGTTCTCAATATTTCAAACAAAATCAAACGCCAAACACCATATATTTTAGTAAGAGTCATCTAGGCATCTCATCAATCCTTGAATCATTCCTAATATTCTTCTTCTTATATGTTTTATGTGGTTGTGCTTGAAGGATTGTATACTTTCTTGTGTGAATTTTAGGAAGAGAGGAGGTATTGGACCATCGGTTTGCAATTTTTGTCTCAAAGATGAAGAGACGACCACTCATCTCTTTGTGGATCATAATACAACTCAAAACATTTGGAAAGATGTTATGATTTTTCTAAAGATTCCATGAGATTGTAGTTGTTCCTCTATATATAAAAATTTGAAGATTTGGTTTATTCAATACCCAAAAATGAGGCATATTCCATTTTTGGTGATATGGGGCATATGGAAATACAAAAATAAAATCCTATTTGAAAACTGGAACATACCGGAGTCCAGGATAGACACTAAAATCATTCTATCAATCAAAGAACACACTGGTAATTTTGAAGATGACAATTTTGAATTTATTCTAAGTCCAATTTTCTTTGAGGATACTCCAATAGGCTTCTTTGATGGAAGAGTTGTTGACGATCTCTGTGGCATTGGAATTTTCTTGAAAATCAATCCAGGCCACTATTTTAGAGCACACTTTGTTGGAGGCAATGGAAATAACATGAAATATGAACTATTGGGTTTATGGGGTCTTTACTTCTTACTTCTAGATTATCCATTAAAAAGTTGATGGTTGTTGGAGACTGAAAGGTGACTATTGATTGGATAAATGCAAAATCCAATTTGAACCTGCTATATCTCAATTCCTGGAAGGGCAATATCGGGAGATTGAAACACAAATTTGATTCAATCAAATTTATGCATGTTCACAGAAAATTCAACTCAGAAAAAGATACCTTATCAAAGAAGGCTTTGAAGCGACCTACTAGGTGGATCTTTTATGAAGAAACTGTAGAAGGAGATGTAGTCTCAGCAGATAAATACTACATATTTTAAGACTGACCTCTATCGCTGGAAACCTTTTTGTTATGATTTTGTAATTAACATAATATGTATTATGTAGTCATTTCACAGTATAAAGAAATCAGGGATAGAAATAGAACTGATTACAGTCTTTTTTTATATATTTTGATGCGATCATTGAACTTATGATCCATATGTACTCGAAAGTTTCACTTGATTCATAATAGAATAATAGTGGAACTGTTTTTTCTGCATGAAAAAAAATTAACAAGTCTTCCATTGAATATAACTTGGATTTCCAAACAGTGAACAAAGTTGGCATCCAATAGGAACAAACAAATTACAGCTAATATGTATTAAGGAAAGATTCAAAAATTAAAAACATATTGGATACAACACAATGGTCAATGCCCTTACTCATGATTATAGGAAGAATCATAAATAAATCCATACTAATTTTCTAATTACTTAATAAAATTCAAGAATTATAAATATGAAATATGAAAATAGAAATATTTCATAAGAAATCAAAAGATAAAGCTATTTGGCCTCTAACAACATAATCCAAATTTAGTATGCAAGGTAAATTAGGATTCAACAACACAAATAGAAATTGGATCATATTTATCAATTAGAATTCAACAACACAAATAGAAATATGGATCATATTCACATAGAAAACAAATACATATACAATCAAATAGAGTAATCCATCCATCCATTTTAGAAATTCATAAGCCCAACATTTGACATTTATCCAAAATGTAGGGATGAATTATTTTTAGACGTTTATTCCAATATGCTAAGTGTGAAGAATGTCATACTTGCATTCTTTCTCCCACGTCATTCACAATATATATTGCACCTTAATCTCACATACATTCAACTCAATTAATTGAGCATTCATATCATTACCAATAAAATGAAAAACAAAGTTATAATATCATGCAATAGATAAAACACTTATATTTTTATCAATTGTTGTTCACCAAGTTAGATTGGGAAGTAGTGATTCACTTCCCATATGTAGGAATTATTTGTGGATTCCACCCTAAGTCAGATTATGAGACCACCAAGGTGAAGAAGCACCTATGGGGCTCTAATATCATTTAACTCAACCAAAAGTTCTCAATATTTCAAACAAACTCAAACACCTAACACCATATATTTTAGTAAGAGTCATCTAGGCATCTCATCAATCCTTGAATCATTCCTAATCTTCTTCCTCTTATATGTTTTATGTGGATGTGCTTGAAGGATTGTATACTTTCTGGTGTTAATTTTAGGAAGAGAGGAGGTATTGGACCATCGGTTTGCAGTATTTGTCTCAAGGATGAAGAGACAACCACTCATCTCTTTGTGGATCGTAATACAACTCAAAAAATTTGGAAAGATGTTATGAATTTTCTGAAGATTCCATGAGCTTGGAGTTGTTCCTCTATATATTAAAATTTGAAGATTTGGTTTATTCAATACCCAAAAATGAGGCATATTCCATTTTTGGTGATATGGGGCATATGGAAATACAAAAATAAAATCTTATTTGAAAACTGGAACAAACAAGAGTCCAGGATAGTCACTAAAATCATTCTATAAATCAAAGAACACACTAGTAATTCTGAAGATGACAATTTTGAATTTATTCTAAGTCCATTTTTCTTTGACGATACTCCAATAGGCTTCTTTGATGGAGCAGTTGTTGGCAATTTATGTGGCATTGGAATTTTCTTGAAAATCAATCCAGTCCATTATTTCAAAGAAAACTTTGTTGGAGGCAATGGAAATAATATGAAATATGAACTATTGGGTTTATGGGATCTTTTGCTTCTTACTTCTGGATTATCCATTAAAAAGTTGATGGTTGTTGGAGACTCAAAGGTGAATATTGATTGGATAAATGCAAAATCCAATTTGAACCTTCTATATCTCAATTCCTGGAAGGACAAGATCGAGAGATTGAAAGACAAATTTGATTCAATCAAATTTATGCATGTTCACATAAAATTCAACTCAGAATAAGATACCTTATCAAAGAAGGCTTTGAAGCGACCTACTGGATGGATCTTTTATGAAGAAACTGTAGAAGGAGATGTGGTCTCGGCAGATAAATACTACATATTTTAAGACTGACCTCTATAGCTGGAAAACTTTTTGTTATGATTTTGTAATTAACATAATATGTATTATGTAGTCATTTCACAGTATGAAGAAATCGAGATATAAATAGAACTAATTACAATCTTTTTTTGATATTTTTATGTGATCATTGAACTTATGATCCATATGTACTTGAAAGTTTCACTTGATTCATAATAGAATAACAGTGGAACTATTTTTTCCATGTGAAAAAAAATTAACAAGTCTTCCATTGAATATAACTTGGATTTCCAAACAGTGAACAAAGTTGGCTTCCAATAGGAACAAACAAATTACTAATTTGTATCAAGGAAAGATTCAAAAACTAAAAACGTATTTTAAAAACATATAAATGGATACAACACAATGGTCAATGCCCTTACTCATGATTATAGGAAGAATCATAAATAAATCCATACCAATTTTCCAATTACTTAATAAAATTAAATAATTCTAAATACGAAATATGAAAATAGAAATATTTCATAAGAAATCAAAAGATAAAGCTATTTAGCCTCTAACAACATAATCCAAATTTAGTATGCAAGGTAAATTAGGATTCAACAACACAAATAGAAATTGGATCATATTTATAAATTAGAATTCAACAACACAAATAGAAATATGGATCATCTTCACATAGAAAACAAATACATATACAATCAAATAGAGTAATCCATCCATCCATTTTAGACATTCATAAACCCAACATTTGACATTTATCCAAAATGTAGGGATGAATTATTTTTAGACGTTTATTCCAATATGCTAAGTGTGAAGAATATCATACTTGCATTCCTTCTCCCATGTCATTCACAATATATATTGCACCTTAATCTCACATACGTTCAACTCAATTAATTGAGCATTCATATCATTACCAATAAAATGAAAAACAAAGTTACAATATCATGCAATAGATAAAACACTTATATTTTTATCAATTTTTGTTCACCAAATTAGATTGGGAAGTAGTGATTCACTTCCCATATGTAGGAATTATTTGTGGATTCCACCCTAAGTCAGATTATGAGACCACCAAGGTAAAGACGCACCTATGGGGCTCTAACATCATTTAACTTAACCAAAAGTTCTCAATATTTCAAACAAAATCAAACACCTAACACCATATATTTTAGTAAGAGTCATCTAGGAATCTCATCAATCCTTGAATCATTCCTAATCTTCTTCCTCTTATCCAAACACAACATAAGGTCAAGAATTTCCATTCTCTTCTTAAAATTCCCTCTATAAATCCTTCCTCTCTAGTGCTCTATTGTACGAAGGAATAATTTGATCCATTGATTTTCCTCTAGAAATCTAAAGTGGTAGACCTTGGCATAATTATGGTTAATTCTTTGCATGAGCACGAAGTTGAGGGTTTATATATTACTCTAGTCACTATGGACATTTCATCTATGAGTTTTTCCGTTAAATCCATCTAATTTCCTCTCCTATTAAAAAAAAATCCTCATAACTTATCATAGGCTTTTCATTGGCCTCAATTTTATATTATTATTGTGGAGATTATTTTTATATGATTATTGTGTAAATTATAGGAATCCAAATCATCCAATCCCTTTAAATATGACATCAATTCTTTCTACATAACTGATGCACTTGAAACATATTTATTCATATTATTTATAAATTCGTCTATTAACAAAGGATCCATGTATTTTATTTTGATAACCTACTTCCATATACCATCATTCTTGATAAATATAGATGGGCCCATTGATACCAATGCTCTTTCAAAGTGATTATTGTTTTTTAATCCCTAACCTCCAAGGGATTTTGGTTTTGCAATTCTTATCCATTTCACTAAGGGAATCCCCATTTCCGTTCTTCCATTCTAGAAAAAATGAAACATTTTCCTCTTCTTTCCTCTAGTATACCAATTGGAATGTATGTTAATAATTGCTAATAAACCAAGAAAGCTCCCAATGCTAATGTTATAAGAGTTAACCACCCACCATAAATAACTAACAACAACACCATCTGAAGACTTTTCTTATCTCTATTTTTTCATATAGTTGGGTCCAATCCCCAGAGGCATATCCATTGGATTTTAGTGTGAAGCCCATGTATTTGAACCCTTAGCTAAAATATAATACTTGAAAAGGGAAAATTTAGAACACCTCTATTTTTTGTCTATGAGTCAAACCATTAAAAGAAACACTAATATCTATGCATCTTTACTTCCTTACCTACAGATTCAATAAAGAAAAAGTGATTCTTTAATACAAGAAGTTGTATTAATAGAACCAACTCCAAATAAGAGGAAAACATCTACAAACAACAGATGCGAAAGGAAAATATTCCTACCTAATTTTAGTCCTTTTAATTTCCCATTTTGTTTTATGATTTAATGATCCTTCTTAGTCCTTTGGATACCAATAAGAAGAGAAGAGGGGATAGTGGACACCCTTTTTGTTATGAACCAAAGTCCAAAAATAACATAAGAATAGAAAGAAGTAGAACCATACCTTGATAATGATAAAGAGTTAATGAAAATGAAGCTACTTCAAGGGGACAACCTCCTTTTATAATATATCTAATGCACAAGACATGATTCCTATACAAATGAATCTCCTTTATTATAAATAGGAGATAAAGTGAGAATGATGTAACCTACAACTAATCCAACCTAACCATAAATAATATACTGATAATGAATGAGGGTTAGGTCCTTAACATATCCCCCCTATTTAAAATATATTTTCCCTCAAATCTTGTAATTGAGGGTGTTTCTTCATGAATTGCTCATTTTCCCACACAACTTCTTCTAGAGGCATATTCTTCCACTTGATTAGGTACTCCATAATGGTTCTATTCCGAAGATTATCTAAATTTTATTGAGAACGACATGAAGGAAAAGATACAACAGATACATAACAAATAAATATGCAGAGATACTGCAAGGACCACCATAATACAATAAAAATTAGATTCTATTAATGACTAACTGAAATACAAAATATTGTAAAATGCAAAGCACACAAGCTAGCTAGAATGGTGGTAGCTTATCTCTGAAGAAAGAGATGTGTCATCTATGCTCATTTGCAAGAAGTTGATTACAAAGAGGCCGAAAATTCATTTTAACATAAAGCATCAATGAGAAAATCCTAAACATCAAAAAACCCTAACCTCGGAAGATGAAACAGCAAAAGGTTTGTGGGCCCCAGTGTGGTTAGGTGATATGTCAACTTTCTGGGGGTGAAACTTTTGCATACAATCTCCATTTGGGTCACTTGGTACCTCATCAAAAAAGTATAGCCGAGGAGTACTTATTATTTTTTTTATAACATCTACCTTCAATAACATGCTAGGTGTTGCTCAACAATTTTTTTTTGTTTAGGGCCTCAAAACTACCCTGAAAGTTTGGGACCCAAAAAACCGTAGAAAAAATGATAAGATGTGGAACCATTCTGAATTAGTGGAACTAGTGGGTGGCCACTAATATCCACCTAGATCAATCCTCCCCCCTTAGGAAGCAATGGTCCCCACTACATCAAGTTTCTCCATCATATGAGAAACTTCTATTGAATCTAACTCTTGGTGAGCCACTTTCCCTGGTGAAGAAGCTTCCCTGCTTTGATGACCCGATAGAGTTGGATGTTTTGCTCATGGTTTCCCTTCATCTTGGTCTCCATGATCTGATCAACTATTTTCTATTCAATCCATTCAATATTGAGTTATGAAGGGGACAAGTGCTCGACCTCATCTTAAGTGTCTAGGAGAGGTGGAAAGTATGGGTGAAGTAACTCCACATTAAATACCGGGTGCAATACAAGCAAAAGGGGGAATAAATTTAAAATTATTCTCATCGATAGCCTTGATGATGGTGTAAGTTCTATATGGCAGTGGGAAGAGCTGTCGATGGGGTCTCATGAGGCGATCTTTCTGCAAATGAAACCATACCTTATCTCCCACCTAAAATTTGTGTGGTACCCGATGTAGATCGTGGTTGTTGGGAGTTTTGGGACATTCTTGCACACGTCCTTATTAATTCTGGGGAGTTTATACCTAGGGTTTTTCTAGATTTGTCCAACAAAAACCCCAGAGCAACGATATATCAATCCTCGACCAAGGTCGAGGAAGGTCTCACTCGATATGCAAAAGGATCCAAGAGACCATAAGGTTTTGTGACATGGATGAAGGCTAAACACATGAAAAATCATCGGGATTGGCATCCGTGCAGCTCATATATAAAAAAATATTAGGACTAAGAATTAAAACAATACACACACATAGTCATCTCATACATGATAGACATATAATGGATCAAAAATATCGTATATTTATTACTGGAGCCATTCCATCAAAATTGAGATATACATTGCGCGGGACAAATACATATGACAACCATAAAACTTCATATTTTCTCTATATAAACCCTCATAATTACAACATGTCACACAATGCTCCTTTGCTCAAAATCGAGATGTACAACAGAATTAAATGTATTCAAATAAGTACAATATTACAACAAGCTCAAAGTGAGTTCGATACTAAGGACTCAATGAATCTCTTCTCCTCAACATCTGGGTAGCTAACCAACCCTATTTTTTATCACACTCCTTCCTTTTATATCTTTCTCTATTGGGGAGTGTTGTCTCTTTCTACTCCACTCCATTCTTTTTTTGAAACAACTCCCTTGAACACTTCTAGTGTCTACTAGCGCTCCACGTAGATGTTGGCACAGGGGCAGACCCAGGGTTCAACTCCAAGAGTGCACCAACAAACCCTAACTACTGACCCTTTAGGCAACACTTGTGAAGCATATGCAGTCTCACCTGAAGTAGCTATGGGGGGGTTGTAGGAAACAGGTGTCTACAACCAAAGGGAATACCAAGTAGATCCAATACAAGAACAACACAACATATAAATATAAGTTACTAACTTAGGCCTACTTCGCACATGTATCTGTTAGATTTAACATAATAATGCAATAACATTATATCAATGAACAAGAGAACATAGCCTCCATCACACACAACACCAATATATACGTGGTTCACCCTCTCCCTAGGGCTACGTCCACTGAACTTTTCTTTATAATATATTAAGATGAAAGCATGCAGTTCTATCTGTGCTCTTAGCTAGAAGATCTTCTCTCTGTCTCCCCTCCCTATGCACCCAGCTGCAGGGTTGTTCTTCACACCCAGCTGAAGATCTTACAACACAGAATCCTCTCATTGTTGAATGCTTCTCTTCTCTCACAACAATAATCACTCATAATAACAACCAACTTTGAACGAACCCTTGTCCCTCATCTATGTTCTTATTTATACATTACAATAGCTCACTGACATCCTTAGGCCAAAACCTAAGTGCCAAAACCCTAGATATCAAAACCCAAGGTGTCTAAAACCCTAGGTCAACTTGACCCACGTTTTCAGGGCTTCACCAGCATGTCTTTCCTTCCTTCTCATGTGGTTCTCCAAAGCATCCAACGATGGATTTTTCTTCTTGTTGAGTTGTCCATGATTTGTCTTTCTTTTTGATCTGTCATCCTCGATATCCTCATCCAATGGATTGCTTTCTCTTACTTCGCTCTATATTTTATGCTCTTATGCTCACTTCGACCCAGTATCAGTCACTATGTCTTCCATGCAGTTCGCATTCTGTCTTTTCTGCCTTAATCTTCACTTAATTCCATACCCACGGGCTAAAAAACCCCCAACACTCACATGTGACTCATCCTGAGGCACTTCATATCTAATCTTTCTGGTTTTCTTCGAATTCAAGTTACATGGAGCAGCCTGTGCTCTCTGTTTTCTCCTCTCCCACTGTGTGCAAACTATCTTTTATGTGTCTAGTACCCAGTTTCAACTTCACCTGGTACCTGGACCCTTCCTCTTTTTCTCTTACTAGTGGTTGCACGACAACTGGTTTTCATAGTACAGTTTCAATCAACACTCGTTCACCAAACCTTCCTTCCATTCTCCATTCAAGGTTTTCAATTGCGCATCTCCTCCTTCCATGACATAGACAACCTCATATGGCCCTAGCCAATGTGTTCTTAACTTCCCTGGATGCTTTATGAATTTGTTGTCGTATACCAGTACCAAACACCCTTGCTTAAAGGCCTTCTTCTTGATATGTCTTTCATGGTAGGCCTTTTCTCTTTCCTTCTGCACCTACCGATGGAATCCTATAATAAATTTGTCTTCTTCTAGTTCGACCAACTACACGAGCCTCTCTTGAATAGCACTAGTGTCATTCATATCTGTAAAGGCTGTGATTTCGTATTTGTATTTGTAGGGTCTTTGCTTGACTAGAATTGCATATGGTTTCAAGGGGATCCTCATCTCTCCCATGGACCCTTTAATTCCCTTCATATCAGAACTTGGTTGGAAACAAGTCCTGATATCCATGCAGTAATTATGTGATATTATCAATAGTGATTGCATCCCAATAATCTCCAACATTAGCAAGATTCAATGTTTTCTTTGTTCCTATGTTTACTTTCTTGATTTTCACTAGGTGTCCAATAAAAGGTAGTTCAACTCATGGTCCTTATATGTCTCTCTGTCCTTTCATTTCTGCGATGTTCAACTTCCTAGGATCATCGTCTTCATCAACATTGATATTGTAATAGCCTTGAAATTTTTGGAGAGGTGCAGTCAATTCATCCTCTTCTTGTTCCAAAGGGAGGCTAGGTGCCTCCTCAAATATTTTATGTATTACAATATGTAACGCTTGGTCCACTGTAGGATATTGTCTTTCAAATAAAAAGGTAGTTACAAAGTTTTGAGTCATACCTTCCCAATCCGCAGTGATGAGGCGCAGTTCTGCTTGAAGATACCAATTGATAGGGGTTGTGTCCAACGTTTTGATGAATTTGTGCACCCACTACTCTTGAGGAATGTTTCTCTAGGCTTCCTCACAACTTTTCACATGGTTCTTCAGACAACTTCGACATGTGTACCTAAATTCGCAGCCTTCTACTTGCTGAAAAAATCGCGTTGTCATCAAAGTGAGACATTGTACGTGGTTTGTTGGCAAATATTTAACAGACAGTGAATGGAAAATATTTAACAGACATCAAATTCTTGTCATTGATGGCAAGTAGCATGCATAAGTTCAGGAAGATCGAATGATCGAAGGCAACACAACCAGGCAAACAGAATATAAGTTCAGGTTGATCGAATGATCGAAGGAAACGCAACCAGGCAAACAGAAGATAAGTTCAGGTTGATCAAATGATCGAAGGCCCGTAAAGCTTGAGAAGAATTTTTGATCGTTGGATCTATTCAAAATTCCCGAAAGAACGAGGGTCGTCATATATGAATGTAGACAAGAAGAGATCGTTGAAGAGGAGGGCAGATCTCAGGCATTAGATCCAAGCGCAGGATCTGACCACCGTTGGATCAAGAAGAACCTGCACGTCCTTTAAGGTACAAGGAGAAGTGGGCGTAATCGCGATATGAAAAATCGCAACTTAATCTGAGTCATCGGATCAAGGTTGAATCTGGACCGTTGATTCCATTCCATGTCGGAGTTTCGAGGATCGTGTGTTGGAGATGTCAAAGAAACAATGAAACAAGAATGTCAAAATCGCGATATGCAAAATCACAACTTAATCGCAGTCGTTGTATCAATATTGAATCTGGACCGTTGATCCAAGTCCATTTTGGGGTTTCGAAGATCGAGTGTTGAGATGTCAAAGAATATTGACATCAAGAATCCCGATATCGTGATATGCGAAATTGCGACGTAATTGCAACCGTCATATCAAGATGTGATCTGGACCGTTGACAGGACTTCTTTATGGAGGTTCGTGGATCAGGATTTGTAAGTGACAAAAATACTAAACGTCAAGAGTGTTGAAATCACGATGTGTGAAATCTTGACTGAATTTGAACCGTCAGATCAAGATGTGATCTGGACCATTGATCCGACTTCTTTACAGAGTTTCTTGGATCGGGGTTTGTCAGTGACAAGAACATTGAACATCAGGAATCACGATATAGCGATGTGAGAAATTGCAATTTAATCTGAGCCATTGGTTGAAGATCATATCTGGAACATGGAATCATAGGACATGTGGCAAGCAAACGAAATTTCGCTGACTTGGGGTCAATGAAGCATAGTGTTGTAATTCATGAAATTAGAAATCTCGAAAGTGCTTTTTGCATAGGCACTTGGTTATGACCATAGTCATATTGGGGAAGGAGCTAGTGCAGAAAAGTTTTGTATAGGAACTTCGGAGATCGCGAAATGAAGTGTCGAGACACTCAGCACAGGATTGCCGAAATGGCAAAACCCGATTTAAAGGCAATGTCAATAAAGTTCATCCAACGGAGCAGATAAATTGGAATATGATCGGAAGGTTACTGTTCTCTCGCACATTTAACTCATCAGTTATGAATCTATTATCAAAACGGACTCATTATTGTGAATCAGTTGGCGTTTCAGTTGCTCGGACAGTTGTCTTTCATTTTCCGAAGGAGATGGGAAGTTGAACCGCCGTGATACATGTATAAAAGAAAATGAGACATACTGTGGTGGGTTGGTTGTTCTGTATGAGAAAAGAATGAAACTGTAAGAAAAGGAAAATGAGAGGATGCGCAGGAGGAGATTGAGCATATGTGCAGTGTGAGATGAAATGCAGAGCAGAATAAAAGAACAAGTTGAAGAAGAGGAGAATGACAGAACAAGTTGATGCAGAGCATATCTGCAGAATAGAAAGAGGAAGAAATGAATTGCAGTACAGTTAGAAGATGACCAGATGTACAGAACAAAGAAAGATTGGTAAGAATTGATGTATCTATGTAGTTTAATGTTTTTATGTTCATTTATGTTCTAGGGAGGTTGGGAGGTGCTAAGGAGGATTGTTGTCCTCAGAGGTTCAAGTGGGAGCTTGAACACAGGAAGTTGTAGCTTCCATCTGGTTGCAGTCAGAGAAACCAGGGTGGCAGGGTGGTGCAAGGGAGAACAAGTGTTCTCTGTTATACAGGTTGGATCCTGTGTAACTGGAAGTTGGTGCTTCCATCCAGTTGATGCTGGAACATATAGGGAGTTGGTGCTTCCTTCTAGTGGGTGCTAGAGAAACCAGGGAGTTGGTGCTTCCTTCTAGTGGGTGCTAGAGAAACTAGAGAGTTGGTGCTCTCAAACAAGTTGAAGCTTGTAAAACAGAGGTAGTAGCCTCACATTGAGTTGGTTCTCAATTAAAGATGATGTACAGAATTTAAAAGACTACCTATCATTTCGAAGAAGAAGAGGTTTTCTCCCTTTATGGGTTTCCTCTTGAAAATCTGTCTCTGTGTATACCTTGTGTGTTACTGATGCTTTTTACTTTTACTGTCCATATGTTGTATAATGTTGATGATCACTTGAAGAAATATTAAGAATGTTTTAATAGACTTAATATTGTTTAATCTCAAAGACAACTGATTCACCCCCCCCTCTCAGTTGTATTAGTAATTTCAACAATTAGTATCAGAGCGGGTTCCTTTTATTTAAAGGTAGATCTGTAAGCTTAAACATGACAAGTCATGAAGGGACTTCAGCCTTTAAGCCCCCTCTGTTTGATGGAACAAATTTTGCCTTCTGGAAGATTAGAATGAGAACATATTTAATGGCCTTGGGTGCTGATGTTTGGGATGTAGTAGAGACTGGATATACAAAGCCTGTTGTGCTAGCCTCCAAGGATGATA
>ML777308.1:846263-861389 GCA_009831015.1 Picea engelmannii | reverse complement strand
CTTGTGTGTGACTGATGCTTTTTACTTTTACTGTCCATATGTTGTATAATGTTGATGATCACTTGAAGAAAGATTAAGAATGTTTTAATAGACTTAATATTGTTTAAGCTCAAAGACAACTGATTCACCCCCCCCCTCTCAGTTGTATTAGTAATTTAAACATGGTTTGTAATGTTGTTTTTGTGTGTCCCCCACCATCTTTCCAGAGTTGCTTTCAAGGCCTCATCCAATGCTAACAAACTTTGTTGGATTGGTATAATTTCTTCAAAGTCCAACAAGAATGCTTCTAAATGATTTAGACCATCAAAGGTGGGAAAGATACTTACTGTTATGTCGATCCAACGAACTTCTCTCATTAATCTAGCACATCTCCTTGTAGATACTTCATACATTTTGTTCTGCTAGTTCTACAGTGATTCTTCTGAATCTGATGAACATGCGTTGTCACTTAGCCAACTCAGGTTCCCATCCGCCCTAGGATTAATGTAATATTGTTGTCTGGTTGTTGATTTGTATATGTTTTCTAGTTCATATGCATGGTCTTCTTCTCTGATGGGTTCTATGTATCTCTGACCTTCATCGGGATCCAAAGGTGAAATGACCCTAAGGCCATCTCCTTCAAATGTCATTCTTATTTTCGTTAAATCAACCACAGTGGAATTATTGAAAGCCCAATCAATTCCTAACAACGCAGGGTAAGGACAACTATCATCAACTATCTCAATCATCTCAAAGTCTACAAACATCCTTACTCCGTCGATGTCCACAGGGACATGTTCCAATCTTCCAAAGGGGCTTACAGCTTGTTGATTATCCATCCTAAGCTTGATAGGGGAATAGATCAACTTAGGTTTTCCCATCAGTGCCCAGGTCTACTTCGTCATGACATTGACCTCCAACCCTAAGTCGAGGACCACATAGTCTATATCATACTCTCCAATTTGAGCATTCAAGTGTAGTTCCTTATTTGTCCTTCTCTTTTTAGAGACTTGGTGTAATTCTCTATTCAGAAAGGGATCTATCTTTCCTAGCTCATACTGTCTGAGTAAATTTTGTAGCTCTTGTACAATGCTTTCATCCTGAATCAACTTAATGAAAGTATATAAAAATTCCATGAGATTTCTTACCTCTTTTCCTTCTCCTGGCAGAGCAGACTGATCAAATTCCAGAGGCATTCCACACTCTCTCACTTATGTTCATGTCTTTAATGAAGAACCCTGGTCTCTCCTGAATTAATTTCTTGCCTCCTCAAATATTTTTTTTTCTTTCTTTGCATCGAACACTTGTGTCTTCTCTGCAGCTTTCCGCACCCCTGATTCTTCCGTAGTATTTCTCGGGGTCACTCTGTCTTCTCCTATAACAGTGCCTCCTCTAGTGATTACAATGACTCAGGGATCCTCTTCGTGAGGTTCAACGTATATCAGTTGCACTTGCAGGTTCGCACCCTGTCTTTCCTGAAGCTTATCCATCAATGTTGGACATTCCTCAATAACATGTTCAAATGAGTTGCAGTAACTACACGTGGTACAAGGGTTCTGACAGTCCCTTTCCAATTGTCCTGGTTGTGCGCAGTTATAACAAATTATTTGGTCTCTACCTCAACCCATACCTCCTCCTCATCCTATTCCTCTGAATCCACCATGAGGGTTGAAGTTTCCTCTTCCTGGAGAATTATACTGTGTAGTGTTTCCTTCTTGTTGTACTTCACCTTGAATTTTGTATATATCCCTTGACCTTTCATGCATGAGGTCATAGGCCCTACAATCCCTATCATTATGCCCCACCAACTTACAGAACGTGCAATACAGATTTGTGGGTGTCTAAACATATTTTTTCATGTAATAGCATTCACTAGGGTGATGTCTATTTCTACATACCTCGCACCATGGTAAGGTAACTTTATTTAAAGGACTTGGAGCTCTAGATGCCAAATACTCACAAAATAGGGGACAATGCTCCTTGTCATGGCCTTATGATTTTCATCTAATGCACCAGATATCTTCTCTTTTATATTTTCCCTTGTCTTTCTTCATATCTTTGACCTGCAGAGATAAACTAGTTAGCTGACTCAAGATTTGACTCATACCTTAGCTGGATTTTTCCATAGGAGTTGATTCGAGTTTCATGGCAATATTCAATGCCTCAGCCTATGAAGTGATCTTATGTTGCATAAGAGGGACTTTGATGTGTGGTTAGAGGGTAGAAATGAACCATTCCTTGTTCTACTCATCTCAGATCTGAAAACTCAAATGGCTTGTTAAGGTCTTAAACCTCTGATCAAACTCCCAAACAGGTTCAACTACTTTCTACTTGATTTATTTCAGTTTTGTGATGCATTGTGACTTCGAATTGGTTTCTTGAATTCTTCAATCAACATAGTATTTATCTTGATTTAGGTGTGTGATAGCTCGTTGGAAAGGTATCGTCGACGAGATTCATTTTGGGGGATCAATCATGCCTTTGGCTATCAATGAGAACCTAGATCTCTAAAAACCTTCATTTAGGCCCTCAAAATGGCCCTGGAATTTAAAACCTGCTAAAAATAGTAAATTACCAAAATTGCCAAAACATTGTTTTGAGCCAGTGGGAAAAGGTGGGTGGCCACTGATATCCACCTGGATCAATCCTCCCTCCTTAGGAAGCAATGGTATCCATTGTGTTGAGTTCCCGGGGGAGAGGGAAAAGTGTTTGTTGAATCTACATCTTGGTGAGCTGCTTGTCTTGCTGGAGACATCACGTTGCTCAGTTTGTGGAAGTTTGTCACAAACCTTTTGAGATTGAGGCTGTTCAAAAAGTCAGGCTATATGAGAGGACGATGTGCAGAAGGAATCTTTGCGCTTTTCTGCAACCTTGTCGACTTGTTTCTGTTGGATAGAAGGTGCTTCGGGCAAGGCTGTAGTGGTTGCAGTGTCCTTCTGTTCTCCTTTTGAATAGATTGTGAAGAAGCTAAATTTTGCAGTATGAGATACTACCTTGCGACACTTGTTAGGTGGAACAGTAGTCAGAACTACCTCTGGTATTCTATAGAGATGACCCCCTAGAGAAACAATGACACTGCGGGTTCGAGACTCATAAATAGCATGGCACTTCCACATATATGGTTGGCCCAAGAGAACATCATAGACATCTAGTAGAGCAAAATCACATAATACCTCATCCTTGAAGGGTTGGATGCCATATGACAATCAACATTGATGGCTGACACGAAGATCTCGTCCTTGGTGAAGCCACCCGATGTTGTATGGTTGTGGGTGTGGTGTTGTCGACAATCCCAACTGTTTGACGACCTCTGCTGAGATGAGGTTTTTCTGGTTTTCTCTATCAACAATAAAATCCAGCGGGGTCCCCTTCACCCACATCTGTGAATGAAAAAGGCGCTCCCCCTCTTCAAGATCTGTTGGTTCTTCTGGTTGAATTGTTGTGATCACGACAATAGCAGTGGGGTCTGCGTCAATGATCTGTCCTTTACCAATATTTTTGGAATCAAATTCTGAATTAGGGTTCGACTCCTTGTCTTTGATCTCGGCCACAAATGACTGTTTAGAGAGACATTCATCGGTGGTGTGCCAAGGGCTTCTGTGGAATTCACACCATTTTTCGGTGTCCTTCTTTGTCTTCCCGTGACCCTTCTTTTCCTGTGTCTTGGACTGGTTTTCGGGAGACTGATTGTTAGGGCCGTCTTTTTCATACCTTGGTTGTTGCAGATTTGCAGACCCGAACTCCCATTTGTTCTGGTGCTTAAATTTCTGCTCAATTTTAACAGCATATCGATAAGCAGCACCGAGTGATGAGATGTCCAGAAAATACATTTCAGTCTGGATGTATCTGTGTAGAGCCCCACGGTATTTCAGAAACAAATGTCGCTCAGAGTCTTTGATACCCAACTTGGTGCACAAGGTATGGAAGGCATTGGTGAACTCCAGAACTGTTTGGCCCCTCTCTTGCTGCAGTGTGGTCCATCTCATGTATTGGTCCTCATAGTTGCTAGCAGGGTAATACTGTTCTTTTACCGCATCCAAAAAAAAAATCCCAAGTGGGATCGACCCCATATATTCCAAACTCCTATGTGGAACTTTTCTCCCAGTAAGTTTCCCACCAATGTTTGACATGAGGGGGAGCTTTAAGGAGTGCGAAGGTGATCTTTTCTTTGTCGGAAAAATTGTGAACAGAGAAATAACCTTCTAGCAGAGTTAACCATTTTTCTAGGGCTTCTACATCTATCTGTCCTTCAAATACAGGAATATCAAAATTAACTTGTACCTCGAAAGGTGAGGTGCCTCCACAGTGGTCACTTGATGAATATGTGCCTGATGCTATCGGAAGACGTTTAAGGATGTGGGAAAAATTCTCCATCATTTCCTCCCTCTATCGCGTGAGAGCTTGCTCAAGCAACATATTGATAGGATCGTCTGCTCCGTCGTTTTTCTTTTCTTTCGCCATTGAGGGTTTCTTGGGTGTATGAGAGATATTTTCTTCAAGAGATACAAGCTCGAGACCGAACTTTCTATACTCGGACCTCGTCGTGGGCATGCACCGAAAAAATGATCAAGAGAAACCTGCTCTGATACCACTGATCCGGATTATTTTCGGCATGAAATGAGAGCGGAGATATAATAAAGAAATGCACAGAGATATCACGTATATCCAATAACATAATCGAAATATATTAGAGATGAAACCATAAACACAGAGATACAGTAATACACAATTTCTATTAATGAAAGAAATGTACAGAGACTGTAAAAATACAGAGTGAAAGACTCGCTAGAATGGTGGTAGCTTATCTCTAAGAAGAGATGTGACAGTTGCTCGCATTCACAAGAAGATGATTACAATGAGGCTTGGAAGGCATTTTTATAATAGACGGGAATGACAAAAGTCCTAGACATCCAAAAACCTAACCCTAGGAGATGAAGTGCCAAAAGTCATGTGGGCCCTGTTTAGGTAAGTTAGTACATCAACTTCCCGGGGTCGTAACTTTTGCATACAATCTCTGTTTTAGGCATGTGATAGCTCGTTGGAAAGGTATTGTCGAGGAGAATAATTTTCGGGGCTCAATCATGCCTTCAGCTATAATTGAGAACCTAGATCTCAAAAAACCTTCATTTAGGCCCTCAAAATGGCCCCGGAAGTTAAAACCTGCTAAAAATAGTAAATTGCCAAAACGTTGTTTTGAGCCAGTTGGAAAAGGTGGGTGGCCACAAATATCCACCTGGATCAAGCATCTTGATCTTCAACTTCATAAATTGTAAAAAGTTTCCTCTAGGTCCCTTGAAGAAGTATCTCTCTGCTTGACTATATGATTCTACTCTATCAACAACAAACTCAGTGATATATACTCCAATGGTGTTATCGAACCAGTGATCTACTGCCCTTGATACGACTTTATCAACTCTCTTGACCTTCTTGATCAGCATCGACGTCCAAACCATAGGTGGTCTAGATCTGATCTCGAACTGGGTATCTACTAACCTATCTAACCACTCGTATAGCTCCTAATGAATTCCTCCACAGAAGGTCTCGTGTATATTGGTAAAGATACACCTTCCCAACCAGTCCTCAGTGCTAAGCTTAGGGTTCTTTTTCTGGGATTCTGTGAAGTCATTTTCTTAGTCTTGTATCCACTTCTAAATCTTTGTCTTCGATGGAAACCACCTTGACATTCCCTCAAGAATATTCTAGTCCCGGCAACGAAACCATTTGTTAGCACAGGGGCAGACCCAGGGTTCATCTCCAAGAGAGAACCAACAATCCCTAACTACTGGCCCTTTTAGCAACACCTGCGAAGCAGATGCAATCTCACCCGAAGTAGCTATGGGGGGGTTGCAGGACACAGGTATCTACAACTAGAGGGAATACCAAGTAGATCCAATACAAGAACAACGCAACATCTAAATATCAGTTACTAACTTAGGCCTACTTCGCACATGTATCTGTCAGATTTAACACAATAATGCAATAAAAGTATATCAAATAATAAGAGAACACAACCTCAATCACACACAACACCAAGATATATGTGGTTCACCCTCTCCCTAGGGATACGTCCAAAAAACTTTTCTTTATAATATATTAAGATGAAAGAATACATTTTTATCTGTGCTCTTAGTTAGAAGATCTTCTCTCTTTCTCTCTATCTCCCCTCCCTATGCACCCAGCTGCAGGGTTGATCTTTGCACCCAACTGAAGATATTACAACATAGACTCCTCTCACTGCTCAACACTTCTCTTCTCTCACAACAATAATCACTCATAACAACAACCAAATTTGAACGAACCCTCTTCCCTCATATAGGTTCTTATTTATACATTACAATAGCTCAACGAAAGCCTTAGGCCAAAACCTAAGTGACAAAACCCTAGATATAAAAACCCTATATGTCTAAAACCCTAGGTTAACTTGACCCGCATTTTTAGGGCTTCACCAGTTTGTCTTTCCTTCCTTCTCGTGCAGTGTTCTAAAGCATCCAATGGTGGATTTTACCTCTTACTGAGTTGTCCATGATCTGTCTTTCTTGTTGATATGTCATCCTCGATCTCCTCGTCCAATGGTTTGCTTTCTCTTACTTTGCTCCGTCTTTTCTTCTCTTCTACTCACTTTGACCTATTATCAGTCACTGTGTCTTCTGCACAGTTCACATTCCGTCTTTTCTGCCTTAATATTTCTTACTTCCATACCCACAGGCCAACAATAGAATTTGTGTATCAATGGTGATATTAACTTTCTGGCCAACTCATTCTATGGAATTCCCATGTCCTTGTATGTTGTTGGTAGTAATCATTTGGGGATATTTCCCAATGATTATTTTCTTGATTCTGGAGGGCGTCTTCTTGATTTTCGGTGCTACTGACAAAACTCAGACCAACACGCACTTGGTATAATTTAATCTTGGTACACAATTGGAAAAATGTGGTCCAACGTGCACTCTATGTCATTCCTTGTGCATTTCCTTAGGCGCAAGCAAGATTGAACCTAAAAATTTGTGTTCCAAAAGGCCCCCACCACTATTATCTGGCTTGTCCTCGAGTCAGTTACTTTATGAAATGAGCATCGTAGTGGATGACACAATGCTTTTTACTTCCACAATGAATTCCTTATACTATTTCTCGAGCTCGTTGAATTGGCATTGGAGATCATTGGAAATTTGAATAGTTGTCTCGACATCAATGGTTGTGACCTGAGGGGTTTTCAGATTTGTGATGTTGAGTTGCTCAAAGAGGGGGCTAGAGACAACCTGTATGTCAGAGAGTTGAGTATACCAGTCCATAGCACTGTTGGCCATCGAAGTGATCAACTCTTGCATATTCTTTTGTTCAGCCCTAGCTGTAGTAATCTCCTTCAATCATGTGGAAATGACATGCATTGTAGTGACGCGCTCTTTGGGAAGAAAAATCATGTCCTGCTTTTGCTACATGCCCTCAGCCTCTACTATGCGAGTATGATCATAGATATTCATGAGCTCAATAAGGCTCTATAAATAATCCCACAATTTGAAGCTTTGAGTGACCATCTCGGTGAAGCCTTGGGTTTGGTTGTGACTCTCTTGAACAGTGGTGACGGCCTAAGAAATTTGTTATTAGAGGGAATTCTCCTTCAATGTTAGTTGTTGTAGTTGGTTCCTAAGTTCATGATTATATGACTAAAGAGGCTAAACGTGCTAGACAACCGCTTTCATTTTCTGTAGAGCTAGAATATCCATTTTTATTGTTTCTTGTGGGGAGACCTGTGAATAGGCTTCATTAAGAGCGGTGACCATATTGGTGTGGTCTCTAAGAATGACTGCATATTGGCCTTGAGTTTCTGCATGTGTGGCCATTTCAGCCATGAGTAAGTCTTATAAAGTTTTTTGGGCCTCTTCAAGGTTCTGACGCACATGAGATTCCCGTTGTAACAGGAATCATGTGGCATCATGACTGGAACACTCTTTATCATAGTTGAGGCATAACTAGGCATGTTCTTGGTGGATGGATTGTTGGTGTTCTCTGAGCTCATGGAATAGGGAAGTGATAAAGTTCTAGATGTTCATTGTAGGGATCTATGACAAGTCCAGTTTGGTTCTGGCCGAGACTGACGGGATGATTGTGAGTGGATCAACACTAATCACTTGGAAAGGAATGGCTCTTAGAACCTCTAGGGTTGGATTAGTTGAAGATTGATATTTTGGTAAGGAGGGAAGAGAAAATTGTTTGTCCAAAATATGCATATTCTTGATCATGTCAATGTGGAAGACTTGTTGTTTGGCTAATTGCACAGAAATCTCTTTCATCAATTTGGAAACTTGTCGGATTTGAGTGGAAGAACCCTCCGTAGTTTTCTTATGGGACATTGTACGTTAGAGTTTACTAGCCCCACAATGAGGTTTGGATAGATATGTAGGCAATGTGGCTTCTTCTCAAATTGGGGTTGATCACAATGAAGGTGAAGGATCACGTTCAGAACCTTAGTCAATGGTTACCTAAGCTGGGACCTGATTGTTGGACACCTGCTTTCTCTTCTTGGTTGTGGAAGTGTCTGTATCATACCCACTCACGTTTTGAGGATGTGCAAGGGAGTAGGGTGATTCTATATTCGTAGTTGCTGATGTTTTCTTGTCTCCCTCTGTTGCATTCTTGGGCTAGCCTTGAGATTATTTGACTTGATTTCAAATTCATATTGTATATCTAGGAAGGAAGGTTGATCCTGGGTTGGCCATTTTTCAACTCCCATGATAACATCTCTTTCCACAATATAAAAGGGGAGTATGATTTTCAATTTCCATGTAGTTGTGCAAGGAAATATGACCACATTATGGAAGTTAAATGTAATTCGAATATGATGTTCATACCTGTTGAATATGTGGGATGGGTTGAGGACTTTCTAGACATACACATTGATCAACTGGGTGTACCATTGCCTGAGAACTTTAGAAGCAGTAACTTGTTCCTTGGCCTCCTTGGAATGCTAGAATGATTAGAACCGGGGAGCGAGAAATGAGGGGGCAGTCACCATATCAATTTCAAAGTCCAGGGTGACTTATAGAGTGTCATACCCAACAATAAAAGGACCCAACTGTAATGAAACTCCTTTCCCTCATCCTGAGATTCATGAAGTCAGTGAAAAATTATTTAAATAGGTAAGGATCCCAAGCCATCTGATGCTCATCAATGCCACGCTCTACTGCCAGAATGACCCCGATCGGACATTCTTCCTTTCAACATTTTGAAATAAGACTACATGAAAGGAGTTGAATTGGAAACTGGACTAATGAATCGTTTAGAGCAGGGATGAGAACATCACATTTTCCTCTTTGTGTGTCGTATTTAGAATACACCTCCTCTACTGGTGCATCCTTTACTTTAAGAGTGTTGGATGGGTTCTCACTGAGATTGGGTAAACCATAGACTCTGTGTATAATGGTTTGGTCGATGAGATATGGTTGGTCCAATCAAATGTATCCCCCTTTTATTTTGGCAAGGAGGAACCGAACACATGACCGGACATCCTCAACCTGACCGAAGTGTGGACATTTAAGAAGGGATAAGATCCCATATTTCTTCGAGGGTTATGCCCATTATTGTATGATCATATCATTTTATATTTTCCATCGTCATGTCGGATGACCTCTGTGTATCATTTGAGCTAACATTTAGGAAACTGGTGGGATTTGTGAACATTATAATCGATACACTTGAGGAAGGGGACTTTTCTGAATGGAAGGCATTCAATTAGGAATTCGTAGGGAAGTACCAGATCAGGAGGCAACATTTCTTTCATGGCCTTAGACTTTTTCCAGGCTTTGGATTGGCTAGATGAAGCCATTTCAGAATTGGTGGTAATGGTGTTGGAATTTGTTTGCGAACTAGGATGTGGGATTAGTGACGATATGTGTCGCAAAAATAAAAAGAACCGGTAAGAAAGTGGAAGGTGAGGGTGGTTTTGAATTGAATTGATCCATAATGACACTTGGTTGGTCATGCATGCAAAGTCATTGTTCCATGTTTTCATTTAGTTNGGGATTAGTGACGATATGTGTCGCAAAAATAAAAAGAACCGGTAAGAAAGTGGAAGGTGAGGGTGGTTTTGAATTGAATTGATCCATAATGACACTTGGTTGGTCATGCATGCAAAGTCATTGTTCCATGTTTTCATTTAGTTTCTTGGTACTCTGCCTCGGTCCAATCATTAGGATCAACATGGAGTTTTTTGTCAACCATGCCTTAATGTCGAGCCATGCGTTGATTTTTACAAGTAACTGTCGCTTTTATTCTAAATCGAGGAAATTGTCCTCTTACTAGTAGTGTTAATGAGTAGTCATTTCCATAATTATATGTATCGAATGTGTGAGGATTACATGTCACCTCAACCATTAATATTTCCAATATGTTTCCACTGGCAGATATTCAAAATTAATAAAGATGTAGATGACAAAACCCATGTGCGGGTTTACTCGCTAGAGGTGTGGAGCATGGTTCTATGCACCCCGAAGGGAATTGATTAGTAGCTTAGAGTGGGAAGGGAATAATATATATATATATATATATATATATATATATATATATATATATATATATATATATATATATATATATATATATATATATATATATATATATATATNTATTTAATATGCAAAAGGATCACAATTGAAAGATAGATATCCATAGAACAACAAGATATATCCTCAAGGAAATCCTCAAGGGGGAGAAAACCCTAAAAAAATTCCTCATTGTAGATTCCTCCAACATGTATAATGTCATGCAATGCTATTTCACGAAATCAATACCAAATAGACCCAAACATGAACCAAGAATAGCCTCTTAGATAAGTTCTTACTACTCTCTTGTACTTATATTCAATGAGTGATCAAAATGACTCGATATAACCTCTATTTATACTCTAAAATATCTAAAAGACATGACTTATCAATAAACCCTTTCACAATTACACTTAGGAATAACCAATACAATTACACTTACGAATAAATTCTGAAATTACATAAAATATCAACATAGAGGGACAGAGCGACCCTAAGTGAGTCACTATGTATCTGCATCCGAGTGTGGCCAGTCAGTGTTCACATGAGAGGTAGAAGAGAGGGATTGGTTGGTTTTGATAGGATCCATTGGCTGACCATTTCTTCAATAGCTATGTTGGAGTCGTCATTATGATCAATGGGGTTGGGGAACAAACATCCAGGGAACACATCATCGTGGTCAATTGTGGGATGCATGTGTTTCCCAATGTAAAATTGAGGAATTGAGGATATAGAGTGTTTCTTGGGGAGTCTACAGTGGCCATTCATATATTGTCCCTATGCATTGTGCCTCTGCTTCGTTATCCAACACCTTTCACATGCACATATGTATTGAAAAATGTTGACATCTAATCGAAATATTTCTTGCAGGGATGTTTCGATGGTCACCCACTCTTGATGTGGCTCTTGATGGGAAGCCTACCAGTGTGAAAGAATTATGAGAAGTATTGTATCAAGTCTGTGAGCCCTCCGAGGCTCGGGAATGCATTGTATTCATGCAATAAGTGTGTCCACTCGTTCCAATCCATCAGATCAATATGATACAAATTCTTCCTTGAACTCCTCTATAGATATATGCACACACCTCCTTGTTGATACTTCATAGAGATTATTCTGGCACCTCTCCATAGAATCCTCAAAGTTCGTGTTATAAGACTTGACACTTCTCCAACTTATCTCTCCATATGCGGTGGGGTTGATGTAGTCCTCCTTGTGCCCTATGATCTTGTAAATATTTTCAATGACTGAGCTCCGTGCATCCTCATCCATAGGATCATTATATCTATCTCCTTCATATGGATCTAGTGGTGCGACCACACGCAGGATGTATGTTTCAAAGGACATATGCCTCTTCTTCAATTTTAACACTGTATTATTTTCAAAGTCCCGGTCAATACCCAGTAGTGTAGGATATGGATCAAACTCATCCATAATATCCATGAAATCAAAGTCGGCCTTTGTTTTTACTCCTTCTATGTTTACTTCCACTTTCTCTAGATGACCTACTGGGTAGATCTTGTATTGATTGGCCAATCAGAGCCAAATGGGAAACCAAACTAAATTTAGTTTCCTCGTCACCTCCCAAGATTTCTTTGGAAAAATATTCATATTGGACCTCATATCCAACATGAAACCAACCATGTCATAGCCACCAAGATATGTTGTCATTTTAAATTCTTAGTCAGTGCGCTTTTGCTTGTTGAATTGACATACGTCTCTTTTGAGAAGCGGAGAAAATATGGTAGCCTCCATTCCTTCTTATTTAATTCAAGTATTTAACATGTGATTCAACTTACTTGAAGATTCTAGATCATTTAACAATCACAGATCACATTGCAAAAAATAACTTACTTGGTCTTCAGATTCTTTCTTGCGACCTAATTCATGTAAAACTTCTTCGTGTGTTGCTTGTTGCAATTCCTCCTAGCATTGTTCTTGATAGGCCTTATGTTCAATGTGTCACAACTCAGTCTATCTGTGAGCCCCCTCTATCGACCATTGTGTAATACATTAGACTTCTTCGTGCACGTGAGATTTTACATCGCGCACTACAATTCTTCATGTGTGTGAGCCTCTTCCATTGAACTTTATGTCGCATATTGCACTTATGCATGGATCCTAGATTCTTCCAATGACCTTTGAGTCACCCTCTATAATTCTTCCTTGATCTAAGCCTCCTCGAGTGACCTATGATTTGTGTATTGTAGCTCCTCTAACACTATTTATTCTTCCAGTGCTCTCTACACATCGTGCATAAACTACTTGTATTGAGCCACATCAAAATTTGGAGGGGGGTGAGGTTCATTCCTTATCTTTCCATTTGGATTTTGACCTGAGCCTTCACCATTCTTGAAGTCATCTCCTGTTTTTTCCCCTCTGTGGGTTACTAAATGGTCGTCAACCTCCTTGTTCTTCTTCTTGTTCTTGCATGACTCGACATGCACCATGTTACAGTTGGTCTGTCTGTCCTCCCACTTCTTCTATAAATCGAGACAATATTTGGTGACATGCTTAGGACTATAAAAATATTGATAGAGAACACGCAGTTTGGTACAAAATCATGAGACATGACCAATATCACCATAATTGAAACATCTGGGGGGTCTACCTCCCCTTCCATGATAATTGTGGCCACAACCACTCCCATATCCACCTTGGGGACCTCCATGGTATCTGCTTCTTTCCACGCCACCGTTATCACCACCTTTCTGCTCCTCCAGTACCCATAATGTATCACATGTATTATCTTGCATTAACTGGAGTGAGTGGTAGTTATTAACATCATTCTAGATGGATTTACAAAACTTGCAAAATGGAGTGTGATTCGTCTTCTGGTACTTCTGCAAGGCTAGAAAGAGGGGTGGAACATGGCCCCACTATCTGCATATTTCACACCATTATGTATTCTCATATGGAAAACGACAAGGTCACCCATTTTCAGTACATATTTTGGTAGGACAAGGCATTCATCTCTTTGATTCCCTTCTGAACGACAAGTGGTACACCATATGTTCTCATGCATGACCTTCGTCTTATCCATATCCTACAGTTGCATTTTCAATTTGGCCAGTTGTGATTTCACTTGTGCCAATCATGTTGACGTATTTGCTCCTCCTAGCATAGCTTCCATATGCATCAAATTTTCTATTACCTCCACTTGAGACATCACCTTTTGTTGGGTGAGAGACACTCTAATATGGGGAAGTAACCCTGCAATAAACCATTCCCTGTGTTGCACTTCCTATATTTGGAATGTCAACCTATATAACAAGATTTTAAATTGTTGGTCATAATCCCAAATGGTTTCTCCTTCCTTCTTCTTGATATATTTTAGTTTTGTGATATATTGGAATTCTGAATTAGGTTTCTGGAACTCCCTAAGTAGATCTTGATTAATCTCAACAAGGGACCTCACATGTCCTATTAGTGAGGTACCCTTATACTTCATGTACCATGTGAAGGATTTGTCCCTGAACGTGGTATTTAGCTGCGCGATCTTGGCTGCTTCGTCTGTGATTCTCTTCATAGACCATATTTCTTCACATGTAAACCAATGTTGATATGCATCATCATTACCTGTTCTATGGAACACAGATAGTCTCAATTTATTGTCTTGGTTCACCATCTTCAAACTTGAGCTAGTTCCACTTTTCTGACTTATAGGGCCTTGATATTGCCACGCCACTATTTCTAGGGGTAAAGTATTGATGAATTCACCTTCTTCCTCACTCATCTCTTCATTTCTCGCTTCTTCTTCACTTTCTTCTACTCTAATATCTTCATTATCTATTGTGTTTTCCTCTTGATTAAAAATGTGCAAGGCGGGTGGTATAAAGGGAGGGTAAGTCCATATTATTATAAAACTTCTCGTGAGGCGACCCATAGAGTTATATAATTGTAGCTACACAAGACCATTTACTATTTTCAATTCGTCTCCCCCGCCATTAGGGGAGCCTCCATCTTCCTTTTCTTCTGGCACACCAAAACATTGAGCTCTACCTTCTTGTCCTAATTGTGCACCAAAAACATTCATTGTCTTCAGAGCTAACCTGTGCACTACAAATATGCGCTTTGTATCCTATTTGATCTGTACATTGCCACTTTGTGTGCAATTTCTCTCTCTAAACTGCACATTACTTCTCTGCATGCCATCTCCTCTTCTTATCAGTGCACCACTACTCCGTGCTTCAACTTATTTTAAGGTTGAGACACTCCACAATAGTCGAGGGGAATGGACTTCGCCACCTAGGTTCATACTAGTATCACTACCGGTATCCCTAATTGACACTAACTCATCTATGCCATACCTCTTTGTGGACCTATGCTCTTCCGTGCTCCACTCTAGCACACCATACTCTCCTGCACTACCACCTGGTTTGGTTTCTTTTCTATTCATCTTGGACTTGACCCCTCATCGTGTGCCCCTGGATAATTCTTTACCACTTCTCATTTTCTCTCTTCATCTTATCTCAACTCTTCTCACATACCTCTCAACTCTTTTTCTCTTTTTCTCTTCTGGGTCCATTCCATACCTCACCTCATCTCAACAATTCATGGATCTTCCTCAATGGATCCATATTATTTCTGACTTTCCCCCATATTTGCAAAAACC
>ML777308.1:821590-833096 GCA_009831015.1 Picea engelmannii | reverse complement strand
TTACAAAACTTGCAAAATGGAGTGTGATTCGTCTTCTGGTACTTCTGCAAGGCTAGAAAGAGGGGTGGAACATGGCCCCACTATCTGCATATTTCACACCATTATGTATTCTCATATGGAAAACGACAAGGTCACCCATTTTCGGTACATATTTTGGTAGGACAAGGCATTCATCTCTCTGATTCCCTTCTGAACGACAAGTGGTACACCATATGTTCTCATGCACGACCTTCATCTTATCCATATCCTACAGTTGCATTTTCAATTTGGCCAGTTGTGATTTCACCTGTGCCAATCATGCTGACGTCTTTGCTCCTCCTAGCATAGCTTCCATATGCATCAAATTTTCTACTGCCTCCACTTGAGACATCACCTTTTGTTGGGTGAGAGACACTCTAATATGGGGAAGTAACCCTGCAATAAACCATTCCCTGTGTTGCACTTCCTATATTTGGAATGTCAACCTATCTAACAAGATTTTAAATTGTTGGTCATAATCCCAAATGGTTTCTCCTTCCTTATTCTTGATATATTTTAGTTTTGTGATATACTGGAATTCTGAATTAGGTTTCTGGAACTCCCTAAGTAGATCTCGATTAATCTCAACAAGGTACCTCACCTGTCCTATTAGTGAGGTACCCTTTATACTTCATGTACCATGTCAAGGATTTGTCCTTGAACGTGGTATTTAGCTGCGCGATCTTGGCTGCTTCGTCTGTGATTTTCTTCATAGACCATATTTCTTCACATGTAAACCAATGTTGATATGCATCATCATTACCTGTTCTATGGAACACATATAGTCTCAATTTATTGTCTTGGTTCACCATCTTCAAACTTGAGCTAGTTCCACTTTTCTGACTTATAGGGGCTTGATATTGCCACACCACTATTTCTAGGGGTAAAGTATTGATGAATTCACCTTCTTCCTCACTCATCTCTTCATTTCTCGCTTCTTCTTCACTTTCTTCTACTCTAATATCTTCATTATTTATTGTGTTTTCCTCTTGATTAAAAATGTGCAAGGGGGGTGGTATAAAGGGAGAGTAAGTCCATATTATTATAAAACTTCTCGTGAGGTGACCCATAGAGTTATATAATTGTAGCTACACAAGACCATTTACTATTTTCAATTTGTCTCCCCCACCATTAGGGGAGCCTCCATCTTCCTTTTCTTCCGGCACACTAAAACATTGAGCTCTACCTTCTTGTCCTAATTGTGCACCAAAAACATTCACTGTCTTCAGAGCTAACCTGCGCACTACAAATATGCGCTTTGTATCATATTTGATCTGTACATTGCCACTTTGTGTGCAATTTTTCTCTCTAAACTGCACATTACTTCTCTGCGTGCCATCTCTTCTTCTTATCAGTGCACCACTACTCTGTGCTTCAACTTATTTTAAGGTTGAGACACTCCACAATAGTCAAGGGGAATGGACTTCGCCACCTAGGTTCATACTAGTATCACTACCGGTATCCCTAATTGACACTAACTCGTCTATGCCATACCTCTTTGTGGACCTATGCTCTTTCGTGCTCCACTCTGGCACACCATACTCTCCTGCACTATTACCTGGTTTGGTTTATTTTCTATTCATCTTCGACTTGACCCCTCATCGTGTGCCCCTGGATAATTCTTTACCACTTCTCCTTTTCGCTCTTCATCTTATCTCAACTCTTCTCGCGTACCTCTCCACTCTTTTTCTCTTTTTCTCTTCTGGGTCCATTCCATACCTCACCTCATCTCAACAATTCCTGGATCTTCCTCAATGGATCCATATCATTTCTGACTTTCCCCCATATTTGCAGAAACCCCACCCCCCCCCCACCTTCCCGTGCTAGGGGATTTTACTCAGCCATTCAATCAGGCTCCATGAACATCAACCCTTTCTCCATCAACAACATTTTTATCCAAAGTGGAATTTCTTCCAACATCTACTTTCTCGGTCCTTCCACAAAATTTATTTTAGCCTCACTGAAAGAATCAGTGTGTTCCACAAAAAATTCAACAATGTATAATTCTTTTAATCTAGCAAACTAGAATTCAATATCCTGAGTCCACGTATTATCCAATGCTTTCAATTATTCAAGCTTGGCTTGATCCCAAACCACTGGCTCCAATGGCCACACCATAGAATTGGTAGAAACTTTATTTTTTATTCATTCATGCAAAAGACAAGGAAATTCGACAAAGAAAATCTCTTGCATATCCTAGTAAAGATACTTGTCTTTCTATTTCTTTTCATTCACCCTCAATCCTTGAGTCTCTTGCAAATAAAACTCATGTTCTTTTGCCTATACCTAGTCTTGAATTTCCTCCTTAGATGGATGTCATCTCATTTTCTACCTTCATCGTTCCCGACAAGACTTTCAGGTCTTGACAATAGAACCATTCTTTGGGAATTTTAGTCCACGCTTGTGTGCATCCTTCTTAACATTGGGGCATTCAGACCCAGGTCTTGTACAGAGTTGTCTAACAAAAACCCCCGAGAACTGGCATATTAATCCTTGACCAAGGTTGAGGAATATCTCACCTGAGATGCAGAGAATATCACAGATACCATAAGGTCTTGTGATAGGAATGAAGTCTTAACACACACAAAAATCATCAGGATTGGCATCCGTGCAAATCATGTCTGACAAACTATTAGGACTAAGAATTAAAACAATACACACACGTAGTCAACTCATACATGATAGACACATAATGGATCAAAACTATTGCATCTTTATTAGTAGATCCATTCTATCACAACTGAGATATACAATGTGCAGGACAGATGCATATGGAATCCATATAAATTCATATCTTCTCTATATAAACCCTCATAATTACAACATGTTGCACAATGGGCCTTTTCTCAAAATACAAACATACAACACACATAGAAATGTATTCAAAGTAGTACAATATTACAACATGGTCAAAGTGAGTTTGATACTAAGGACTCAATGAATCTCTTCTCCTCAACATCTAGCTAGCTAACTATCCCTATTTTTGATCTTATTGCTTCCTTTTATAACTTTATCTTCTAGGGAGCGTTGTCTCTTTCTGCTATGCTCCACTCATTTGTCTGAAAAATTTCCTCGCACACTTTCGGTGTATGCCAGTGCTCCACTAGAATTTTTGTATCAATGGCGATCTTAAATGTCTGACCAGAGTATTCTCTAGCAGTTCCACATCCTCATATGTTGTTGGAAGTAATCATTTAGGGATATTTCCTTATGATTCTTTTCTTGATTTTGGTGAGCGTCTTCTCTATTTCGAGCGCAACTGACAAAAATTGGTTTGATGTGCACTCTATGTAATTCCTTGTGCATTTCCTTAGGCATGTGCAAAACTATGGAATGAGCATGAAAAAATTTGTTTGTGCGTGCACGTAAAACTAAACCCAAAAATTTGGGTGCCAACTGTGGCACTACTTGTACTTGGCATTGGATTTCTTCAAAATGTCATGAAATTGTTGTTGAATGTACTGGATTCGCTCAACAAATTGTGTTTCTCGATCAACCTCAGTATGAGCATGGGAGGACTCTTCCTATGCAACTGCAATGGGTAGAGCTACATCAATGGGAGCCAATGGTTAGAACCCCAACCACACCTGAAATGGGTTGTGGCCAATAGAGTTGTGGAGGGATCTATTGTAGCTATGTTGAACATAAGGAAGGCTCTCATCCCATGTGCATGGATGTTTTGAATTGTACATCCTGAAGGTAGTTTATTTGGTCAGATTGGTGTCCATCATCAACCATATTTTGGAACAAAAAGTACTCGGGAACCTACTATATTGATATGAAATAATGGTCTGTGGAAGAAAAAAATGAACCCAAACATGTTCAAATAAGATCTTGGTGATGGCCTAGGTTGTGATTCTCTTCTTCCATGGTTCCAAAACTGCCATCTTAGAGAATCGATCAATGACCACAAAGACACAACCATTCCCATGTTTGGTTAAAGGTATATTAGAAATGTAATCCATGGATATAGAGTCCCAAGGCCTATCAGGAGTAGGAAAAGGGGTGTATAGCCCATGTTTCTTGATGGCAGGTTTTGCAATGGCATAAGCAATGTAGGCTCTGATGTACTGGCAAACATCTTGTTGAAGCTTCAACCAATAAAAATTATTTTGTAGTGTTTCCATTGTTTTGTTCACACCAAGGTGTCCTTCCACCCGACTATAATGAACTTCCCAGATAAGCTTTGTATTCTCTCTTTAAGGAACACAAAGATGGTTGAGATGGAATATCAATCCATCCGAGAGATGAAAGTCTGGAACTATTTTTCCTACACTCAATGTATGATAGTAGCATCAAATTCAGAGTCACTATAGTATAATTTTGTCCACCCGGACGTCTCATTCCCACAAGAGTTAAGACCCATGGTTAGCACCATAAGCAGGGGTCAACTGAGGAAGTATGAGACATGGTTGGTGCTTCCCTTCTTGTACTTGATGTTCAAGTGGAATTTTTGTAGGTACGTGGACACTTATGATGGTGGTCATTATGTAACTTTCCTTATGTCTGCATGAATTGCATAGGTTGGTGATCAGTGTGAATGATCATTTCCTTCCCCGCATTGTAATGCTTCCACTATCAACATGCCTGCACATTGGAGTACATATCTTTTTCATAGGTGGGGTATCTACCAACCACATCAGATAGTGTTTCACTGTGATAGGCCATTGGATGCCCATGTTGAGTGAGGACTGCACCAATATCATAATCTGAAGAATTTGTCTCAATCTCAAATGGTTGTTGCAAGTCTGGAAGAATAAGGATTGGCGTTGAGTAGAGGCAGAATTTCAAATCCTCGAATTCTTTATGTTGGGATGTGGTACAAAAAAAAGTGTCCTTTGATCCACCCTTGGTCACCTAGCTTAGGGCCCAAGCGATATGAGAGAACACCAACACAAACCTACAATAGAAGTTGGCGATGTCAGACAATTGGTCTAGATTGACGGAAAATTGGTTTGGATAGTTGGTTTCCATTGATGTTAACCCTTGGAGAGTGATATTGTGTATTGATTTCAACCCTTAGAGATTGATGTCAATCCATCGGTATGTTCGGTAGCACATTCTGGACGTCCTAAAGATGTGGACGAGATCGTTGGACAGTCGATTTAGTAAATTGGTTTAGCGAGTTGGTTTGGACAATTAGTTGGATGGATGTGATGGGTATAATTGGAGAAGTCTCCAAAGTGGTCCCCTTATGGCGTATCTCTAAGCATGGCCCTCACGGGAAGATTATTTGAAGAAGTCTACAATAAACCCCTAGGTGTGGTTATGGAACCCAATTTTGGTTGAGGAATAATGTACTGAAGATCAATGAATTTTCAAGTGAGACTATCATGGATGGATAGTACATGTGTCGTTTTCGGTGATATGTGGTACGTCACACAGTTCCTCGCGGTTGAGGAGATACGGCTTGGTAAAATTGAATAATCCTCATGAGTTAACTAGAAGCCTCTAGAAGGTCAAAGAAGTCAAATTATTCTAGAATCTCCTAGAATAAGTTGACTAGTCAAAGTGGTTGCAACTAGGAGTTAATCATGAGTTAAGTTTTTGCAATAAGAAAATAATTAAAAATAAATTAGTTGCAACTAGAGGTGGTGAGAATACTATTTGTGGATAAAGTGGTTGTAAGTGTGTTGTGTTGGTTTTTAAATTTGTTAATCAATAATCTAATGTTTAAACTTGGCTTGAATTGAATGTTGTACATGTTGTTGTCAATATGTGAGCAAGATATTGAGATTAAAGGGTTTTTAACATCACCTCAAACCATATGCGAGCAAGATCTTGAGATTAAAGGGTTTTTAACATCACCTCAAATCATGCAGGAATTAGTTTTACTTGACCTTGTCCATGAAATTGAGACTTGGTTGTACTGTGTTGCTTGGTTGCCTCTTGAAGTAACGTATAAAAAATATTTGGGCTGGTTGAACAATGGATTAAAGAACCAATGCGAACAAAAACTAAGACCGAATGTTTACATATATTTACACAACTTTTTGGGTTGTTGGCAGGAAGAGGAGGAGAGACTCAACATGTTTTTCCTTTATTGGCAACGTCCTTGCTATGTTGTGGTGGACTGTTCATGGTCGATTACATGCAAATTTACTGGTAACACACAACCTGTTGTTATGGATGACGAGTCTCGGTTTATAGAACTTACAACCAGAATACCAACAGAGATGTTAGTGTTGGATTACAGTGAAGTTTTTTATCAAAACGGTTGGGGTTGGAGAGACCCACCATCATACGTCTTGCGAAGAATGCGTTCTCGCCTGAAACTCTTCAGTCACAAGTGCAAACAAGCAACCAATCATCACATTTAAAGGGATTGTTAGTTGTTTCTGCAAAACACTTTCTGATTTTCATGAATCTTACAAAAAATTCATGTCAGTTTATGCAAATGGATAAAGATACGGATAACATTTTCTTTTATTATTTTCATGAATCCCTCAGAATCCAGACGCAGCATGTAATTAAATGAAAAGAATGGTTTAATTTCAATATTTAATTCCATTTTTTTTTAACTGCGCTTTGTTTTTATTTTATTTCTTTTTCATTTTATCTAGCATTTCTACGGGAACTTTTTGCGTGTTGGGAAGCATAGTAATACAAAATCATCAAACAAATGTCACACCAGTTTTGTTAGAAATAAAACACGATATTTATGCAGAAAAAGAGCCTAAAAAGAGTGTGAAATTTGGCGGTCTAAATTGAAGAGAGTTTTGACACTCTTGTTTCATAATTTAAAGTTTATGTGATACATATAAAATATAAAATATTTATGATGTGTTTAATATTATGTTTACAACCCATGAGGCGTAGATTAATCAGTTTGTGTGTGGTTTATTTTCCATCAGGTTACAGGTTCAAATTTTATAAGGAGGGGTTGACGCCACAAACTCAATAATAAGTGGTTGGGGATTCTACCAGTAGACCTTAATTGAAATAACCACAACACTCAATCACTGGAGCTAAATCATGGGGCTTCCAATTTTTAATTTATTGAATACAAAAAAATATAAATCCCTCAATACACTTACATCAATAAAAATATTAAGAAATGTCTAAGCAACCATTAATCCACATGCATAATTAACAAGTCTTCCATTGAATATAATTTGGATTTTTAAATGACAAATTACTAATATGTATTAACACATGCATAATTAACAAGTCTTCCATTGTGGATTTTCAAACAGTGAACAAAGTTGACTTCCAATAGGAACAAACAAATTACTAATATGCGTTAAGGAAAGATTCAAAAATTAAAAGCATATTTTAAAACATATAAATGGATACACCACACTCATGATTATCGTAAGAATCATAAATACATCCATATAAATTTTCCAATTACTTAATAAAATTCAAGAATTATAAATTTGAAATATGAAAATAGAAATATTTTATAAGAAATGAAAACATAAAGCTATTTGGCCTCTGACAACAAAACCCAAATTTGGTATGCAAGGTAAATTAGGATTCAACAACACAAATAGAAATATGGGTTATATTTATAAATTAGGATTCAACAAGACAAATGCAAAGTAAATTAAGATTCAACAACACAAATAGAAATATGGATCATATTCACATAGAAAACAAATACATATGCAACAAAAATAGAAATATGGATCATATTCACATAGAAAACAAATACATATGCAATTAAATAGAGTAATCCATCCATCGTTTAGACATTCATAAACCCAACATTTATCCAAAATGTATAGGGATAAATTATTTTTAGAAGTTTATTCCAATATGCTAAGTGTGAAGAATATCATATTTCATTCCTTCTCCCACGTCATTCATAGTAAATATTGCACTTAATCTCACACATGTTCAACTCAATTAATTGAGCATTCATATCATTACCAATAAAATGAAAAACAAAAATATAATATCATGCAAAAGAGAAGAGATTTATATTTTTATCAATTGTTGTTCACCAAATTAGGTTGGGAAGGAGTGATTCACTTCCCATATGTAGGAATTATTTGTGGATTCCACCCTAAGTCGGGTTATGCGACCACCAATGTGAAGAAGCACCTATGGGGCTCTAATATCATTTAACCCAACCAAAAGTTCTCAAGATTTCAAACAAAATCAAACACCTAACACCATATATTTTAGAAAGAATCATCTAAGCATCTCATCAATCCTTGAATCATTCCTAATCTTCTTCCTCTTAGCCTAACACAACATAAGGTCAATAATTTCCATTCTCTTCTTAAAATTCCCTCTATAATCCTTCCTTTCTAGTGCTCTGTTGTACGAAGGAAGAATTTGATCCATTGATTTTCTTTTAGAAACCTAAAGTGGTAGACCTTGGCACAATTATGGTTAATTATTTGCATGAGCACGAAGTTGAGGGTTTGTATATTACTCTAGTCACTATGGACATTGCAGCTATGATTCTTTTCATTAAATACATCTCATTTCCTCTCCTATTAAAACAAATCCTCCTAGCTTATCACGGGCCTTTCATTGGCCTCAATTTTATATTATTGTTGTGGAGATTATTTTTATATGATTACTGTGCAAATTATAAGAATCCAAACCATCCAATACATTGAAATATGACACCAATTCTTTCTACATAATTGAGGCACTTGAAACATATTTATTCTTATCCCTTATAAATTCTTCTACTAACAAAGGATCCATGTATTTGATTTTGATAACCTACTTCCATAGACCATCACTATTGATAAATCTACATAGGCTCATTGATAACACGGTTGTTTCAAAGTGATTATTTTTTTTTAATTCCTAACCTCCAAGGGATTTTGGTTTTGCAATTCTTATCCATTTTACTAAGGGAATCCCCGTTTCCTTTCTTCCCTTCTAGAAAAACTGAAACATTTTCCTCTTCTTTCCTCTAGTATACCAATTGGAATGCATGCTAAGCAGTTCTAATAAACAAGGAAATATTCCAATGCTAATGTTATGAGAGTTAACCACCCACCATAAATAACTAACAACAACACCATCTGAATATTTTTATGATCTCCATTTTTTCATATAGTTGGGTCCAATCCCTAGAGACATATCCATTGGATTTTAGTGTGAAGCCCAAGTATTTGAACCCTTAGCTAAAATATAATACTTGAAAAGGGAAAATTTAGACCACCTCTATTTTTTGTCTATGAGTCAAACCATTAAAAGAAACATAATATCTATGCATGTTTACTTCCTTTCCTATAGATTCAATAAAGAAAAAATGATTCTTTAATACAAGAAGTTTTCTTAATAGAACCAAATCCAAATGAGAGGACAACATCTACAAACAATACATGGGAAAGAAAAATATTCCTACCTAATTTTAGTCCTTTTACTTTCCCATTTTGTTGTATGATTTAATGATCCTTCTTATTCCTTTGAATACCAATAAGAATAGAAGAGGGGATAGTGGACACCCTTGTTGTTATGAACCAAAGTCCACAAAAAACATAATAATAGAAAGAAGTAGCTCGATTCCTTGATAATGATAAAGAGTTGATGAAAATGAAGCCACTTCAAGGGGACAGCCTCCTTTTATAATATATCCAATGCAAAAGACATGATGCCTATACAAATGAATATCATTTATTATAAATAGGAGATAAAGTGATAATTATGTAACCTACAACTAAGGTAACCTAACCATAACTAATATATTGATAATGAAGGAGGGTTAGGTCCTTAACATATCTCCCCTCTTTAAAAAATATTTTCCCTCAAAGCTTGTAATTGAGGGTGTTTCTTCATGAATTGCTCATTTTCCCACATAGCTTCTTCTAGAGGCATATTCTTCCACTTGATTAGGTACTCCATAATGGTTCTATTCCGAAGATTATCTTAATTGTATTGAGAATGACATGAAGGCAGATATATAATAGAGACATAACAAAGAAATACACAAAGATATTGCAAGGACTATAATAATACAATAAAACTTAGATTCTATTAATGAATATCTTAAATACAAAATATTGTAAAATTCAAAGCACACAAGCTAGCTAGAATTATGGTAACTTATCTCTAAGGAAAGAGATGTGTCAGCTACGCTCATTTGCAAGAATCTGATTACAAAGAGGTTGAAAAGGCCTTTTAACATAAAGCATCAATGAGAAAACCCTAAACATTGAAAACCCGAACCTCGGAAGATGAAACGCCAAAAGGTTTGTGGGCCTCGATGTGGTTAGGTGATATGTCAACTTCCTAAGGGTGAAAATTTTGCACACAATCTCCATTTGGGGTGCTTGGTAGCTCATAAAAATAGTATAGCCTAGGAGTACAGATTATTTTTGGAATAATATCTACCTTCAATTATATGCTAGGCGCTATCGAGCCAAAAAAACGTTGTTTAGGGCCTCAAAACGACCCTAAAAGTTTGGGACCCAAAAAACAATAAACAAACTACCAAGATGTGGAACCATTATGAATTAGTGGAAATAGTGGGTGGCCAATAGTATCCACTTGGATCAATCCTCCCCCCTTAGGAAGCAATGGTCCCCACTGAATCAAGTTTCTCCATCATACGAGAACCTTTTGTTGAATATAACTCTTGGTGAGCCACTTGCCCTGGTGAAGAAGCTTCCCTACTTTGATGACCTGATAGAGTTGGATGTTTTGTTGAAGTGTGGCCTTCATATAAGTTTCCATGATCTGATCAACTATTTCGTGTTCAATCCATTCAAGATTGAGTTTTGTAGGGGCCAAGTGATCGACCTCGTCTTAAGTGTCTGGGAGAGTTGGAAAGTATGGGTGAAGCAACTCCACATTAAATACCGGGTGCAAGCCAAGAAAAAGGGGGAATACTTAATTTAAAACCATTCTCACAAACAACCTTCATGATGGTGTAAGTTCTGTATCCGAGTGGGCATAGCTTCCAATGGGCTCCTGTGAGGCACTCTTTCTGCAAATGAAATCATACCTTATCTCCCACCTAAATTTTGTGTGGTACTCAATGTTGATCATGGTTATTGGGTATTTTGGTCCAGTCTTGTGTGCGTCCTTGTTAATGTTGGGGAGTTTAGACCCAGGGTTTGTTTAGAGTTTTCCAAGAAAAACCCCAGAGCACCGACATATCAATCCTCGACCAAGGTCAAGAAAAGTCTCACCTGAGATGCAGAGAGGATCAAAGAGACCATAAGGTCTTGTGAGAGGGATGAAGTCTAAACATATGAAAATTCACCAAGATTGGAATCCATGCAACTCATATCTGAAAAAAATATTAGGACTAAGAATTAAAACAATACACACACATAGTCAACTCATACATGATAGACATAGAATGAATCAGAACTATCACATCTTTATTACCGGATCCATTCCATCACAAACGAGATATACATTGTGCAAGACAGATACATATGACAACCATATAACTTCATATATTCTCTATATAAACCCTTAGAATTACAACATGTCGTGCAATGCTCCTTTGCTCAAAATTGAGGCGTATAACATTCATAAATGTATTCAAAGAAGTAAATTATTACAA
>ML777308.1:771873-810908 GCA_009831015.1 Picea engelmannii | reverse complement strand
TCCCTGGGTGACGTGGTCTGTTGACGTGTGTTGGATCGACGGTCTAGATCACTTATTGATCTGACGGTGTCGATTCAGTCGGGATTTCGCATATCGCGAAATCGGGGTTTTCGTTGCATTGTGTTCTTTGCATTATGAAATCCTGATCCCCGAAACTCCGATGAGGCCTCCTGGCTGCCACGCATCCATATGAATGAACGGTCCAGATCCCTGCTTGATTTAACGGCTGCGATCAAATCGCGAAATCGCATATCACGATTTCGGGGTTTTTGTTGTCATTGTTCACGAGACTCGTGAAACTCCGATTCCCGATTCTCCGATGAGAAAAATCAACGGTCCATATCTCAAGCTTTCTTTTAACGGTTGCGATCAAATCGCGAAATCGCATATCGCGATTTCGGGGTTTTCGTTGTCGAGTGAACTTTGCATATAGAAATCCCAATCCCCGAATCTCCCTCGCAACTTCTGTCTAATCTGACGGCCCTCGTTCTTTCGGGAAATTTGAATGAGATCTTGTGGTTGTGGATCTCTGTCTTCCTTCTCTTCTGCAAATTCCTGTATCTTGAGATTTGCCTTTGCTGCGTGCATTTTCTTCAACGTTGTTCCTCCTGAGCTTGCCATCAATGACAAGCATACACTACTTGGTAAACATTTGCCAACAAATGATTTATTATATATATCAAGAATACATTCATAGGAAGCACCAACTTCCCAATTATCCAACACCAACTGGAAGGACGATCCAACCCCCTATTTATAGGCTCCAACATGAAGGAACCTACAACTCCCTAGATTCTCCAGCTACAAATGGAAGGAGGCTCCAACCCCCTAGTTTACAAGCTCCAACTTGAAGGAATCTCTAACTCCCTATGTTCTCTAGCTCCAACTAGAAGGAGGCTATGACCCCATGATTTACAGGATCCAAACTGAAGGAGTATCCAACTCCATGTGTTCTTTGGATCCAACTAGAAGGAAGTTATGACCCCCTGATTTATAGTCTCCAACCTGAAGGAAGATTCAACTCTCTGAATTCTCCAGCACCAACTAGAAGGAGGATACAACCTCCTTTACTTACCCCATCCTATTGCCATGAAATATAACTGTAGACTCAAACTGTCACTACCATTGATCAACCTATAATTATCACTATCATCAACCAACATGCCACTTTCAATGTCACATCAACCAATCATTGTCACTCTGTCACATCAACCAAGCATTGTCACTTTGTCACATAAACCATGTATCATACCATGTACATCAACCATGTACCAATATCACCAAGAAGTGCCTCTAGAAATGTACCATATCATCACCAACTCATGAACCATAACATCACCAAGATGTGTCTCAATATCACCAATCATGTACAATAAGATATGCCAAGTGTAGGTACCATAACATCAATGATCAACCATATACCTGAATCATATACCAAAACCATGTACCAATCATAAACTATGTACAAAATGATGTGCCTCAAACAAGCACCAAATAATGTGCCTCATACATATGCCATATTACTCGTGATATGTCTCAATCATATCATACACCATATACAAAGTGTATACCTGTTGGCAGCCAATTCACATTTTTATACTGTCCTTATAAGCTGCCCACACTAGTGCTTTGCAAACCTTGATTTTCGTCGCAATGTTTGGAATAAAACGACATTATTATTTCATGCATTCATACACTTACCTTTGTTCTCATTTTCACAACCGCAAGCGTGAAAACTTGGTTTTCGAAGTCACATTAAAATCATCACTGGGTTGCTATGATCACTCTTTATGTTCGTTGCGCTTCTAATTTAATCATGATTATACAATTGGCAAGACCCCTTGATTAGTACTCATTTGGCATTCTTTGATTGATTATATAATTTCGTTTTATGAGTGATTGAGTTTGTGATGCATTGGTGGTTTGATTTCTAATGTTCCTTCATCAATTCACTTGACACATTGGTTTCATAAAAACACATTTGTGTTTTGGCAAGACCCTTGGTATAAATCATTCCACGCAACACTTAGTTCATATAATCGAACCCTTGGTGTGATTTCGATTTATTTCTTTGGTTTTAAAACTATGGTAAAACTATGGCTCGCGCAAATGTTTAATCCACTTACCATATATTTCATTGGTTGATTGAATGGCATAGTTTTTAACATATACGCATAGTCATTTGAATAGTTATACGCGTCGGCGGTTGTACTGTGGGTAATCACTATTTTGCATGGGCCGAAATAGCTCCACCACCTTCGCACGTTCTGTCATAAATGTTTTCCCCCTATCCCGGGTCACCCCTGGTGTTTTCGAGTAAGCCTATGAGCATTCTACCACTGCATATACTCTGTTCGAACCCTAGCCAGAAAATCCTTCTCACCGTGTGCTCCTTTCTATGGAACCGGTGGTGCGCATAGAGCCAAATGGTAACCAAGCCTTGTTGTTATTCGATAACACTCGTAAGGATTTAGAAAAAATGGTTGGATGATGTTTATATAGAGGTTCGAGGGTTTCAAAATTTTCGTTGCACAACAATTCGCCCTTACCTTTGATGGGTGTAGAGCTAAAATTGGTGACATACAGCTTGAACTGAATGAAGAATTCATAAGCTCTGCTACAGGATTGTCGGCCACAGGGGAAAGATGGTTTAAAAACTCCAAAGTCGACGAGGTGTCATGGCCTTTGCTATTCGTATCAAGGAAGGTTGTCTCCTATGATAAAGGTATGTCTATTTCCACCCTCAAACCCAGGTGGCACAACCTTTTGGTAATCGTTAAACAATTTCTGACTTGTGAAGATCGGTATGGCTTGGTTTTTCTATTTCACCTCCGGTTATTAATGAATTTCATGGGCTATCCTTTGAACAAGCCACGTTACTTCTTGCGTAGTCTTTACAAGATGTCGAATAGGTTTAAACGAGAGAAGGCTGATAGCATCTTGTTTCATCACGGCCTGATTAGACTCATCATCGTTCACCATTTAAACCTTCATGGTGATAATTGGCAAGCCTTTCTATCTCGAAATGGCTTTGCTAGTCCAGAGTCCATCCAAATCGACAAGGTTGTGGTCAGTGAGACTAGGGTTGGGCCGACCGTGCCATTTCATATCCTCCTACCCCCTGCCAAACCCTCAGATTTCTCTGACTCAGATCTACCCGATGCCATAACCAACCCTTGTACTAAAGACAAAGTCGAGGCTGTCAAGAAGCCTGTGGGTAAGAAAGTCAAGGGTAATCCTACTGTCAACAACAAAGGAAGAAAAATGCTCGATTAATATCGAGACTTGCCCAGAATAAACCTAAGCCAAACGTCGACCAAAAGCCCATAGTGTTGAGTGAGGACTCGGACTACGATATAGAGCGTTTCCTAGCTGAAGAGTATCCCTATTCCCATGGCTTATGCTCCGAGCAACCCTATGACTATGTCTCTAATTTTTCCCCATGCCTAAAGAACAATCCTAACTACCCAGGAATCAAGCTACATAATGAAACCCCGGGTGGCTTAAATAAACCCTCGCCTGTGTTATCGAATCTCGAGAAAACATCATGCATCCATTGTAATGCTTCGTTAGAGCGTTATTACGTCGACGTTCCCCTGTTACAATCAAGGATCAAATCGTTAGAGGAGAAAGTTACAGTGTTGTCGAAAGAAAGAGACAGGCTTCAGGCTAATGAGAAGAAACAAAAAACCACTGGTTCGATTGTTTTCAGGAATGTCGAAGCGGCAACAACCTTCATCAATTCCAAGTTATCATAATCGAAGCCTTTTCTTATTGTTCAGGTATGAATTTCAATATTAATTTCGTTTTATGAGTTGCTTGAATTAATATAACGAATTGGGTTTTGATTTCGATTAGCTCTGTTCATTATTCGAAATGATTTTGTCATAGTTTGATTATCAAAAAAGGTTATGTTGTGGATCCTGTACAGTAGATTCATTTTACTAAATTCAAATATAGTTATGATTTGGTTATGCGATTTTGTTGTGCCCAAATTAGTATAAGCAATTGATTGGTTTTTTATTCGGTTTGGTTTGTTTTTTAATCAATTCTGTTCGATAGTCGATTTGGTTTGATTTCGATTAGTTTATTTTGTTCCTAATAAACTCAAAACAACCCTGTTGACTTCAATTAACCAGGAACGACTCTGTTTTGTAATGAATCAATATTCTCATTTGGATTTTGATTATATTCGACCTGTGCAAAAGATCGATTTGCTAAAAAATTGTGTGGTTGTGTTGATTGATATGATTTGCCTAACAATTTTGTCGACCCCAAACGGTTTCGATTCGCTCTTGTCTGATTTGATTGTTGTGTGCCACGATTAGTATGATCATTTGCATATGTTTAATATAGTTATATCAATTTGAAAAACGATCATGTTCATTTCGTTTGGATTCGATAGTAATTTTGTTAATGGCTGAAGCGACATAAACTATTGTATGCAAGATTTGTTAAACCGGTTACAGTTTGTGTCATTTGGAATTGGTTCATGAAAACAATTTCATAGCTATTGAATTATCTAATGCAATTATGTTTACCCCAAATGGTGATAACAAATTAAATAGAGTGCGTGTATCTCTGTTATCATTCGGTTGACCATGACTTCGTTCACTCTCAAATTAGCATAGAATTTTGATTTGGATAATTCGTTTGATTTTCAAATAGCAATCAAATATTTGTTTAATAGTTTGAATTTAATTCTTTGAGTTTTGAATTGATTTTAAAACGATTATGTGTTTGATTTAGACCAGCTATAGAATCGCAAGATTCTGTAGCTAGTCTTAAAATTAGATTTTTGACAATTTTAACAATAAAATATCAACTAAACTTGTCTATTCTTGTCCACTTTCACGTGCATACGAATTTCAGTGACCAATTGGCATGATGTGGCAGTTTGATATATGTTTTAGTGATACAGTCTTGTTATAGGTTGTTAGCTTTAGTCGGACTTGGGAGATTATCCCCAGATTTTTTGTAAATTGTTTCGATAATTCCCACAGGGATGTTTTACCCTATGGGAGGTCTTTAAATACTTGTTATTTTTTGTAATGAGGACCATCATCCTCATGGTGGAGAGAACCAGACTATGGATTTATGACTCATACTGAGACGAAAGTTGATGTCTTGTACCAGCTTTCGCTTTCAATATATCAAACTTTTGTTTTAAGTTTTCTGCATATCAGTTGGCAATTAATTATCGACTACTTTAGCTATCATTCTTTGCATGCTGATGTGATTTGATTTATATGTTGTTTGTATCTGATCTCTCCTATTTTAAAAATACAACAATTACTTTGTTTCAGTTAATGAATTACATATTTATCTTCTTCGTTAATTGAATCATTTTTTACAAATCCTTGCACACAGATTTATCTAAATGTGATGATTTGTAAATCATAAGATTGTTGTAATTTTTTATGTCTTGTTTGTCCTGTTACTTGTATTTGAAGAGAACAGTTGCTACTTGTATACGAGAAGCTTACAGAGAATCTGGTGCGGGTTTCCTCCCCCCAATCAGCTAAAACAATTATTGCATACAGGACAAACCTGAAGCGTTACTTCAGGTCAGTTTGTTATTTAGTATTTGATAGTTAATTTGTTAGTGTAATTTAAGTAGTTTAGTTAGATATATGTATAGTTGAGATTTGTAGTTAGAGTTATTATTTTAGTTAGTTTGTATTCAGTTTATTTCTCATAAAACTATAAAAATTCAAAAAACAATGGTTTTGTTGTCTTAGGACAGATTACAAATGATTTTTGCAGGTTTTAATTTAAATCTGTAAATTGTAAATATTGTATATTTGTAATTAGATCTGATTCTATTGATAATTAAACATTTACTTTTATAGGATTATAGTTGTATGATTTAGGTAATAGATTGTATATATGTAGTTTAGATTTGTTTATTAGTTTGTTTTAATTGGTTATTTTTATTTAGATTAGTTCATCTAGAGTAGTTTTCTTTTGTTTTTCTAGGACTTAGATCGGCTAAAGGAGCCACTAAACCCGTCAGGGTGGGTTATTTAGACAACCCCGGACCGGATCCACTCTTCCAGTTGAAGGATGGTCAATTTCTCCCGTCAAAAAATGGCGCTAAAGGAGGGTCGACTTACAAGCTGGCCTTGTAGGAGCCTTTATTTTAAATGTATTCAATTTCCCCCATGGCTACCMAAATCACTGTGTTGGAACATGCTTTCAACTTCTCATTACCCAATGTTCCCAACGAGACAGTCTCTCACTTGTCCAAACTCACCTTTGATGGTGGAGGCAATATATCTGCTAAAGACCACCTTAACAAGTTTTGGTGCAAATGCATCAAACATGACATCTCAGATTTAGGAGTTTTATGCAGACTGTTCGCTTTTACTTTTAGAGGTCGGATCAAACATTGGTTTGAATCCTTTCCAGCATGTCACATTTTTTATTGGTTTCAATTTGTAGATGAGTTTCTAGACGCTTTTGAAATTTATGATTTTGATCAATTATGTGAAGGATTTCATACTTCGCTAATCAACGGTGATTCATCTTCAGATGAATTTTTGACAAGAGTCAATCATATCCTTTGTAAATTTAATCTCGATGACATGACATTGCCATTAAATCTCTTCTATGATGTCTCCATTCCTTCTGTCCAGTCATGTTCAATCACAAATGAAGAACCAATTACAAATCCTATCACTCAACTGATAGAACAATCTTCTTCGCAAGAAGAGGAAAATTCTTCCGATGATGTTGAACAAGCTAGAGAGGTAGAATCTATTGACCAGGTCCTTATTGACAACCAAATTGGTTTTTCCTTTGAATCATTGCATTTTCAGTCTTCGAACAGTATGGGAGAAGATTCATTTCTGGCTCAATGTGAATATCCTCATTCTTTTGACTCATGCTCTAATCAACATTTGAAATCAGTGATTGAAGAACACTTAAGTAACGAAAATCATCTTGAATGTTCTAGTACTCCTATGAAACTAATTAGAGAAGAAGAAACATTAAACCTTCATCCTCAAAATGCACTTTGTTCATAGGAAAGACTAGATGTATGTCACATAAATTTTGAATTATCTATCACACAAAAGGCAAATCCAGATGATCATATTATGTTGAGGATTTCGTCACCAAAACAGAGTGAGAGTTTTAAGCAAAGTCAAGAGAATTGTCTTGAGAATACCATTGTTGAGTATCATAGTTCAAGAGACTCTTTTCATCTGCTTATTTCTCATTCCTTTTATTCTTTATATCTCGATCTATTCCTGGATTCTGGTGGACTTGACATCTTACCTACAACACCCTATTCTCTTCCAACATAATCATATCCTTTCGATATGCTAAATTTTGGTGAAATTAATTTCAATCATAATATTGATAAAACTGGATTTGACTCTTGTTCACTTTCATCACTCATATGGGAAGAGGACATGTTGCGAGATGATTTTACGTAGTTTATTGTTGAAAAAGACAATGTGTTATATCTTATGGACATCAAACATTCTAAGTTTCATACGCGTTCTTTGATTATCTTGAATCTTAATGTTTATGCTTCACATTTTGAAATGATCAATCTCATCGAAGGAAACATTCAAACCAACAATCCAATTGATTGCACGAATCCTCCTATGATGAATTTCCCATTGATATATTCGTTTCATCAAAGTCATGGTTTGCATCCTCATTTTTGTGACAGGATCTTAGGATGGCTTGAATATTCATATATAAAGAAATTTCATAATAGAGACAAAGTTGAGCTTGGTTTCTTTTTACCTAAGTATCTTGGAAGTAGGCGTGACATATTTCTTTTAAATCCTCCCTGTGAAGAAATTAATGAGTACTTAGAGAACTGTCAAGAGGATGGGGCATTTCATCCTTCGCTGATGGTTATTCCATTTCCTCATAATCCTGACAAGTTTTTCAAACCTACTTACACTCGCCCATGCCATTATGACCCTTATCATGACAATATTGCGCAATGGTTGGAGGATTCGAACAACAAGAATATCCAAGGAAATGGTAAGATCATGCTTACTTCATTTTTAGATGATGATTATGAAGGTAAGTGTGATATGTTTCTGTCATTTGTTGATATATTACCATTCTTATTAGTAATGCTTGAGCGTGTTTCCATTGTAGGATTGGAGTTACTTTGATGGCTACATTGGAAACATGACTTCACGTAGTATCTTGATTTGTTTAATAGTTAGGGTAGGTTTAGGAATAGGTTTTGTTTCAGTTTTATTTCTCACTATTTTTCTTTGTAATAATGCAGTCATGAACGCAAGTGGGTGCACCACGAGAACCATAGTATGGTTGTTGTCAGGGAAGTCCCCGTGATCCTTTTCTCTTTACTCTTAGTTGAACATTCATTTTCAAAAACGCAGTATCTTCATGAAAACCTTAAATGGAAACTAAAGAGATAAATAGATCTGAATCAACCCAAACCCAAGGTACCACGAGTAAGACTTCTTTCCCATCAAACAAGATTTTCCTACTTTCTTTCAGTTTCCCAAGGGATTTGTTGCATGAGGTTTTCAAATGCACCTTCTGTACATGTTTGTTTTTTGTTTTTGTTGTTTGGATTTCTTTGCTTTCCAATTTTTTCTCCACTGGTGTGTTTTGATTTCTCCCTTATGCTTACTAGTTTTTGCTATGGAAATACACATACCTACAATTTTGAACTGTTCAAACAAGGAAAACAGAAAATTCTTTCACTAAAATAACTGCTGAAACATTGTATAAACATCAATTGTATACTTCTGAAGTTTACACCTGTGTTAAGAAAAGACTGTTGTTTGAAAGAAGTTAACTAATTTCGATATGTGAGTAAAGCCTATCACGATCATCCATTATCTTCTCACGATGTCCCTATTCCTTAAGGGAATGACTCAGAAGATGTCTCCCTGCCTTAGAAAGTTGGTTATGTAAATAAACCTTCTCTGGGTCTTAATAAAGGACAGTTCTAAAAAAAATTGATGAGGTCTGTAAAAAATATGTTAAAATATCATAATTTTCAGCCTCACCTCGCTCGACTATATATCTTTGAAAAAGAACAAAATAAATCAATTAAAGAGTTGTGGGAAGTGCTTGTAAACCCGTCGGGATGTTGAACAAGTCTGCTGGAAGCAGGTAAATGCATGCATGATGCCAAGACAACTTTGTCGGGGTACTGATTAGGCCCGCTGGTAGTGAAGCAATGTCGGGTATATGAAAATTTGGAAATAAGAAACCTCTTGACCTTAAAATGTCCTTTATTCTGATCTGGAACTTTTGGGCAGGATACGGACATTAGAGTGGGTTAAATGGAAACCCTGTCGAGGCTATGGACGCCTGCTGGCAGCAATGGCTCTGTCAACAGTATTGGAGATTTTATCTTTAATATCGTGGCTCACTTGTCTTAATACTGTTATCAGTTTTCATCCTTTAAACACTGCTGGAATATTTGGTTAATGATGATGTTTACACGATTTTCTGGTTGTTATTTTTGAGTTAGAATTTTTCTCATTATCCTAATCTGAATTTTTTCTTTTGGCAGAGATAACTGCTTCTACCAGTGTGTCGCCATTGTCGGTTACTAATTCGCATTTTTATACTGTCCTTATAAGCTTCCCATACCAGTGCTTTGCAAACCTTGATTTTCGTCGCAATGTTTGGAATAAAATGACATTATTATTTAGTGCATTCATACACTTACCTTTGTTCTTGTTTTCACGACTGCAAGCGTGAAAACTTGGTTTTCAAAGTCACATTAAAATCGTCACTGGGTTTCTATGATCACTCTTTATGTTTGTTGCGCTTCTAATTTAATCATGATTATACAATTGGCAAGACCCCTTGATCTGTACTCATTTGGCATTCTTTGATTGATTATATAATTTCGTTTTATGAGTGATTGAGTTTGTGATGCACTGGTGGTTTGATTTCTAATGTTCCTTCATCGATTCACTTGACACATTGGTTTCATAAAAGCACATTTGTGTTGTGGCACGACCCTTGGTATAAATCATTCCACACAACACTTAGTTCATATAATCGAACCCTTGGTTTGATTTCGATTTATTGCTTTGGTTTTAAAACTATGGTAAAACTATGGCTCGCGCAAATGTCTAATCCACTTACCATAGATTTCATTGGTTGATTGAATGGCATAGTTTTTAACACATACACATAGTCATTTGAATAGTTATATGCGCTGGCGGTTGTACTGTGGGTAATCATTGTTTTGCATGGGCCGAAATAGCTCCACCACCTTCGCACGTTCTGTCATAAATGTTTTCCCCCTATCCCGGGTCACCCCTGGTGTTTTCGGGTAAGCCTATGAGCATTTTTCCCCTGCATATACTCTGTTCGAACCCTAGCCCGAAAACCCTGCTCACCATGTGCTCCTGTCTATGGCATCGGTGGTGCGCATAGAGCCAAATGGTAACCAACCCCTGTTGTTATTCGATAACTCCCATAAGGATTTAGAAAACAATGGTTGGTTGATGTTTATACAGAGGTTCGAGGGTTCCAACATTTCAGTTGCACAGTAATTCTCCCTTACCTTTGACGGGTGTAGAGATAAAATCGACGACATACAGCTTGAACTGAATGAAGAATTCATAAGCTCTGCTACAGGATTGTCGGCCACAGGGGAAAGATGGTTTAAAAAATCCAAAGTCGACAAGGTGTCATGTCCTTTGCTATTCGTATGAAGGAAGGTTGTCTCCTATGATAAAGGTATGCCTATTTGCACCCTCAAACCTAGGTGGCACGACCTTTTGGTAATCGTTAAACAATCTATGACCTGTGAAGGTCGGTATGGCTTGGTTTTTCTATTTCACCTCCAGTTATTAATGAATTTCATGGGCTATCCTTTGAACATGCCACATTACTTCTTGCGTAGTCTTTACAAGATGTCGAAGAGGTTCAAACGAGAGAAGGCTGATAGCAGCTTGTTTCATCATGGCCTGATTAGACTCATCATCGTTCACCATTTAAACCTTCATGGCGATAATTGGCAAGCCTTTCTATCTCGAAATGGCTTTGCTAGTCCAGAGTCCATCCAAATCGACAAGGCTGTGGTCAGTGAGACTAGGGTTGGGCCGGCCATGCCATTTCATATCCTCCTACCCCCTACCAAACCCTCATATTTCTCTGACTCAGATCTACCCGATGACATAACCAACCCTTGTACTAAAGACAAAGTCGAGGCCGTCAAGAAGCATGTGGGTAAGAAAGTCAAAGGTAATCCTACTATCAACAGCAAAGGGAAGAAAAATGCTCGATTAATATCGAGACTTGCCTGAAATAAACCTAAGCCAAACGTCGACCAAAATCCCATAGTGTTGAGAGAGGACTCGGACTCTGATATCGAGCATTTCCTAGCTGAAGAGTATCCCTATTCCCATGGCTTATTCTCCGAGCAACCCTATGACTATGTCTCTAATTTTCCCCCATGCCTAAAGAACAATCCTAACTACCCAGGAATCAAGCTACATCATGAAACCCCAGGTGGCTTAAATAAACCCTCGCCTGTGTTATCGAACCTCGAACAAACATCATGCGTCCAGTGTAATACTTGGTTAGAGCGTTATTACGTCGACGTTCCCCTGTTACAGTCAAGGATCAAATCGTTAGAGGAGCAAGTTACAGTGTTGTCGAAAGAAACAAACAGGCTTCAGGGTAATGAGAAGAAACAAAAAACCACTGGTCCGATTGTTTTCAAGAATGTCGAAGCGGCAACAGCCTTCGTCAATTCCAATTTATCATAATCGAAGCCTTTTCTTATTGTTCAGGTATGAATTTCAATATTAATTTTGTTTTATGAGTTGCTTGAATTAATATAACGAATTGGGTTTTGATTTCGATTAGCTATATTCATTATTCGAAATGATTATGTCATAGTTTGATTATCAAAAACGGTTATGTTGTGGATCCTGTACAGTAGATTCATTTTACTAAACTCAAATATAGTTAAGATTTGGTTATGTGATTTTGTCGTGCCCAGTTTAGTATAAGCAATTGATTGGTTTTTTATTCGGTTTGGTTTGTTTTTGAATCAATTATGTTCGATAGACGATTTGGTTTGATTTCGATTAGTTTCTTTTGTTCCTAATAAAATCAAAACAGCCCTGTTGACTTCAATTAACCAGGAACGAATCTATTTTGTAATGAATCAATATTCTCGTTTGGATTTTGATTATATTCGACCTGTGCAAAAGATTGATTTGCTAAAAAAAATTGTACCTGTGTTGATTGATATGATTTGCCTAACGACTTTGTCGACCCCAAACGATTTCGATTCGCTCTTGTCTGATTTGATTGTTGTGTGCCACGATTATTATGATCGTTTGTATATGTTTAATATAGTTATATCAATTTGAAAAACGATCCTATTGATTTCGTTTGGATTTGAAAGTAATTTTGTTAATGGCTGAAGCGACATAAACTATTGTATGCAAGATTTGTTTAATCGGTTACTGTTTGTGTCATTTGGAATTGGTTCATGAAAACAATTTCATCGCTATTGAATTATCTAATGCGATTCTATTTACCCCAAATGGTGATAACAAATTAAACAAAGTGCATGTATCTCTGTTATCATTTGATTGACCATGACTTCGTTCGCTCTCAAATTAGCATAGAATTTTGATTTGGATAATTCGTTTGATTTTCAAATAGAAATCAAATATTTGTTTAATAGTTTGAATTTAATTATTTGAGTTTTGAATTGATTTTAAAACGATTATGTGTTTGATTTAGACCAGCTATAGAATCGCAAGATCCTGTAGCTAATCTTAAAATTAGATTTTTGACAATTTTATCAATAAAATATCAACTAAACTTGTCTATTCTTGTCCACTTTTAGGTCCATACGAATTCCAGTGACCAATTGGCATGTTGTGGTAGTTTGAGAGATGTTTTAGTGATACAGTCTTGTTATAGGTTGTTAGCTTTAGTCGGACTTGGGAGATTATCCCCAGATTTTTTGTAAATTGTTTTGATAATTCCCACAGGGATGTTTTACCCTGTGGGAGGTCTTTAAATACTTGTTATTTTTTGTAATGAGGACCATCATCCTCACGGTGGAGAGAACCGGACTATGGATTTATGATTCAGACTGAGACGAAATTTGATGTCTTGTAACAACTTTCTCTTTCAATATATCAAACTTTTGTTTTAAGTTTTCTGCATATCAGTTGGCAATTAATCATCGACTACTTTAGCTGTCATAATTATTTGCATGCTGATGTGATTTGATTTATATGTTGTCTATATATGATGTCTCCTATTTTAAAAATAAAACAATTACTTTGTTTCAGTTAATGAATTACAGATTTCTCTTCTTCGTTAATTGAATCATTTTTTACAAATCCTTGCACACAGATTTATCTAAATGTGATGATTTGTAAATCATAAGATTGTTGTAATTTTTTATGTCTTGTTTGTCCTGTTACTTGTATTTGAAGAGCACAGTTGCTACTTGTTTACGAGAAGCTTACAGAGAATCTGGTGCGGGTTTCCTCCCTCCGATCAGCTAAAACAATTATTGCATATAGGACAAACCTAAAGCGTTACTTCAGGTCAGTTTGTTATTTAGTATTCGATAGTTAATTTGTTATTGTAATTTAAGTAGTTTAGTTAGATATATGTATAGTTGAGATTTGTAGTTAGAGTTATTATTTTAGTTGCTTATTTTAGTTAGTTTTTATTCAGTTTCTTTCTCATAAAACTATAAAAATTCAAAAAACAATGGTTTTGCTGTCTTAGGACAGATTACAAATGATTTTTGCAGGTTTTAATTTAAATCTGTAAATTGTAAATATTGTATATGTGTAATTAGATCTGATTCTATTGATAATTAAACATTTACTTTTATAGGATTATAGTTGTATGATTTAGGTAATAGATTGTATATATGTAGTTTAGATTTGTTTATTAGTTTGTTTTAATTGGTTATTTTTATTTAGATTAGTTCATTTAGAGTAGTTTTATTTTGTTTTTCTAGGACTTAGATCAGCTAACGGAGTCGCTAAACCCGTCAGGGTGAAGTTACACCAAATGGCTTGGGTTATTTAGACAACCCCAGACCGGATCCACTCTTCCAGTTGACGGACGGTCAATTTCGCCCATCAACAATACCTAAACCATGTACCAACATCACAAAGATGTGCCTATAACAACCATGAAATATATCAAACCATATACAAAGGTACCGGAACATCACTCAACCAAGTAGCCAAGATGTACCTAAAACCATGTGCCTCAAGCATGTGCCAACATTCATAAACTATGTACCAAGAGATACCATCAAACATGTGCCACATCACTCATGATATTCCTCAAGCATATATCATACAACAAGTCATATGCCAAGTATCTAATATGTGTCTCAAGGTATATACCAAAACATCCAATGCATGTACCTCAAACATTTTCCATAACCTCATCAAGAAGTGCCTCAAACATGCATCAATATCACCAAGACATGTACTTCATGAATGTACCATAAATATGCATCACATCATGCACATAATATGTGCCTCAAGAATGTACCAATGTATCAACAAGATACGAAATACATGCCTCAAGCATGCACCATAAAATCACCACCATGTAACCTTCAAAACATTCACATGGACATACCTTTAAACCTGTAGCTAACCTAATGCACTGTGTTATAGACTTGTAACTCTTCCTTAGCCTCAACAACTTGGTACTAGAATCCTCCTACAGATTTGTCTCAACCTCGCAGGACAAGGGTCGTACAACCCACAGGGGTTCCTCATGGGACACTAGTAGTTTGACCCACGGGGGTCAACCAAATTAGGGTTTCACAAAAATCCATGCCTCTCCTCTGCAATCCTGAAACTTTCACCTTCGCACTTCCTTCGTTGCCTCAAACTTTCTACCTAAGATTCACCAAATAGATCAAGTGTGCTCACATAGAAGATATTCAATAACATTGTGTGTGTAGGAATGAAAGGCTTATTCAAGTGTATTTATACCTTTTCAAAGTAACTTATTTCCTTAACTTTAGGGGAAACATGTCCTTTCTTGTTACAACCACTTTACCTTTTAATTGATGACTTGTGATTATTTAGGGGATTCTTAACCGATATTCAAGGCTTCCAACTTCATGACCTCATAACTCCTCAATTGTGAGGCACTATGTGACGTACCACCTACCATTGGAAATGGTATGACAAGGAATATCCATCTATGAGTGTGTTACATGCATTTACACCATCCTTCATATAATTATTCCTCAAACAAATTCAGGCTTCATGACCACACCTTTGGGGCTTCTTTTATACTTCTTAAAATGCACCCATCATATCTGTTGACATCAATGACAACCGTTTATGAAACATTATCATGTTGATGATTTGATCTTTTTTACCTATTAAAGCATCGAGTATTTTTTTCTAAACTAATTCAATTTCTGGTTAACTAAATAGGTATGTAGTGGGACAATATCCAAGATTTTTGAGGGCACATTGGAATTTTTTGAAAAATGTCATCAACAAGATTTTTTTAATTCATGTGCGAGACTCACCCTAGAGTGTAGGTGAAATATCTTAGCTTACAAACCAAATTAGTTCTGGAAAGGGTCATTTTCATTTGGTTTGATTGCATATTTCTTACATGTTATTGGCATGTAGTTCTTTATCGCCAAACTTTTTAGTAGCCTTCAGTACCAAGATACTTGCATTTCATTTTTTTAAGGTTTTTCCCATGATCACCCAAATATGCCCTCTTAGCATTGGATATTCTCTTGTGGACATACTTTGGAAATGCATATATCAAAGGTAATGATATACATCTAGTATGTTGCATCATCCACCCTTTAGCTCATTGTAATGGTTATTGTGGGTGGCACTTGATATATGTTTGATTATGGATTATATGGTGCATGTGGTATATTAGAGTTTGTGCATTGAATGATCCCAAGCCAATAATTATTGAGATTTATAAAAAATATTTGATTTTATTGTTTTGTCCTTACCTCAAGATCTTTCTGTTCCACACTATCTTTTCCTTTTATTTCCATCCAAGCCATTGATACTAGGCCTTTACACCTGCATTTAAAAAGATTTATTGGTTCTCTAACCCATGCACAAATCCACCATTTGTTTTGATCTCACATGTGTTGTTTGGTTTGGGTGGATTTTGTGGTTTTTTAGTTATCTTTTAACCTTAATTCATCATTCTCAACCCTTCGCTCCACTAGCCCAAGCTCTAGTTTCTCTATTTCTTCGACTAAGTTTCCCTTCATGCTCATTGATAGCAATTTTTCTCTATATTTAAATAATCTTGTCCATTCTCTTGAGAATTTCCAGCTACATGGTCTCTTGGTTGAAATTATTGTGAATGGTTATAGAAGAAAAATAGTGCATCTATAATTTCTCTTGCAAGTATTGAAGTAATTATGCAATTTGATTTTCTTTGGGTTATGGTTTGGTTGTTAAGTTTGAGCATGGATTTTAGTGTTTATTTGGTGAATATATTAATAACTCAATCCTAGCCTTGATATTTTCTTCTATGACCATACTAAACAATAGATCTATTGAAAGGAACATCATGAGGTTTACCAATCCTCTAGCAGCTAAACCTCTGGTCCAACAATGTCATTCTAAGGTTTACAGTCACTCTTGGGTAACAAAGGTATGTACCTATACATTTTATTTTAATTTTTATCATTAGCATGAGTGTGTTTTTAGGGAATGTACAAGGGATATTCTCCAAAGCAGTGATCTTGGATTCAGTGTATTCAGAATATCAACACACTCTCCAGGTTTGACTTGATATATCTCTGGTTGTTATGGAATTATGAACTTATGGTCAAATTTATAAGTTGACTTTAGTCAAGATATTATATTGTTGAGTTCATATTCTCTAACTTAGTTTTATGGAAAGAAAGCATATTGTTTTAAGTTTAAGGGATGGGTCAGAAAGGATACTTGTCTCATCAGAAAAGAAATTCAAGTGGAACAATAGAAAGACTTCAGGCAGGTTATTTCAAGAAGGCTATCATGAAGATGTCTTTCTAGGTACCCTTGTGAAATATGTTGACAAACCTTTCATAAACAATCTTTGTGGAAGTTTTCATAGAACAAGTTTATAAGGATGAGACAATGCTTGCAACAACTACCAGATGGGCAACAATCAAAACAAATAGAAACAAACTTAAAGAGACTAATAGGGAGTTAGACTGAGAGGGAGTCAGACTCAGAGGAAGTCAGTAATTAAAAGGAAACTAGAACATGATTGTGACACTTTGCAGAAAGAAAAGAGAGATGCAGAAGACGGAAGCATGGGCTCTCTCAGATAGAGGTAATTTATTGCAGAATTCCATAAACATACAGACTTAGAATAAAAATAAGGAAGTTCTAGATATTTCTCATTCAGGCATGAATCCAAAATTAGGAGGGAGCTAATCCCCAATGATATGATCCATTGAATAATCCATGAATACTATGAAGTATCTATCCATGTTCTTCATTGGAAGTAGCATCCATGATAAGTAGCACATGTTCAACTTAACTCTAGAAGAAGTATTCTTTGAAAAGAGTCCTTGAATATCCTTGGTTGTCCATCTACATTTATGTTCCTATGGTGAAAGGAAAAAGTTGGAACCTTCAGTTAGGAAGGGCATGGAATATATAGAACATTCCATGGAATCCAATGTTGAAAAGAAACATGAGGAAGAACATGAAGATTCCAAGAAAGGAAGAAAATCCAAAACAACAAAATTGAACCAGTTACTATACCAAAAATCATAAGACTACCAGCATGATTTGAATCCACTAAAATAAGTCAAACAAAGGGAATGGAAGAAAGTTGTGATGAAGAAAAATGTATGTGATAAATTGTGAAAAGGAATTATAAATGGAAAAATTGATAGATGCAAGGTGAGATTCGAAGCTAAAGGGTTCTCTCAAAAGGAGGGAGAATACTATGATGGCAGCTTGTTACAGTAACCAAATATACCTCTACCTGAGCCATTATATCTCTTGTGGTATCCATGGATTGGATTTTACATTAGATGGATGTAAATATTGTTCTTCTCAATAGAGTAATTGAAGAAGAATCATATGTAGATCAACCTCGAGGTTTTGAGGTATACTAGAAAGAGACCCATGTATGCAGATGGAAGAATACCTTATATGGATTCAAGAAACTTGGTGCAGAGCCTCTCATGTATAGTAGAAGCATGGTCAAAACTTCCTATGACAGAGGAAGTGTATCGAAATGGTTCTTCAGAAGTCCAGGATAATAGATTATAAATCCATGGAAAACTCCCATGATGATAGATCTTAAGAAGTTGAGAGACTTTGATCCAATAGACACATCCTTGTATCGACAATTCAATGGCTCATTAATGTATTTGGAGAATACTCAACCATATATTTTCTTTGTTGTGAAAATAGTTCCAGGTGGAACCTAGCCATGAGAATTGAATAATTTCAAAGAATGCCTTGAAATATCTTCATGGGACCTTCGAGTTATGATATATAGTTGCACGGATTTATCGATTCATATTGGGTAGGGAGTGAAGATGACAAAAGAAGTGCTTCTTGGATATGTTTTAGTTTGAGCTTTGCCACAATATCATGGGATAGCAGGAAACATAAGTTTGTTTCACTAAGCACTGCAAAAGCATAGTATAATGCAGCTTGTTATGCTTGTATGGAAATAATGTGTCTCTGTAAGTTGGTTTCTGGACTGTTTGATCAGGTGTTGGATTCGATTGTGATATATTGTGATAACTAGAGCTGTGTGAATCTCTTAGAGAACCCGATGTTCCATGACAGGTCGAAGCACATTGATATCAAGCACTATTTTCTCCGTGATAAAGTCAACAGGGGAGAAGTGGTTCTCCAGTATATCTCCATTAATGAGCAGATAGTAGATATTTTGGTAAATCATATGTCCAAGATGAAAAGTTTGCGTACTTAAGGGACAAGTTGGACTCGTGGATAAGACTTCCTTATTGAAAAGGGAAGTGATTACTCCCTTGGTTGGGAGGGAGAAATGATATGTTATTTATATATGGACAGTCATTTTCCATTTTGGAAAATGGTCCAGGTTGGGCAGTCACTTTCTAATTCGGAAAGTGGTCCAATATTTCTGATGGATAGTCATTTTCCAATTTGAAAAATGGTCCAGAACGGACAATCATGGTCTGATAGATTGTTGATGTACCATAGGCAGTGATTCCCCTTGTTGCCATTTTGGGGGGATGGTCTAGGACAATCATTCTCCTTGGAAATCACTCTGAGAAGTGGTCAAGAAGAATGGTTCACCTCTCCGGGTAGTCATTCTTTCAAAGTTCATAGTTGTGAGCAGTTTCGAAGAATGGTTTGATGTAGGAGGTTGGTGGAGGACAATCATTTCCATAGTAATGGTTCAGACAATCATTCCCTAGGGAAGACTCATTCTCTCCAGGTTTCATTGTGAATCATGCCAATAGAATGTCCCAGTAAGGTTGAACAGTCTAGGTTCATCAATCAGGGACAATTATTATTCTATTCTTGGGAAGAATAGTCCAGACAACCCATGGTTGATGTTTAACTTTCCGAGGACATATGCTCTTCCATATCTCACATATGTGAGTGGAAGAATGGCCTAGATGACTCAGTTTGTATCATAACATTGTTGATGCAGGTTGATATCAGATGATATGATTGTTATGGAGACTATATGTCTCTCGATAGTAACTTCATACTACCATGGTGGATTTGATCCACTGGTAGTGACTATCTGTCACTAGTTAGTAATTTTGTTCTATTAGGATTGGATATGTACCACTAGATAGTAGTCATATACTACTATGAATAGACATGGTTGTGTTCTATTGGATGAAATTGTTCTGATTTCCATGGAGACTATCTAGATGGATAGTGATGATGGTGCTCGTGATTTGATCATGAGATAGCACGTGTGGCTATGATGATGCTACCTGTTGAATGGTGTGTTTGTGCTCAAGACCATTGCCTTTAATACCTCCCTATCTAGGAGGGAGTTTTGATACTATGGTAGTTGTGGGAGGTATTAACCTCTATGTGTAACCTTTGACGAAACTAGAATATTCTGGGAAGAAGGAGAAAATCTAAAACGTTGGATAATAACCCTACAAGACAAGTCATCTCAAGAGAATAATTAATATTGAGTTATTAGCCTCCAAGAAGAGAAGTCGTCCTAGTTAGGTGAGTTGGAGCAGTATAAATAGAGGGTGTTAGAGCTCATTTGTACTTACTCACTCTCACACCTTCATAAGGACAAGTGGTCTGCATGAATGGAGGAGAGTTTCAACTGTTGTAATAGTGACTTGGTCTTTGGTTATGGTTTGGACTTTCTATCTTTGGTTATGGTTTGGAATTTCTGCCTTGGTTATGGTTTGGACTTTCTGCCTTGGTTATGGTTTGGACTTTCTTCCTTGGTTATGGTTTGGACTCTCTGTTTGGTACGCTTTCTTTGGAGAGAATTATGTTACATTGGTTGGTTATTGGTTCTAAGGTTTTCTTCCATAATGATTCTATCTGTCAAGGTTAAGGTGCTTGGGGGTGGTTTTTGTGCCTATGGTTGGGTGACAATATTGAGATATTTTCTACGGTGAAATGAGCACACATATTATTTCTAACACCTATTTTGTTGGTATTTTAAATGTGCATTGTGGCTCTTGGAAATCAAATTTACCAATGAGTTAGACAAGCTTCTCTGAGAAGGGCCAAAATTGTAGAGGCAAACTTGGAAACTCCATGATGATGGCTAGTGCAGTTGGAAATTTTTATCAGTTGAGATGTGCTCAATACACCAAGAGAATAAAACAAACACAATCCTTCACATGAATGACCCAAGATAATCACTTGATTGTTGTGTGTTGTGTTGTTGCAAGAGTTGGTTCTGGGTCGTAATAGAGCCAGGCCTTAGCACATTTTAAATGAAATAATATTTTTTTGATTGATCAGTCATAGGAGGCTTCTAGAACTAGGTTTGAAATAGATCTTTCAATCATTTATAAATCAAAAACGAAGAGGCATGACCTCGTTTGCCTAATTTAATTAAAATAAGGAAGATGGATATAAGATAAGGGATGAAAGAGACTGAAACAAAGAGTTAGGTATGTAATTCCAATAAGTCTAATATTTATTTCAACATAGGAATGAAAAATAACTTCGAAAGACAAACAGACATATATATAACTTGTAATCTAGGCAGAAACAATCAAGCTATAGGTCTTGTTTGCTCACAACATAAACAGAGGAAAAGATGAACCTAACAGGCTGCCCAATAAATTACTATAGCATATGTATTACTGAATTAGAGACATTACAAGATGAATATGTAAAATAAGGAAGAACGAATGAATGTAAACATGAGAAAACAATACAAGAAAAGACAGAATTACATAATGATGAGGTATAGAATTTCTTAGCATTATGTTCTATATTTGTTGAAAGAAATGGCATTACAGACCTATCCCCCAAAAGGATCTCGGGTTTTTCCCCCCATTTTAATCAAAAATATATACAATATATAAGTCTTCTTCCCCCTTCTCGATTCGAATTACAAAATAAATTCCTCCGGAAAGGAACAAGTGTCTCATGATTTGAAACCAGAAATAGTGAAAGTATAACTAAATCCCTAAAATTAGGGTTTAGTGGTTGATTTTCAATAATGATAATTTACAATAAGGAAAAATTTAAGCCTCCAGCGTGTAACAGATGAGAAATGATCCCAAAATTGACTAAGATTCGTGAGAAACGAACTGGAAGTGTTTAACTAAAATCTGGGCGTGTTTCTACATTTTTGGGCCATGTCTGCACAAAAACGCAACACCGTCTTGCAGGGAACTTTTGGATTCCTTTACGACCTCCAAATGAATACATGAATGTACCATTGGAAATATTATGACTTCTATATGTCAATCAACTATTTGAGCGTGTAAACGGCCTCTCCATGACTGAGAAAATTGAGTTTTACCAAGGCAGTTTTTTTTTACGGAGGGCGTTTTCATTTTACAGTTGAAACGTTTAACCCATCGGTGTTTTATGCGTGAGGTTGGAACCCCGATTTTGGGCCTTCGGGATTCTGGGAAACAGAGCAGTGGTTGTTAAAATCTCTATTTCGTCCAAATCCCCGAAATAGAACTCGGATTTTACATATAACCTTATTATAGTGATTATGTTGGCACGTATTGCACTCTTTCGTACCTCGTGAATTCACTCCTTAGAGATTTGTATGAGTTTTCTTGTGACTTGGTATGCTATGGATTTTGGTGGATAGTTGGGAGATTGGGATGTGAAGAGTATTTGACCCAATAACTTATACAAAAGGTGCAAAGGTTTGGCTAAATCGACAATTTTCTCTTTTTTACCAAACTCTAAAATATCAATTTAAAATTATATAAAATAATTTTAAAATAATAAAAAAAATAAAAATAAAACTTTGTAGTTTGGTTTCTAATTTGACACTTTAGACTTATTTCGACAATTGAGGAATTGTGAACTAAGACCAATAGGAGACCTTGGTTAAATTTAAAGCTTTGAGATTTTGACGGTAGAGAAGTTCGGCGAAAATGACGATAGGTTTGGAGTTTTTACTGCAACAGAAAGGTTTGCGCTAAATGGCGTAAGGACTTAATGGTTACACAAGCTTACGCCAGGCGACAAGGTTCTAAAACTAACTGGTGCAATTAACATCAATTTTCGCGAAAGACACTAAGTTTAGAAATTTTCAATATTTGTTCTAACATGTTGGATCAATGGGCTCCCAATTTTCTAGTACCCAAGTTTTGATCACATTCTTAGAGAGGAACATCTAAGAAAAAACATATTTTTTCTTATTTCAAAACTATTGTTATATTCATAAATATCAATAAAAATTGGATTATGCTCTGAACCATTACCTTGTCATATAACTTTGGTAAAAACTTCTTGTATTTTTTGGCATTGTAATTGTTACATATTAGTTTCATCACCCTTATGACTGTTAATGATGTACACCTATCCTTTGTCTTTAGAAGGATCAATTTCCTTAATCCCTTTAGAAGAATGATGATGAAATTTCCCAGAGAGATGAAATTATCTTTTCCTTTGTAAAAAAACTTGTAAAGAAGGATATTTTTAGTGTTAAGGGTGTGACGATCTAGGATCGACGCAGGTTGCACCATGGTGGCCTGCGACATTGTCACATTTTTCTCAATGTTAAGGGTGCGATGATCGCCTGTACAAAGAAAACGAGAAGCTTCTCGACGCTTCTAGAATAGAAGCTTCAAGGGTGAGGTGACCTCTGATCGATTTGGATATTAGTTGCATCCCTGTTCTAGTGGGATCATCCTAACCTCCTCACCCTATCCTTTTCATCTTATAAAAGGAGGGGAGTTCTCAACAAGGGGTTATAGGGTTACATAGTCAACAATCCTCGGCAGCAATGCCCATGGATCCTCTACACCAAGAGAACTTCTCAGTGCTCACAGATTTTTTTAATGAGTCTATAACATTCTTCAAAGTTTCCACCTTCATCAGTGATACTTTATTTTCTTCAATCATGTCTCTCACAAAGTGATATTGAATATCAATATGATTTGTCTTTGAATGATAAGTTGGGTTCTTCGCTAGAAAAATTGCACTCTGACTATCACACTCTATCCTTATAGCTTGTTGTACAAACCCAATACCTGAACACAATATTTGTAATCATACTGCTTACTTACTTGCATGAGTGGTTGCCATGTATTCAGCTTATGTAGTATAAAGTGCCACTACAACCTGTCTTTTGCTCATCCAACTTATTGCTCCTCCAAACAGGTTAAACACATACCCACTTCTAGATCTCCTACAATACAGATCTCCAGCCCAGTCTGCATCCACAAAGCCATGTATATCCACCACTCTATCCAATCCTGGTCTTCCTTCGTAGCATAATCCATAGCTAGCAGTGCCACGCAAATAATTGAAAACCCTTTTTACTATTTTCCAATGCTCCTTCCATGGTTTTGACATATACTTGCTCAAAACTCCCACTGCATGTGAAATGTCCGGTATAGTACAAACCATTACATATATCAAATTGCCAACTTCACTCGCATATGGAACACAATACATGTCCTCCTCCTATTCATGTGTCTTGGGACACTGATACATAGATAACTTTACACCAATAGGAATAGGAAACTTGATTGGTTTACATTCCTGCATATTAAACCTCTGCAATACTGTCTCAACATATTTTCTTTGATTTAACCAGAGTTTCCTCCTTTTCTGATCTCTTTTAATTTCCATGCCCAAAATGAAATTTGAAGCATCGAGATCCTTCACGTCAAATTTAGAGGACAACTGAGTTTTCACATCCTGAATAATCTCCTTGTTGTTTCCTATCAACAACATTTCATCCACATACAAGACCAAATAAATCAAATGATCACCAATTAATTTAAAATACACATAGTGATCCTCTTTGCTTATTGTGAAGCCAAGTCCCAACATATAAGTATAAAATTGTTTATACCACATCCTTGGTGATTGTTTTAAACCATACAGAGACTTTTTCAGCTTGCATACCAACTCCTTCTTTCCCTTAACAGCATAACCTTTTTGTTGCTTCATATAGATTTCTTCTTCCAGATCCCCATGTAGGAATGTTGTCTTCACATCCATATTTTCTACATCAAAATCAAATGTAGAAGCAACAGATAACATAAATCTTATAGAGGTTAACTTGGAAACATGAGAAAAAATCTCACCAAAATCAATTCCCTCAACCTAGGAATAACCCTTTGCTACTAACCGAGCTTTGTATTTCTCCACTTTTCCTTCTGCATTCAACTTATTTTTAAATACACATTTGCTTACAATGGTATTTCTTCCAGTCGGCAACTCCACTATATCCCAAGCCTCATTCTTATCCAAATATGTCATTTCTTCATCCATGGCCCTTTTTCATATATTTCCATCCTCTGAATCCACTGCCTCCTTGACAGTTCTAGGACCATCATCAGTAATAGACAAATAGAAATTTGAACGGAAATAAAATAGAGTATACCTTTCCCTCTACACTTCATCGTTGATAGTAGTAGCCAGAAGAACCTCATCTCAGTAGAGGTCGTCAAGCAGTTGGCCCTGCCAACAACGTCGCACCCACAACTCTACACCATTAGATGGCTCCGCCAAGGAAGCAATATCCGTGTCAGCCAATAGTGTCGACTATCATATGGCATCAAGTCCTTCAAAGATGAGGTATTGTGTGATGTTTCTCCTCTCGAAGTTTGTGATGTTCTTATGGGCCAACCTTATTTATGGAAACGCCATGTTGTTTATGAGTCTCGACCCCACAGCGTCATTGTTTCTCTAGGGGGTCATCTCTACAAAATACCAGAGGTAGTTCTGACTATTGTTCCACCTAAAACAGTGTCACAAGGTAGTATCTCATACTACAAAATTCAGCTTCTTCACAATCTATTCAAAAGGGGAACAGAAGGATACTGCAACGACTACAACCTCAGCCCAAGCACCTTCTATCCAACAAAAGAAGGTCAACAAGATTGTACCAAAGTGTAAAGATTCTTTCTACACACAGGAATATCATGTAAACAGACCGGTTAAAAAGTTCCAACCCTTCCATCCAAATGTCCATGACAACCTTCAACAATCTAAGCAGCGCAACTTCTCTAGCAAGGAAAGCAGCTCACCAAGATGCAGATTCAACAAAAAAAATGTTCTCTCCCCCGGGCACTCAACTCAATGGATACCATTGATTCCTTAGGAGGGAGGATTGATCCAAGTGGATATCAGTGGCCACCCACCTTTTCCAAATGGCTTAAAATAATTTTCTGGCAATTTTGGTAACTCACTATTTTTAGCAGGTTTTAACTTTCGGGGCCATTTTGAGGCCCTAAACGATGTTTTTTGGGAAAACATGTTTACAATATGGAATTTCCTTCAATATTTCACCTAAAATAAATCTCCTCTACAATACCTTTCCAATGGGCTATCATACGCCTAAAACGGAGATCGTATGCAAAAGTTACGACCCCGGGAAGTTGATGTACTAACTTACCCAAATGGGGCCCACATGACTTTTGGCACTTCATCTCCTAGGGTTAGGTTTTTGGATGTCGATGGATTTTGGCATATATTATTATTGTAAAAATGCCTTCATAGCCTCATTGTAATCATCTTCTTGCGAATGCGAGTAGCCGTCACATCTCTTCTCAGAGATAAGCTACCACCATTCTAGCGAGTCTTTCACTCTGTATTTTTACAATCTCTATACATTTCTTTCATTAATAGAAATCGTGTATTATTATATATCTATGTTTATGGTTGCATCTCTAATACATTTATGTTATATTATTGAATATCTGCGATATCTCTCTGCATTTGTTTATTATATCTCCGCTCTCATTTTGTGCCGAAAATAATCTGGATCATTCTTTCTCAAACCGATCTCCTCAATACTAGAGTATGAGGATCTTCTTCTTCTGATTCTTATTCTTTTGTAGAGTCTGAATCATCATCCTTTAAATCAAAATCTATTTTATCTGATTCTTCCTTACTTGGTAGGACTTCTTGTTTAACAACATCCTTCATTTCTCTAAATACCACATCTTGGCTATACACTACCTTCTTAGTTTCTAGGTTCCAAAGCTTATAACCTTTGATACCATATTTATATCCAATAAAGATACACTTTTTGACCTTCTTATCTAGCTTACTCATGTTTTCCTTTGGAACATGAACATATGCATCACAGCCAAATACCTTGAGATGTGTGAGAGAAGTTTCCTTACCAGTCCATACCTCTTGCGGAGTCTTGTCATCCAATGTTGATGAGAGTGATCTGTTGACTAGCTTACATGCAATACCCACTTCCTCTGCCCTGAATTCTTTCCCTAACCCGACACCACTGAGCATGCACATTTCTTTTCCATCAACGTCCTATTCATCCTTTCTACAACTTCATTATGATGAGGTGTATATGGAGTAGTCTTCCACCTTACTATACCACACTTCTTACATAATTCTTCAAATTCATTCCCGTTGAACTCTTCGCCATTATCTGTCCTCGTCACCTTAATTGTTTTCTCTGTTTGATTCTCAACAAGAGCCTTAAACTCTTTAAACTTGTCAAAGACTTTGGATTTCTTCCTGAGGAAATATATCCAAGTATTTCTCGAGAATTCATCTATAAATGTGACATAGTACACAGATTTTCCCAATGATGGGACCGACACAGGTCCAAAAACATCAGTGTGAACTAGCTGTAAAATGCCTTCTTCCCTCGTTGCACTAGAGGGGAATCTTACCTGATTTTGTTTCCCATATAGACAATGTTCACAGAAATCAAAAGCAAAATAGAATTTAGACATACCTTCAACCATACCTTTATCGTGTAGTAGTCGAAGACCCTTTTCTCCAATATGCCCCAGTCTTTGATGCCACAACATAACCTTTTCTCCAAAGATTGTAGGATTTCTTTCTTCTTCAACTCCAATATCAAGAACAATGGAACTATTACACCCATCACTAATAGTGCTTCCTTGTAGCTTATACATAGTTCCAAATCGAATTCCCTTCAGCAACACCATTTCTCCTCGAACCATCCTGCAGCTTTCCTTTTCAAATATTGTTTTTACCCCTAAATCGTCCATTTTGCTTACAAAAATCAAATTTCTAGCCAAACCTGGGATGTGTAGAACACCAGACAATGTTCTAATCCTTCCATCTATGATCCTCAACTTGAATTTTCCTCGTCCTATGATTATGGTTGTCGAATCATCACCAAAGAAAACATTACCTCCATCATACCTTTCATATTAGCATAACCACTCCCTGTGGGGAGTCATATGAAAGGATGCACCAAAGTCAACCAACCATGCCTCATGATTTGCATGCGTTCTTGAAGAAGCCAAGTACACATCCCCTCCTTATTCCTTGGAGGTATTTTCTTCTGTAGAAGGAGATTCTTCAGATCCCTTATTTTTCTCAACTTTGGATCTACACTGCTTCTTATAGTGCCCTTCTTTTCCATGTCTCCAACGTACCTTTACAAAATTTCTGAGAGATTTAGATCTACCCTTAGAATTAGATCTCCTACTTGAGAACTTAGATCTATTTCTTTCATGGGAACATCCTCTTGCAAATAATGTGTTTGTGCTCTGTCCTTCCATATTCTTCTATCTCATCTTCTCCGACAACAAAGATGAGACCACTTCATCAAACTTCAAGGAAGTTGTATTACTACCTATGGCCACAACCAGACTATCCCATGAGTCTAGTAAAGAACATAATAAACTGATACATTTCTCTTCATCTGAAATTTTAATCTCAACAAATACTTACTGACTTACCACAGTATTGAAGGCGTTCAAATGCTCTGCCACCGAGTCTCCATCTCTCATCCTCAGGTTATACAACTTATTTCTCATGAATAGTTTATTCACTAAGGACTTAGACTAATACCAGTTCCCCAACTTATCCCATAAATATTTGGATGTAGCTTCCTTTGACACATTCAGTAATATTGAATCTGAGAGACACRGTCGAATTGTTCTCTTTTCCTTCCGATCCAAATTTTTCCAGTCATCTGTTGAAGTTATTGTAGGTGCAGTAACTAGATCTACCGTGATCCACTGATCTTTGTTCACCAACAGATCTTCCATCTTGAGATTCCAAAGCTCAAAAMTTTTCCCATTAAACTTCTCAATCTCCATTTTCGAATTTCTTGCCACTTCTTTTGACCTGAAAAATCAATACCACAGATCTCCCACTGTAACAGGGCTTATCACAGTCCTGAGCCAAACCCTTGACCACAAAGGCATCCCCTTGAAGCCAACAAAGCTTTGATACCATATGTAGATATTAACCTTGTAAAATATTTACTACAAACATATTTTCAGTAAAAGAACAGAAAAGATACAATGGCAAATACAAACATTACACAGAGATTTTTCCCCTGGAAACCCAAACCGGGAAAACCAACATATTTTATATTCATTCATCATGATACATTGTTTACAATACAATTTACATATAGGATATAGCGGCATTCAAAACCCTAACCCAATGACCTGGATTATTCAACAACCCTAATTCCTTAATCGGAAATAGAAAACCATCGGCAAAAAAAACATATGCCGAAAAACCACCTAAATATGTGACATGTTTCCCAAGGGAAAGAATATAACACATACCCAACAAGTATTCCCTCCATCCATGACACCTCATGCATGTGACTTTGCAGGAGTCCCCCTCAGGAAACACCCCTAAAATTGAGGTATGATTCACCCAATAGGTCGTTTTGTCAACCCTCCCATACCTCAACTTGACAAATTGCATAGGGTCTTTAAGAATTGGTTTATTTTGATGAGGTATTTTGGATGTACATGATTATATGTCTATTTTCTTGATTTTATTTACTCATCAGGATTCTTTGACTTGAGATCCTAGGAGGGTGTATCCATTTGTTTTTTCAGGACCCATTTGGTGGACAATTTTGGAAAAACAAGCCTACCTTGGGCTTCCATGGGGCTTGAAGCCCATAGGTTGGGTTCCAAGGGCCCACATTCCAGATGAAAAATACATGTCTTTGGGGGCCTAGAAGACATCATGAATGACCTAACCTGGCCCCTACCATCCAAACATTTTTCCCAAGAAAGCCAAAATGTCACCCTTGAGGGCTTAACGTCATAGTAGGGCTAGGGTTTGGTTGTTGTTGAGGACACTTGGAATGTTTTGAAGCAAGGAAGCCACGCATCATGGAGATAATTCTTTGATCAAATACATGTGGCCTTCGGAGGCCTATCTCACCCATATCCTACTCCAATGACTTGCAAAAGTGAAAAAACATCACCCCAAAAGGGTGACATTTTACTTAGGGTTTTACTCATGTGAAAATTATGAATAAAAAAAGTATTATTTTATGTAAAGGGGAAATATTAGGGTTGTTGAACCCTTTTATTTTTTTTTACCCTAACTTTGTGGACAAACTATTTCTAGAACATTTTGTATAAATAGAGGTCACCTCTAATTCATTTTTATCATAACTCTTCGTCTTGTGAGAAGTATCCTAGCTGAAATTTTCACCTTTTTTGGGAAATATCTCTCTTGTGCTCATGTTATGGTTTCTTTATGCTATTGGTTGAAGAAGTAGTGTTCTAACTCTCTTGGAGATTTTATCTTTCATTTCTGGTGGATTATCTTGGTAAAGGAAGGTTTATCTTATTGTTGCTTGGACTAGGTAAGGAATCTACCTCATTGTTGTTTCATTGCTTGGTTACAAGTGTAGTTTTCTAGACTTTATTGGGGACTATAAGGGTTTACAACCCCACCATATCCATCATTTTTGTCTTGAATTAATTTGTTTCTTAAGTTTTTACTAGGAGAAGTAAAAGGGTTTACACCCTCCTAATACTTTGTAGTTAACCTTGCTTGTCTTGGGGAGTAAAAGGGTTTAAACCCCCAAGGAGATAGAATTATTAGATTTTTATTTGTTTGAATCCATAACCCAATAGCTAAAGTAACTAAATCTAATTGTATTGGAGAAATAAAATCTTGCATTGGTTAACGTGAAAACTCAGGATTTTGAGATTGTCTAAATTGGAATCAATTCTATGCTTTATATGATTGGTTGAGACACTAGGGCATCTCATTTTTATAAGTAATTATTCCTATTGTTATAAAATTTCATATACAACGATTAGGGATGCAAAAACTCTAATCTTAATTTCTCAATAACTCACAAACCAACCGTCAAAAGTTGTTAAAATTTTGCCCCTATCCTCTACTAATCTCAAGGCACTTTTTGGGTGCATTGTTAGCAAGTTTTGGTGGTTGATATATTTTCTATAAAAACTTGTTTGATACATCCATAAGGCTTCAATTATATCTCTGCAATACTAATTTATTATAGCCTTGTTTCATGCTAAAGTCTTGTTCTTTCATACTTAAGTTAAACTATTCATTTCTAGCTTGTCTCTTCTAATCTTAACAATACTTTTACAACTTTATTTGCATCTCTCGTTATCATTTTGTTTCTGATATATATCACTTTTTATTGATGAAATTAGGGACAAAAAGATTAAATTTGTTGTCCAACATATTATTGGGCTTGTATCTTTGTTTTCCTTGTGTCTCGGGCAGGTACAATTACTCTTTGGAAAGTATTCTACACAGTGGCACATATTCCACCATATATGAGACTCTTTTCAAGCCCTTATTGCCTTCCATCATTGACCTATAGTGGAAATTTTCACTATCTCTCCATCTTCCATATGATTTCCCCCAAGGTCACCAAGATTCCACCCTTCAGGCGATTACTTCATCTCTAAAGTGACGGAAATACCTATCTAAGGTGAATGTGGGTAGGTTTTCCCTTAGATTGATGAAATTTATCCCAAATTATTTTCCAAGATTTCCTGGCGACTCCACTTGAAGGAAGTTCCCCTTCCACCTTTGATGAGCTCTTATTAAATCTCATATGACAACTCTACCTTCCTATAACCCTTCTTCCATTAATACCTTTCCCCCATGGAGGTTAAAACCTTCTAAGATTTACCTATGAAGGCCTCCCCTCAAGTCTCTTGTTGTCAAAACCCTTTTTCATGGTACCTTCCCCCTTGCTCCAATGTCTCAACCTTGGGAAAAATACATTTATAAACCCCTTAACATGGCCACCATCCATGGATACCCTAACACAATGCCAAATAAGTACCACAAATGGTTGTCAAAGTTTTCGGGAAGAAATGTCACCATTGTAGACAATCATCTCTATGTCATAGGCTGAGACATGGAAAATGCATACGTAGAACATGAAGATGTATCCATGAGGCTACTAGCCTAATATTTGACTGAAGATTCCTAGAGATGGTTCAAAGGGATACCTGGAAATCACATAGCATCTTATGAGGATTTTTCCAATTTATTCAAGAATAAATGGACAACAAAGAGAGACAATGGGGTGTTGGTAGCTCAGTTCAATCAGATAAATAAAAAGGAGAACGAGATAGTGAGAGAATTTCACACCATATTTTACATATTATACAGTGAGATTCTAATAGATTTGTTTCCTAACGGTGTGGAAGTTCATCTCCTTTATATGAATGCATTTGGTGGAAAATTCCACTTTATCATGAAGGACAAGAAGCCCACCACTTTGTCACAAGCCAAAAAGTACAGTGCAAAGATTGAAGAAAATATCCTTAACTCAAAGGTTGATCCTTTTCATTATCCTCGTGTCAAGATAGAAACAAAGACTAAGCCTTCGAGTAGTAGTGCTCTTGATCCAATTACCCTCTTGTCTCAGAAGATAGATCAGATGAGTACTCAATTTGTCCAAGCAAAGAATCATATTATGGGTCAATTAACTACTATGGAGAGAAATCAATCTTCCCCCAGACCTTAGTTTACCAGGCATCAGAGAGATACCAAAGGTTGGATCAAGGCCTAAACAAGAGGCAAAGGCCACTGATACTTTGAAACTAGTTGGGATGGTTAACATAGAACAGACACCATGGTGTTCTCTGTGCCAAGAAACTCACTGAGAGGATGAGTTTCCCTGATGAGATGAATATTCTTCCAACTGTATGAACTTCATGGATATGATATGTAACTTCCAATAGAAATAAGTCACACATGAACAGATCGACAAAGCCAAAAGATAGGGGGAAAGAGAGGGGATACTGTGGTCCTTGAATCAGTTGACATACTTTCAAAGGAATGAAGAGGGAATATTTGACATACACCAGAAGAAATAAAGCTTCAGCCCCTTCAGCACAACCTACCACTCCTCCTCCATCTACATAGAAGGTGGTCCCATCGCTTCCACCTCTAGTACAAAAGTTGTTTCCAAAGCCAACTCCAACAGATGAGATTCATTTGAAGATAGACATTGCAACCATGTTTGGGAAATCAAATATGATTGTCCCTGTGACAGAGATGTGAAAAATCCCTTCTGTAAGGAGGGAATTCTTGACGTGATTATAGGTACCAATTGATACGGTGGATATTCCAATCATTTTGAACACCATGTATCTCGATCGAAAAAAGGACAACATTCCTCCTTTCTATATTTCATTGGGCATGAATGGCCTCCACCTGAACAATTATATGCTAGATTCTGGGGCCTACGTGAATTTAATGTAGCAACTTGGTTTGAGGATGACCCAACCCTATGGAAACGTATGCGGAATTGATTCTAAAAGGGTCAAGGCTTATGGGTTATGTGATAATGTTGAGGTATTTTTTATTGATTTTTCGCATATCAGCCTCCTTAGGCATATATTAGTGATTGAAGTCATCGATGCTTGGGGGATGCTCTTATAAAGGATTTTCTTTGTCTCTCTTTGGAGTTTTCTCAGCATGGATCTCACCCATGCACACATACCCATGGGATATGGCACCTTTGACGTGTTATATAGTCGAGAGTGAGATGAAAATCATGTGACAGATCCCAATTTCCCTAATTATACAAGTGAGGATGAGTTTGATGAGGTTCTGGAAACCATTGAGTACGATCCATGAGACTTATCTTTCATGCAGTAATACTTCATAGAAATTATCCTCTCAAGGATATATGAATACAAAGAAAAACTTGCAATGTTCCAAGGGAAAGAGCTAGGTTCTATCCAAATATTGAAGAAAGAATATAAAGAACAAGAATAATCCATCAAAAATGTAGTCAACACGGGACTAACTTCCTATATATACATTGAGAATATACCTTACATCAACTAAAGTGAAGGAAATCGTGTGCTCAGGTAGGAAAAGAACATGAGAAAGCCTAAATATGAACAGAAGGATGGCAGCTCATGGATTGGCCCTTACATCATGAAGAAGAATTCTGAGAAAGAGAAGTATTATTTTATAGCTTTGGATGGGAGAAATATTCCATTACTATTGGATGGGTCTCTTCTCTAGCCCTATTTTCAGATCACTTGACTTCTTTAGGGCCCAGGTAAGAAGGAAGGTCATCTTGATTTCCTTTCATTTTCATCTTGATTGCTCTTGATAGTTTATATGCATTTCATATTTTGTTTTTCTCTACTTTCATATTGATTTCATGTTTAGTTTAGAAATTAAAAAAAAAATGCTAAAATTTTATTTTCTAGATTAGTTTCATTTTTGGTTTTGATACATATGGACGAAAGGTGATAGAACCACCCTAGATTTTATAGTGTTTTGTTTCAGTGTAGGAATAGGTCCACCAGGAGATGATGTGGTTCTCATGCACTCTACAACGATCACATGTCCCCAAGTAGGAGCCATATGTTATCCCCAACTCCTAGGGATAACTAAGGAGATGATGTCTCGAGACTCTCAGGTTGTAGACATGGAGTACCAAGAGACAACTTGACCAGCAATGTCCACTTTCATAAATAGAGATCCACCTCACCACCATAGCTCCAGGTTCTTTACGACGATATCCACCACATCAGCTGGCCTCCAGAAGACATTGGTTCTTTCTCCATGAGGTACAATTCAGGTATTATGGTGAGTGTCATTTCAATATTTGAGGCATTTGAGTTTCTTGCATCTATTACTGCTTTTGATTATGTGATGTTTTCTTGGAAATTATGCTCTTTGCCTTGCTTCACTTTGGTGGTTGACATTTTTCCCTAGTAAGTGGGTCACCCTTAGGGATAGGGATTCTACTAGGATGTCATGTTGATGATTCATCATCCCATTCCCGACCATACTTGTCACTTTACACACTTCATCCCCTCGTCTCTTTCCTTTTGGGATTTTCGGGTGTACTGACCCAAGAAGGGGATGAAGGCCTAGAGTCTTGTTGTTGGAAAAAGATAAAATCCAAACCATTAACCTTATATATTATTACCCAGGGATCCCAAGTACAATGAAATGTCTCTCATAAAAAACCGATGGGACCCATTAAAGAATAACTAATAAAAAATTACCAACCAGGGAGGATCATGTGTAGGAACTATTTTTATTGCTTAGGTATAAGCCCCACACATGTTTCCAACTTTGGGAAGCATGATGTGACTAGGGTAGAGTTAAGGTGGGCACATTTTTTCATGCTTAGGTAGAATCCCCACCTTGGCTTCAACTTGGAAACATCCTAAAATAATTAAAGGAAATAAATGTGCTTGGAAAAAGGTTGCATTGAAAACGAAGGTGCAACACACCCTCTACAAAGGCACCCATAAGTGAGACACTACAACCCCTTGTATGTCATGATCCCATGCCCAAAATTCTTCCCCCCATCCATGACACCTCATCCACATGGCTTAGTTTTAGAAAAATAGGATCGTGAAACAATAAAATAAAATAAAAAAATGTGGAAATAAAACACAGAAGATGCACAATACAATAGAGACACAGATATACGTGTTTCACCCAGTGTGGGATACGTCCACTAGAGAAATTTACAGGTCCTTCCTTTTAATTATCCAACAAATGAAGGGMTACAACCTACAACACACTCATTGTAACTTCCTCTTCTTTCTCTCACAATCTCMTCTCTCAGAATACAATATTTGCAATGATACACATCGATAATACAACTCCCTCATAAAACAGGATTTCCTTCTAGGGAAAAAACCCCTAACATAACTTCTATCGTCATATCTACAACCTTATAATGAATGGTCAAGATTTACTATGAAATTATAATATACATTTACAAGGCAATTTTTCCTTCGGGAGCTTCGCCCTCGAACCCCCGTCGGGGGCCCGCTTGCCCCCAGACCTCACAAGGGGGGTAATCCCCCCATGTAACACCCCTCACATGGAGGTTTTTATAGTATTATAGGGTGTACAGTATTCATGGGGTATAAACACAGCTAAAAACAAAGACCAATGAAACAAGAAGATAATCAGGCTCCAAAACCAACAATCTCCCACTTGGAGACTGATCACAACAACTCCATTTTTTTTGTACATGTTGGAATATACTCCACCTTGGACCTGGAGAATTTCTCATATTCACCTTCATCCTTGAAGACCAATTTAAACTAAGCAAGAAATCATTTTTTCCCTGGTTACTCCCTTTTTTAACATGTCTCCAAGATTCTAGCTAGTTTGTATATTTTCCAACTTCAACTGTCCATCTTCCAAGACGTATCGTATGAAATGGTACCTAAGTTGTATATTCTTAGTCTTTAAATGGAAGGTTGAGTTCTTTGCAAGATGAATGGCACTCTCATTGTTAGAGTACAACATGTTATAACCTTTCTTCTTTCCCAATTCCTCCATAAACCTTTGTAACCAAATAATCTCTTTACTAGTCTATGTAGCAACAACATACTCTACCTATGTTGTTGAAAGTGAAACAACCTTTTGAAGTTTTGAAATCCAACTTATTGTTGTTCCACCTACAATAAAAGCATACCATGTGATTCTCCTCCCACTATATTTATCACATGCCATATCTAAATCAACATATCCCTGTAGAATAGTGTCTGGACCTACAAAATATAATGCATGAGTAGAAGTACCTTTCAAATACCTGAGAATGAACTTTAGTGCCTCCCAATGTTTTTCACCTAGATTGTTCATATACCTACTCACAAATCCCACTACATGTGCAATATCTGTTATTCTACAAACCGTCGCATGCATCAAGCTACCAATTGCTAATGAATAAGGGACCCTGGACATGTATTATATCTCCTCTTGTGTCTCGGGACACATTTTATTGGTTAATTTGAAATGACTCGCCAAAAGTGTACTAACTAGTTTTTCATTATTCATTCTAAACCTCTCTAACAAATTCTCTATGTACCCACCCTGGGACAATGTCAATTTGCGATTTTTCCTGTCTCTTGTTATTCTCATACCAAGGATTTTTTTTTTGCAGCACCCAAATCCTTCATCGCTAATGAATTATATAATTTCTTCTTGAGCACATTTATATCATGCATATTAGACCCTGCAACAAGCATGTCATATACATACAATAGCAAGATAATATAGCTTCCATTTTCTATCCTTTTAAAATAAACACACTGATCAGAATGGCATCTAATATAACTGTGCTCTATCGTAAACTTGTCAAACATCAAATACCATTGCCTTGGATCTTGATATAGGAAATACAATCTCTTATTCAACCTACATACCAAATTTTCTTTCCCTTTGACCTCACACCCTTGTGGTTGCTGCATATAAATCTGTTCATCAAAATCCCCATGGATAAAAGTTGTTTTTACATCTAACTATTCAAGATGAAAATCTTCTACTACCACAAGAATTAAAATAGTCCTAATTGAAGTCATCTTAACAACAGGAAAAAATATTTCAGAAAAATCTATACGTTTATTTTGTGAACCCATTTACAACAAGTCTATCCTTGTACCACTTTTTTCCTCCATCTTCTTCCTTCAATTTGTAAACCCATTTACAACAAGTCTAGCCTTGTACCACTTTTTTCCTCCATCTTCTTCCTTCAATTTGTAAACCCATTTATTCTACAATTCTCTTTTTCCTGCAGGCAACTGAACCAAGTCCCAGTCTGGTTATTTCCTCTTTCATGCCTTGCTCCCACTTCTTTTTAGTGTCTACCTACATTGCCTCTTCATAACATTCTGGTTCACTAGAATCAGTCAACAATAAATAATACAATGAAGGAGAGTATTGTTCAGGGGTTCTACTTAACTTGGTAGATATTCTATCAACACTTGTAGGAGTTTGAGGTACATGTTGCTCCTTTTGTTGTATATTTTGATTTTCTGGTACATTTGGAATTTATTTTTCATTGATCTCATCAAGCACTGTATATTTTGGTTTTTCTTTTTCTTGTATCTTTCCCTACAACTAATCTTTGTACATGACCTTCTCATTGAATATGACATCTCTACTCCTAATTATTTTGTGATTTTCATAATCCCATAAGTGATAACCAAAATCATTAACACGGTATCCCATAAAGGTACACTTCTTGGATTTTTCCTCAATATTTGTTCTATTTTCTTTATCAATATGGACAAATGCTTCACAACCGAAAGTATTCAAAAAATAATAGTTTACCTTTTTACCTGTCCATTCCTCCTCTGGAATTACACCATTCAAAGAGTTTGAAGGTCCTTTGTTTATTAATTAAACAATAGTATCTACAACATCTACCCAGAACTATAAGGGCAACCCAACATGCAACCTCATACTCCTTGCACGCTCCATGATTGTCATGTTCATCCTTTCTGACACACCATTTTCTTGTGGTGTTCATGGAACTATCTTCTCTCTATGCATCCCATGGTATAAATAATAAACATCAAACTCCTTGCTACAATATTCACCTCCATTTTCTGATATGAGACACTTCAACCTTTTTCTTGTCTCATTCTCAACCAAAGCTTTCCATTTCTTAAAAGTATAAAAAACATCATTTTTTTGTCGAATGCAATAAACCAAAGTTTTTCTAGTTGCATCATCAATAAAAGTGACATAATAACAAGAGCCACCAAGAGATGATACATGAGTTGGTCCCCATACATATGTATGCACAAGCTCTAACCTTTCACTCTTCTTTTCTTTTCCAACTCTGAGAAATGTGACTCTCTTATGTTTTCAATAAACACAATGCTCACATAAATCCAAATTAGTTTGTTTAAGATCTTGAAACAAATTTCTTTTGTGAAGTATCTGCATTCCCTTCTCACTCATGTGTCCAAGCCTATGATTCAACAGTGTTGTATCCACTCATGTAGAAACTAAAGAGATAGAAGAATTAGTATAACCAATACATAAATAAAATGCACCTACCTTCTCTCCTTTTGCTATCACCAATGATCCTTTGGTGACCTTCCATGCCTTATCTATAAATATAGATATACAACCTTCACTTGCCAACTACCCTATTGAAATTAGATTTTTCCGTAGATCTGGAACATGTCTTACCTCTTTCAAAAACCATTGGTTTCCATTCCTTTGCTTTATTTTTACCTTTCCCATTCCAACAATTCTCATTGTGCATCATCACCCAAATGAACTTGTCCAAAATCACCTTGAACATAATTTAGAAAATGGTTTCTATGGGGTGTGTCATGAAATGAAGCCCTTGAATCTACTACCCAAGACTCATAAATATTATCTACA
>ML777308.1:738186-764207 GCA_009831015.1 Picea engelmannii | reverse complement strand
AATGTCTTCCTGATGTTGTCCAAACATCAACACTCCCTCTCGACGAGGGAGACATTCTTCATCATGCCAAAGCTTGTCTCTGAAGTATACAAACTTCACTCTAGACTCATAACACCTTTCATTCTTAGGTGATGTCTCTATCCCACGTGAACCGAGGGTAAACTCCTTCTATGTCTCTCCCTCTGAGCCAATTGACTCTCTCTCAGATCATACTCACTCTGGGTCTCGATGTGATAACATCTAGCATATTTAAGTCATTTATCATTCCAATTCAGTTCACCATGAGTAAGGAAAAATATTACACAAAGGCCATTTACCATAGGTACACCCCTGTGAGTGAATGTCATCCCAATGCTACATGAAAAGCACCTCGAGTCCATATTACTCCTTGTCATGATCAAGGAAGGACTAGGTGTGGGCCCATTTATCACAAGCATACCCTTGTGATAAATGTATCCTATCTCTATTGGTATACAACCCAATCTAGGATAAGGTCCACCTGATTCTTACTAGGGCCATTCACTTGTTTTTATACACATCATGTAGTTGGTATCCACAAGACTTGAGCTAGTTCATCCTACAAGGGGTGGTCAATCCCTTGGGGATGATAAATCTAAGTCATATTGGACCATAGTTGGCATATAAAGGTTCCCTCATGAAACCAATGTCTGATCTCACTCATGAATTTTGTCCATACTAGACATCTTGTGGTTCCCTCGTGGAACACATGTCTAAGACATATCAAGGTTCCCTCATGGAAACAATTTCTTCTCTAGGACACATTAAGGTTCCCTCATGGAACCAATGTCCCCCAAGACATATCAAGGTTTCCTCATGAAACCAATTCCTTGGTTCCTTCATTTTACCATTTGAGGAATGTCAAGATGAAGTCCACATACCCCCCTACTAGTCCACACAGGACCCTCTAGGGATAATGTCTCATACGTGTTGCCTCAAATTTAAACGTTCCCTCTTAACTAGGAAGGTATATTTCCATGATTTCTTCATATAGTATTTGACTGACTACTCTACAATCAACTAGGATCACACAACTACTACCATGTCATCAGTATCTTGAATCTTCCATCACAGTCTCTATGATCAAGCAACACATAGTTGCTCCAAGTTATCTGGTAATCTCCATAAAAATCAGCTAGTAGCACAGAAGTACTACAATTCCATCCAATATAACACGAATGTGTTGATCCATAGTAGTACACAACTATTGTCCAGTGGTACATAACCACTTCTTGTAGAACAAAACTATTTTCCAATGTCACATAGTTACTACTAGTGGTACACAACCACTGTAGTAGCACACAAATATTGTCCAAAGACACATAGTATTTTCCATAGTCTCATGACTACGCATGTTTCTCTTAGTTGTCACACACTCAACGGAGTGTCACATGACTACAAGGACCATTCTTCTTGATCAAGTCGCCATCTATGCCATGGGTAGTGCTGACTTTTATAAGTACACGTATTCTTTTTTAGAATATTCTTTTTCAAATATATACATTATGAAGACCGACCATAGTTGCAATTTCAACACTCCCTCTTAACTAGGGAGGTATTCATAACAACCAAATAAATGTATTCAAGTTGACCAATTTTATCTAATGGAAAGTTACATCAAATATATCATGATATATCATTAATTGCATCATATTTGAGCCATAATTCATCTGGCATGGTGCACATCAATTCATATCATTCATTGTATCATATCTAAGTTGTACTAGCTATCATATGTTGGAGTTTTACTTCTTCATTATGGACTCGATCATGGATGTAATAATACTTTATCTCAATGTGATTTGACCTATCATGAAACAACAGGTTCTCTGAAAGACATCTTTGATTGTCACAGAATATCACGGTCGAATCCAGAACTTGATCAAATATTCAATAAACCAATTTACAGAGCCATATTGATTTTGTACATGCATCACAAGTTGCAATATACTATGCATCTATAGTACTGAGTGTGACATATTTATGCTTCCTGCTAGTTCAAGATATCATAGCAGAGCCCAAACTGAAGCATACTCCTGAAGTACTATTTATGTCATCTGCACTCCCTGTCCAATCAAAATCTGTATATCCTTGCAGTTTTACATCACTATTTGAGACATATCTCAAACCATAGTTTAGTGTGCCACAAAAATATCTCAAAATGTGCTTTGCGACAATCCAATGCGCGTGTCTCGGTTCCACCTGGAACTGGCTCAATGTGTTCACATCAAAGAAAATGTCTAGCCTGGTATTAACCAAATACATCAATGATCCAATCATCTTTTGGTACGTGGAAGGGTCTACTAGATCAGAATCAGAGTCTCTCAACTTCTTCAGGTTTGTCACCATGGGAGTTTCCATGGAATTCCAATCCATCATCCAAATATCTGAAGGATCGTGATAACATACTTCCCTTGACCAAGGAATATCTCACCTACCTTTTGCCATACTTCTAATCCCAAAAACTAATGTATCAAGCCAGGATCCTTCATATCAAACTATTGAGTTCAACTCCATCTCGCTAAGAGAACCCTCTTTCCATGAACCTTCTTCTCACGAATTTCTTGCAATTTTCAGAGAATTAGTTCCTCATATTTATCAATTCCACCCATCTTTAAATAGGATTTCAAATTTTTATAGAGTTAATGTTAGACAGCTAGTCGATCTCCAACATCAATCGACTTATGCCAAGTTGAGTTGTCTACTATTCACTTAATACAAAATTATAAATATATTCAATTGATAGGTGATTCAATGTTTTTACTGCCAACTATTCGATATCAATGTCGACAAGCCTTCCGTCGACCGTAATCAACTTTAATTGAATCCTTCAAGTCAGTTTTTAAATGGATCATGCATTTAATCCACACGCTCTTCAACCAACTACATCATAATAGATTGATCCAAACTTTATCTTCACTTTCATGTAGTCAATATAAGTCGATAAGTCAACTATACTTGGCAACACGTAGCGATCTCCAGTCGACTATAAACCAACTACATCCAAGATTCTAAGTCAGTAGAGATTTGGGACAATTCTTTTTGTCTCTAGTCGATCATTCCTAAAGATCGATAACAAAATCAATTGAATGATAAATAGGTTTGGAAATTTGGTCGTGTTGTGTATAAAGCGATGTCATAGATCCTGACAGAGTATGTGTCTCATGGCTCTTGTTTCCATGGCTCTCCACTTTTCAAGAGTGAGCCAACATATTGTCTCCTAAAATAATTGGTTTCTCATGACCTTTAAGGCTCAATGACAAACATGAATTATTTGTATTGGTGATTCCAACGCCAACGACATCTGACATTTCCTCGACACAGAACAACACTGAACTTTCATCAAACTGGATATGGAACCAACAATCTGACCAAGATATCAACAATATATGGTCGCCACTCCAAATCTCAGTAGAATGAAAACTCTTAAATATTGTGGAAATACTCCATGAATCAAACCCTATTGAATCCTTCTCCTTTTTGAGGTTTTTGCAATCATATCGTGGGCCCTCCCGTGAGGGAGTCAAGCCAAGTCCTACTCTGATACCATGTTGAATTTTCATATGAGATAATATTGTATATTAATATGTTATTACAATGATGAGTGTTCCATATATAGATAACATATGGTGACCATCCATAAAAGGATATGTCCCTTGAATAATAAATAATTACTTATTTATTATTATTTCTATTATACTTTGTATTATAAATATCATGTCATATATATATATGTGTGTGTGTGTGTGTGTGTGTGTGTGTGTGTGTGTGTGTGTGTGTGTGTGTGTGTGTGTGTGTGTGTGTGTATGTATATATATATATATATGGAATATTGTCTTCCCGGTGTTGTCCAAACATCAACACAATGCTCTTGATCCAATTTCCCTCTTGAATAAGAAGATAGATCATATGAGTACTCAATTTGTCCAAGCACAAAATCAAATCATGGGCCAATTAACTATTGTGGAGAGAAATCAATTTTCCCCCATGCCTCATTTTACCAAATAACAGAGAGATGACACAAGTTGGATCAAGGCCTCAACAAGAGGCAAAGGCCCCTAATACTTTGAAACTAGTTGGGATGGTTGACACATAACAAACACCGTGGTGTTCTCCATGCAAAAAACATCACTAAGAGGATGAGTGTCCCCAATGAGATGAATATTCTTGCAACATTATGAAATTCATGGATATGATCTCTAACTTCCAAGATGAAGAAGTCACATAGGAAAATATCAACAAAGCTAGAAGACAAGGGGAAAGAGAGGAGAGACTCTAGGCCTTGAATCATTTGATATACAATCAGAGGGAGGAAGAGGGAATATTTGACATACACTAGAATAAATAAAGCTTCAGCCCCTTCATCACAACCTACCACTCCTCCTTCATCTACAAAGAAGGTGGTCCCACCGCTTCCACCTCCAGTACATGAGCTTCTTCCAACTCCAACTCCAACAGATGAGATTCAGTTGAACATAGACGTTGCAACCATGTTTGGGAAATTAAATATGATGGTCGATGTGATAGAGATGTGAAAAATCCCTTCTGTAAGAAGGGAAGTATTGAAGTTATTACATGTACCAACTAATATAGAGGATCCTTCAATCATTTTTAACACCATGTATATTGATCGGAAAAAAGACAACAATCCTCATTTCTATCATGCATTGGGCATGAATGACCTCTTCCTAAACAATTGTATGTTAGATTTCAACGCCTCCATGAATGTCATTTCATTGAAGGTAATGGAACAACTTAGTTTGAATATGAACCGATCCCATGGAAACGTATGCGGAATTGACTCTAAAATGGCCAAGTTTTATGGGTCATGTGAGAAAGTTCAGGTATTTTTGATTGATTTTCCGCATATCAGCCTCCTTATGAATATAGTAGTGTTTGATGTCTCAGATGCTTGGGGGATTCTCTTATCAAGGAGTTAGTTTGTCACTCTTGGGGGTTTTCTCAACATGGATCTCACCCATGAACACATACCCATGGGAGATGGCCCTTTTGAGGTGTTATATAGTTGAGAGCAAGCTGAAAAGGATGTGAAGGATCCAAATGGCCCATATTATATAAGCGAGGATGAGTTTGATGAGGTTTTGTACACCATTGAGTATGATCCACGAGAATTACCTTTCATGCAGGAAGACTTCATATGCATTCTCCTCCAAAGGATAGATGAATATAATCAAAAACTTGCAAATTTACAAGGGAAATAGCTAGGGTCTATCCAAATATTGAAGAAAGAAGATAAACAACACAAATAAGCCATCAAAAATGCAATCAACGTGGGACCGCCTTTATATCTGTACATTGATAATATACCTTACATAAACTACATTGAAGGAACTCTTGCGTTCATGTGGGACAAGAATAATGAAAAGCCTAAATATAACCAGAAGGATGACAACTCATGGCTTGGCTCTTACATCATCAAGAAGAATTTCAATAAAGATAAGTATTCTTTGACAACTTTGGATGGGAGAAAGATTCCATTGCCATTGGATGGGTCTCTTCTCCGACCATATTTTCAAATCACTTGAATTCATCAAGGCCCAGGTAAGTAGGTAGGTAATCTTTCTTTCCTTTCATTTGCATCTTGATTGCTCATGATAGTTTAGATTCATTTCATATTTCATTTTTCTCTACTTTCATATTTATTTCATGTTTAGCTTTGAAATTTAAAAAAAAAAATGCTAAAATTTTATTTTCTAGATTATTTTCATTTTTGGTTTTGATACATATGGATGAACGGTAGTAGAAACACCCTAGAATTTAAAGTGTTGTGTTTAATTGTAGGCATAGGTACACTAGGAGATGTTGTAGTTCTCATGCACTCTACATTGAGCACATATTCCCAAGTAGGAGCCAAATGTTATCCCCAACTCCTAGGGATAACTAAGGAGATAATGTCTTGAGGCCCTCAGGTTGCAGACATTGAGTATTGAGAGACAACTTGACCAATAATGTCCACTTGCACAGATAGAGGCCCACCTCACCACCATGGCTCCAGGTTCATCACGACGGTATCCACCACATCAGATGGCCTTTGGAAGACATTGGGTCTTGCTCCATGAGGTACAAGTCAGGGATTATGGTGAGTGTCATTTAAATATTTGAGACATTTGAGTCTGTTGCATCTATTACCGCTTTTGATTATGTGACGTTTTCTTGGACACTATGCTATTTTCCATGTTTCACTTTGGTGGTTGACATTTCTCCCTAGTAAGTGGGTCACCCTGAGGGATAGAGATGTTACTGGGAGGTCCTCTTGATGAGTCACTGTCCCATTCCCAACCATATTTGCAATTTTCCATATTTCATCCCCTCATCTCCTTAACTTTTTGAATTTTTGGGTTTACTGACCCAAGAAGGGGATGTCTCTAATTTCATGGAAAGAAGGGGATGAAGGCCCAGAGGCTTATAGATGGAAAAAGATAAAATCCAAACCATTTACTTTCTATATTCTAGAATAGGGATCCCAAGGACAATGAAACATCTCTCATAAAAAACTGATGGGACCCATGAAAGAATAGCTAATAACAAATTCCAACCAGGGAGCATGTGAGGGAACTATTTTTACTTCTTAGGTAGAAGCCCCACACATGTTTCCAACTTGGGGAAGCATGATGTGACTAGGGTAGAGTCAAGGTGGGCACAATTTTTCATTCTTAGGTAGAATCCATACCTTGGATTCAACCTCAAAACATCCTAAAATAATTAAAGGAAATAAATGGGCTTGGAAAAAGGTTGCATTGAAAACAAAGGTGCAACACACCCTCTACAAAGGCACCCATTAGTGAGACACTAAAACTCATTGTATGTCATGAACCCCATGCCCAAAATTCATCCCCCCATCCATGAAACCTCAACAACAAGACTTATAAGGAGGCCCCCTCGGGAAACACCCCTAAACTTTAGGTATGATTCGCCCAATAGGTCATTTTCCAACCCTCCCATACCCAAACTTGGAAAATTGCATAGGATATTTGAGCATTGGTTTATTTTGATAAGGCAGTTTGGATGTACATGACTGGATGGATATTTTATTCATTTGATTTACTCATCATTATTCTTTGAATTGAGATCCTTGGAGGGTGTATCCATTTGTTTTTGCAGGACCCAACTGGTGAACAATTTTGGAAAAACAAGCCTAGCTTGTGCTTCCATGGGGATTGAAGCTCACAGGTTCGATGCCAAGGTCCCACATGATGGATGAAGAATACATGCCTTTGGATACCTAGAAGACATCACAGATTACCTAACCTATCCCCTACCACACAAATTTGTTTCCCAAGAAGGCCAAAATGTCACCCTTGAGGGCTTGACATCATAGTAGGGATAGGGTTTGGTGGTTTTTTAGGACACTTGGCATGTTTTGAAGGAAGGAATCCATCGATCATGGAGAAGATGCTTGGATCAAATACATGTGGCCTTTGGAGGCCTATCTCACCCATATCCTACTCCAATGACTTGCAAATGTGCCAAAATGTCACCCTAGAAGGGTGACGTCTTACTTATGGTTTTAATCATGTGAAAATTATGAATTAAAAAGTGTTATTTTATGTAAAGGGGAAATATTAGGGGTATTGACCCATTTTCTTGTGTTTTATCCAAAAAATTTGGACAAACTATGTCTAGAACATTTTGTATAAATAGAGGTCACCTCTAATTCATTTTTATCATAACTCTCCCTCTTGTGAGAAGTATCCTAGCTGAGATTTGCGCCCTTTTGGGGAAATCTCTCTCTCTTGTGCACTTGTTATGGTTTATTTATGCTATTGGTGGAAGAAGTAGTGTGCTACCTCTCTTGGAGATTTTCTCTTGCATTTATGGTGGATTATCTTGGTAAAGGAAGGTTTATCTTTTTGAAGCTTGGACTAGGTAAGTAATCTACCTCATTGTTGTTTCATTGCTTGGTTACAAGTGTAGTTTGCTAGACTTTGTTGGGGAGTATAAGGGTTTGTTGGTTTTTCATAAGAGATTATATTGTATATTAATATATTATTACAATGATGATTGTTCCATATATATATACAACATATGGTGACCATCCATGAAAGGATGCTTCCCTTGGATAATAAATAACTACATATTTATTATTATATATATATATATATACTTTGTATTATAAATATGATGTCATATATTCAGGGGAGGCAGGTGCAAGAGGGGTTTTATATATCCCTAGAGGGAAAAAGATGCTATATTTCTCTTGGAACCTAGGAATAACCACTAACAACGTGGCAAAGGCCTATGTGATCTATCAAGGAGTGCTCTTAGCTCAGGAAAGAAAGCTCAGCAATATCATCATAGTAGGGGACTCAAAAAATACAATTCGATATTTCTTCAAAGGGACCACTCCAAAGAACCCCAAGTTGTAGAGAATCATAGAGAGGATCAAAGAAACTATGTCCTCAATTCAAACATCTTTCTTCCATGTCCCCCACACAAACATTGAAGAAGCTGACGTAAAGTCCAATCAAGCAATTGGTAAATCCCATGGTCATATGTACATTGAGGGGAGGGTCCTATTCTCAGCGCCTCCCTAATGACTAAGCCTCTAATCACCTCAGCTCGATCTGACGCCAGACTCTCTATGACTCAACAAATGGAGATCTCATGCAATAAGAAAATCATCATAAAAGGGGAGGTGAAGTACCCACACACCTCCTAGCTCGTGGGAATTTGTAAGAAGTAATCCAATCTCGATCGCATGAAAATTCTCATCCACCCTGCGATCCTCCTTCGTGGGACTATGTCGTATCAGGCCCTTCATTTCTACATAGCATCCTGCAACATCAAATCCACCATTACTCCACTTGAGGTGAGGACAAGTGAAAATAATTGCATCATGATCTCCAACAAGGAACAACAGGTAGTAAAAGCCACCTCAAATCATGAAAGACACTTAATACGTGAGCTCACTCGAAGTTGGTGGCATTCATGCACCAAGGTTTCTCTTCGATGTGATAAATTTGGAGGTAAGCCTATGATCCACCACCTGTTGGCCCTTGACCAAGTATTGAGGATCCTTGGTCATGTTTGACCTATTTTTGGGACCTCGACAGGATGTCAAAAGTGGAGATCGTGGGATCTCGGCCCCTTTTTAGGGATTTTTGGGTTTTGGGCTTATGTAATGGGTATGGGGATGTCAGCCCATGGGTTTACCCATGTTTAGTCTCGATTTTGTAATGTATAAATAGAAGGCTAGGTGATGTAAGAAAGAGGATTCAGTGGAAAGATTGTGCTAAGTGCAAGTAATGATTGTAAGTGTTGTGTGGGACTTGCAAGGCTAAGTGAAAATGATTGTAAGGGGTTGCATGAAAGCTTTGTGTTGTAACCTAACTTGGAAGGAGGATCTGGCGAGGTGCACAGATTTCCTGTCCTCTACGAAGTTGGTTTTGAGGCTTTGTGCATGTAAGAATATTGAAAGAAGCTAATAAAGAAGATGAAGAGTTAGTGGATGTAGCCCCAGGGTGGGGGTGAACAACGTATATCCTGGGTTGTGATTGTTATGTGCTTTATGGTTATTCTCTTATCTATGTGATTGAATTCTTAGTGCTTTAATATATGCTTAGAAGGATATAATATTATATATTAGTGATGAATAATGTGAATGAATGTCAGATCCAATCTATGTTGGTATGCTTAGTGCTTGAATCTATTAGATATGTGTGAATACTGCGCTACTATGTATTAGGGTTTAGTTGTGTTGTAAACTAAGACTGAATATTGACAAATTATAACTACTAAGTGCTATGTTAAGGTGTTACAGTCATAGATTTGTGTCCCAGCTAAGGTTGCAGACATCTGAATCCTGCAACCACCCCTGCCTCTACCTTGGGTGAGACTTCATCTTCTTTGCAGGTGTTGCCTAAAGGGCCAGTAGTTAGGGTTTTGTTGGTGTGATGTTGTAGCGTTGAACCCCGAGTCTTCCCCTGTGCCAACAAATGGTTTTGTTTTCGGGACCTGAAACTGTGATTGCTAGGAACTAAAGAGAAGAGAAATCTTTGTGCATAGATCTGTTTCCCTAGTGCGCAAAACTCTACTTGACCTGTGAAAATATGTGCCAAGAAGAAGAATTAGATCTAAAGAAAAGAGGTAAGACCTGAAAGTTTTGTGCTCTGGTAAAATAAGTTTTGGTTAAAGAGATAAGATCCTAAAGATTTGTGCTCTGATAAAGGTAAGAACAATAAAGAGTTTTGATTGAAAGGGTAAGATAAGTGGAAATTTTTGTTTCAAAAGTATGGATCTAGGTATGCTTAATAAATTTTGTCCTAGCTTGAAAAGTAGGGCGCAGCTAGAAGAAAGAATATTTGATATGACTAGGTCTGACAAAAATAGTGAAAGATATATTATTCCTATGCATAGAAAGAATGTTTGGACTAATAAATGGATGCAGTACCCTAGAAAGAATTTTTTGCAGGTTAGCTATTATGATCCCAGTGCATAGTAGAGGAAAGGTTGGGGATCCTTTCAAAGGAAAAGAAGACTAACCCTTTGTTACAGTTGCATAATACCGGGACATCTTGCTAAGGAATGTCCTCGTAAAAGACCTAGTTGTCTTTGTTGTAAATCTATGGATCATGAAGTTTTAGATTGTCCTAGAATGATTGCTAAGCTTGACAGAATGAATATGAGACAAGACTACCCTAAGGAAGGTCAAAACATTGATACCATGGAAGAACCCCAGAAATAATCAGAGGATGTATTACTACAAATGAAAGAAACCCTACATGATCATAGAAATATCATCTTATCATAAATCTTTAAAGAAAAAGAATGCATAGAAGCAAGAATATGAGACTTTGACATTGACTGTGTTCTGGATGAGGAAACACAGGTGAATATCATGACAGAAAGAACTTGGGAAGCTTTAGGAAATCCTTCTAATTATAATAGAATAGGATTAATTAGAGGAAAGTTGATAACCCTATGTGGAAGACTCACCCAGACATCTATGAGTTCTCATGGAACTTTGACAATGGAAGATTTTGAGATTGTTAAATTTATTGAGAACAATGCCCCATTTTCTATATTATAAGGAAAACCTTGGATTGAAAAGGATCAGGCCAGAAGACAAGAAGAGGAAGTCTTAGAGAAGAAGAAGAAAGGATTAAAAGATTCCATATCTAGGAGGATAGAGCACTTTATTGAAGAACAGGAGGACAGATTGAAGCTATTTAGAACCAAAAACTTTGATGTCGAAGTTGAAAGAATGCAAGAAGATTCACATAAGATTGAAGCACCTGCCCCAGATAGAGAAGCAGTATTACTCTCTAATCCTGTGAAAGAATCTCAACAACGCAAAGTTACTGTACCAAAAGGAGATAAGAATCAGAATGAAAAGAGGAATACTGAGACAAACATCACTGGGAAGAAGGATAGAAAACTCAATAAGAAGAGAGAAAAGGTTGAAAAGTTACAGAAGGTTCCAGAGGGAAATTCGCAGAAGGAAAATTTTCAAAATTGGAACTTCGTTGGGATATCGAAATAGCGCCACATGGAACTTCGACATGGCAAAGAAATATAGCCATTGGAAACATTATAACCATTAGACCGACACCCCAAACTATTAGAATGGCATTTATGGCCAGAAATATCGCCACCAGACCGTTGGGACCGCGTCGCAACGGACAAAACTGCATTGATGAAGACCTCTCATCCGTTGGAGAGATCTATTACACTGTTTCCTACTTAGTGCGTTGACAGTTGCACCAAAAACACTTTTGAAAATTGTATCCTAGCCAATTCATTGCTACCATGCTATGTTTTGTAAGATTGATATTGATTCTATTGCATTGCGCACTCATTCATCCACCCGAGTTATTCGATCTAAGCATGCATGTTGGACAAGCTCAGCGCCATGAAGAAATTCATCGAATAATTTCTCATTGATCTCATGGCCGAGAAAGTGATGTCTGCAGGTATTCAAGGATCATCCACGAGAGGATTTCAAGCCTCTATGTCAATTGCTCACAAATCCAGACCATCTCGACCGACATAAGAGAAGAGAACCAAGCACAGATATGACCTAGAAAATGTGAAGCTAATCCTGACCATCTTACCCGACTACATCCCACCTTTGTCCGGCGCAGTGATTCATGACAGTGTCCCGAAGGACTTTGACTACACAATGGTTACTGCATACCTCCCGAAGGGGATACGTGTAGTTAGGATGCATCGAGATAAGATCGCAACGTTGAAGTTTGGAGACTTCAACCTAGGAGACCACAAGAACCATAGTATGCTAGCTCCTTACAAATACTTGACCAAGACAAAGGGGAAGAACTCAAAAATAATCCCCCAGCCATGGACTATGAACCTCGTGCAATTCACTCTCTTGAATGTGATGAAGATTCTACATTTTGTAAGGAACTAGGAGGTTAATGTCTATGTTAAGCTCTTGCTCTCATGTTACCATGGCGGCTACCTATAGCTAGACTGACACATTATTGTCGATATGACATTGACCCATAGGATCACCGAATTGAGCATGCAAGGACCGGACCCACAAGACTTCTACCCAGGAAAGGCTACAGATCACGCATTGGCACAGATAATTAAAGAGACATATGGTGATGTAGAAAAAGGAACATGAGGCTACAAGGTAGCTTCCATACAAAATGGTGCAGTGCGCTTGGCCTACCAATTGATCACAAAAAAGATCGTAAGAAAGAATAGACCTACACAAGTACGGGATTTTTTGTTGACCTCACCGGGAAATGTGTAGAAGGACTCCAGATGAACTGGGTGAAGTACTTGGTCAACCAGCTGGAATCAAGCTGTCGTGAAGCTCAGGATCAGGGCTATGAGTTCCACTTTAGCTAGCTCCTGATCCTCATAGCATTTATCGCTTGGGAGATGTTGGAAGGTGCAACCTTCCTAGACATTGAGCCATTCGAGCCACTTGTTGTGAAGTTCATCGTGCTCTGGTACTCAAGTAATATGGGAAAACAATGGAATTCGAATGCAATCTTTCATACATACTATCTCCAACTGAAGAGGGTTATTGAAGATATACCTCGCATGATGCCAAACACCTTGCATCGGTTCTGACCCCTCATGAAATTTTGTGCAGATCGGCACTTCATATATATCACTGTGCAAGAAGATGAGCATAAAGAAGAAATTTATTCATACTATAAGCTCTCATAGGAGGACCTCGAAGAGATAACCAAGGACTGGTCTCCAAAAATTCTCATCCCTGCTGACCCCGCAGAAATGTCAGACCCTGAACTAATCGAAAGCCTTGAGACCACTCATGAAGCAAAGGATACTCCTGGACCCAGCCAAAGGAAGAAGACCGAAGAGGTCCAAAACTTGAGCAGTGCATCGGAAGGAACTCCTTAAGTATCACCTGGATGAGGGGGTGATGACGAAGTAGAAAAGATAAATGGAAAATAAGACCAACAGAAGAAAGGTGAAGTAACACCGCCTAGGGATCTTGTTGATGAAGCTGATCCCTTGAAGAAAAGGAAGTTTTCTCCCACAAAACCCACTTCCCGAAAGAAATATAGAGCCACCTTAAATAATGTGAAGACTATTCTCACTGTAGATGACTTCAACTTCATCATTGCAGCTGTAGCAGACGCCTCGCGGGACATCTTGGAGAAGCATGAAGCCAAATAAGAGGAGATGTACGATAGAATCGAGGTTGAACTCAGAGGGGTGCAGCAGGCCCTTCAATCCAGCCGCACAGTATCCACTACGCCCCCGCTATCAGAAGAACCGGAGTTGGGAGATGAGCTAGCCCAACTCCACAGACTAGCTAATGTGACCGAAGCTCACGTTCATTGAGCACAAGCTGAGAAAGAATAGGTCACAGTGGCCCTGAAACAAGCCCAGGAAGAAATGGTAGAGAAACGTTGGGTTGCAAAAAAAGAAAAGGATGACCTTCAAGCCAAGTTCGATGAAGAGATGGCACAGGTCAAGCAAGAAAAAGAACAGTTGCTCACAGAACATCTTGGAGTCAAAGAATCAGTCGACAAAGGACTTCACTCTACGAAGGGCTTAGAGCCAAATGCAGAAGACCAAGTAGGGAATCAAGTAGCACAGCTTGTGTAAGTTATCCAGCAACTACAACAAATAATAGCGGACTTAGAGCTATGAACAGTGCCCAACACTCCACAATATGTGAAAGATCAAAGAGAAGAAACTTCTCAAAACACAGTTGAAAGAATCAAGGCCCTCACCATGGAATGTAAACAACTAAGCGATCACAGTGCCCGGACTTATGAGCGACTCATTGAGGATCCTGAATTAAAAGCACTGGATTCACAACTCCAGGAGGTGAAGCAGCAAGAAGAAACGGTACAGGCATAGTTGAATCCCCTGTCAACAGTCGAGAGGATGAAGAAATCCCAAGAACAACACACTACTCAACAACAGGTCCACGCCATTCAGATAAAAGTCATGGAAGTATCTCAGAGGATCCAACCTATACAAGATGAGGCTTTCCAACCATTCACAGAGATTGAAGGTTGTAGAAAAGAACTGGAGCAAGTCGTCATTGTAGTTGAACTGCGCTTAGAGGGACCTGTCAACGAAGCAGTAATCCAAGAGTTCATTGAGCAGGAGGTTGTGGCACAACAACAGGTCGAAGCAGCTTGATCCAAGCTCGAGGCATTTGAAGTAGAGCTACCCAAACCAGAGTAACTCGGGACAAGTCACAAGTGAGTGTTGGGGGCCTGTTGGCCTTTGACCAAATTTTGAGGATCCTTGGTCATGTTTGACCTATTTTTGGGACTTCAACAGGATGTGAAAACCGGAGCGCAAGTCGAAGCGAAGATCGTGGGATCTTGACCCCTTTTTAGGGATTTTGGGTTTTGGAATTATGTAATGGGTATGGGGATGTCGGCCCATGGGTTTACCCATGTTTAGGCCTGATTTTGTAATGTATACATAGAAGGCTAGGTGATGTAAGAAAGAGGAGATAGTGGAAAGATTGTGCTAAGTGCAAGTAATGATTATAAGTGCTTTGGGCATGTTGTGTGGGACTTTCAAGGCTAAGTGCAAGTGATTGTAAGGGGTTGTATGAAAGCTTTGTTCCGTAGCCTAACTCAGAAGGAGGATCTGGCGAGGTGCGCAGATATCCTGTCCTTTTCAAAGTTGGTTTTGAGGCTTTGTGAATGTAATAAGATTGAAAGAAGATAATAAAGAAGATGAAGAGTTGGTGGACGTAGCCCCAGGGTGGGGGTGAACCCCATATATCCTATGTTGTGATTGCTATGTGATTTATGGTTATTCTCTTATCTATGTGATTGAATGCTTAGTGCTTTAATATATGCTTAGAAGGACATAATATGATAGCTTAGTGTTGAATAATGTGAATTAATGTCAGATCCGATCTATGTTGGTATGCTTCTTGCTTGAATCTATTGGATCTATGTGAATATTGCGCTACTCTTTTATTAGGGTTTAGATGCATTGTAAACTAAGACTGAATATCGACAAATTATAACTTCTAAGTGCTTTGTTAAGGTGTTATAGTCACAGATCTATGTCCCAGCTAAGGTTGCAGACATCTGAGTCCTGCAACCACCCCTACCTCTACCTCAGGTGATACTTCATCTACTTCGTAGGTGTTGCCGAAAGGGTCGATAGTTAAGGTTTTGTTGGTGCGTTGTTGTAGCGTTGAACCCTGGGTCTGCCCCTGTGCCAACACCACCTCAGTCAGTCCTTCAGAATTTAGCACACTTGAACTCAATTAATAAATAGGAAGCATGGTGAATCTTGTTGTCCATGAAGAATATTGATAGACCAATCCCCTCAGGTACTAACAACTGGATCAACACGGGAGGGACCGCCCCAGGGCACTTTGAAATCATCAGCGACGGAGGAAGCCTCAAGTGCAGTTGGTTTGGAGGTAATATTCTGGAAATTTAGATTATCAGTTTGTTAGAAAGAATGCCTCAACAACAAGATCGAGAGAAAGTGGAGGAAGAGCTGGTGGATGATAATTTCACCACCACCCAAAAATTATCTCTCTGACTCGATTCCCACAGCTCCACGCTCTCTTTCACACTGGAAACTTTAGCCCAACGTCGCATGTTAATAAGTCAATTGTAGGACGAATTTGAATTCCTTCGTCGACAAGGGGAGACCATAGAAACAAAGTTGGCGCTAGATCGCCAAATTCATCAGCCCAAAGTTACAATGAGGAAACTGGCATAGACCAAAACCCACGCTTCCAGACTTGAACGTCGTGCTAGAACCCCCTCCAGAAGAAGATCAAGTTTAAAGAAGACTAGTAAGGAATCATTTCAAGACAGGGATGCATAATTTGTCTTCAGTACTATTTGAATTGTAACTAGAATTATTTTTTTGAGTTTTGTGGGAAATCTTGCTGCTAGTATCTCTCTTACCAGCCCCCTCCTCTGTATTATGCGACCTCATTCGTGCCTTTTTATTAATACAAAATTTTAAGTTTCTGTATATATATATATATATATATATATATATATATATATGATTTCATATATTATATATATGGAATAATGTCTTCCCAATGTTTTTTAAATATCAACACTCCCTCTCAATGATGGAGACACACTTCATCATGCCAAAGATTGTCTCTGAAGTATACAAACTTCACTCTAGGCTCATTGGATATCCATAATACAACATGACTTCACAACCAATACATCCAAGGCATGTGGGTAGCTCTCAAATAGCTTCAACATGTCACCATGACATCCACTACCTTGCGATGCATGTGTACCTCATCATGTGCACCCATGTGACTTCACAACCAATACATCCAAGGCATGTGTGTAGCTCTCAAATAGCTACAACATCTCCCCAGGACATACACTACCTCGCAATGAATATGTACCTCATCACGTGCACCCCCATGACTTCACATCCAATGCATCCAAGGCCTATGGGTCGCTCTAAAATATCTACAATAGTTCCCCGAGACATCCACTACCCCACAATGCATTTGCACCTTGTCAGTCCCTCTGAAGAGGGACCACACCAAGCTATCTCTCTTATTTTCTCGGACCCTCCTGTGAGGGAGTTAAGCTCGGTCCTGCTATGATACCATGTTGGTTTTTCATAAGAGATGATCTTTTGTATGAATATATTATTAAAATGATGATTTTTCCATATATATAGAACATATGGTGACCATCCATGAAAGGATGCGTCCTTTGGATAATAAATAACTACAGATTTATTACATATATATTTATTATATATATATTTATACTTCGTATTATAAATATCATGTCATTTATTATATGATATTATATATATATGGAAGAATGTCTTTCTGATGTTGTCCAAACATCAATAGGGTTTACAACCCCACCATACCCATCTTTTTTTGTCTTGAATTAATTTTTTCCTTAAGGTTTTACTGGGAGAAGTAAAAGGGTTTACACCCTCCAAGTACTTCCTAGTTAATCGTGATTTCCTTAAGGAGTAAAAGGGTTTACGTCCCCAAGGATTTAGAATTGTTAGCTCTTTATTTGTTTCACTCCATAACCCAATAGCTAAAGGCACTAAATCTAATTTCATTGGAGAAATAAAATATTGTATTGGTTAACGTGAAAAATTGGGATTTTGAGATTGTCTAAATTGGAATAAATTAAATGCTTGGTTGAGCCACTAGGGAATCTCATTTTTATAAGTGCTTCTTGATTTTTTTATAACATTTAATCTATATCCATTAGGTCTGCACAAACCCTAATCTTAATATCTTAATAACTCACAAACCAACCGTCAAAAGTTGTTAAAAGTTTACCCCTATCCTCTACTAATCTCAACGCACTTTTTGGGTGGATTGTTGGAAATTTTTGGTGGTTGATATATTTGTTGCAACAAATTGTTTGATACAACCATAAGGATTCAATTATATCGCTGCAATACTAATTTCTTACAGCCTTGTTTCATGATAAAGTCTCGCTCTTTCATACTTGAGTTAAACTAGTCATTGCTAGCTTGTCTCTTACAATCTTAACTAGACTTTTAGCAACTTTTTTTCACACTCTCATTATAATTTTGTTGTTGATATATAATGCTATTTATTGCTTCAATTAGGAACATAAAGATTAATTTTATTTTCCAACATATTGGTGGGCTTGTATCTTTGTTTTCCTTGTGTCTCGGGCAGGTACAATTACTCTTTGGCAAGTCTTCTACACATTCCCACATGTTCCACCATCTACGAGACTCTTTTCAATCCATTTTTACCTTTTATAATTGACCTATAGGGGGATGTTCCACTATCTCTCCATCTTCCATCTCATTTCCCCCAAGGTTACCTGGATTCCCCCCTTGAGGTGATTACTTCATCTCTAAAGTGACGGGAATACCTATCTTAGGTGACAATGGATAGGTTTTCCCTTATATTGTCGTCATTTTATGGTTTTGGTTGGGATTTTCCCAACCTACAACTTGTGCGATAACATTTTGGCGTCATTGTCGGGGAGGATTTTGAATCCTCTTATGAACCCTAATGACACTTTGGCAAGCTATCCCAACACCTTTCCCTAGCTTTCCTCGAGACTCCATCTGAATTACATTCCCCTTACACCTTTGATGAGCTCTTCTTGAATCTCATCTAGCGACTCCACCTTCTTAGAACCCTTCTTCCCTTAAGACATTTCCCCTAGGGAGGTTCAAACCTTCTATTGTTTACTATTAAGGCCTCCCCTCAAGTATCATGTTGTCAAAACCATTTTTCACGGTACCCTCCCCCTTTCTCCAATGGCTCACTCTTGGAAAAAATACCTTAATAAACCCCTTAACATCGCCACCATCCCTGGATACCATAAAAAATTGCAAAAGAGCCTCACAAATGGTTGTCAAAGTTTCTGGGAAACAATGTCACCACTGCAGACGATCATCTCTATGTCATAGGCCGAGACATGGAAAATGTAGAAGTGGAACATGAGGATGTATCCATGAGGCCACTAGCCTCATATTTTTCCAAAGATGCCCAAATATGGTTCAGAGGGCTACCTGAGAATCACATGGCATCTTATGAGGATTTTTCCAAGTTATTCAAGAACAGATGGAAAAGGAAGAAAGACAATGGGGTGTTGGTAGCTCATTTCCATCATGTAAATAAAAAGGAGAATGAGACAATGAGTGAATTTGACACTAGGTTCAAAATATTATACAGTCAGATTCCAACAGATTTGTGTCCTATCGCTATGGAAGTTCATCTCCTTTATGTGAATTCATTTGATGGGAAATTTTTCTTTATTCTGAAGCAAAAGAAGCCCGACACTTTGGCACAATCCAAAGAGTATAGTGAATATATTGAAGAAAATATCCTTGAGTCAAAGGTTGGTCCTTTTCAGTATCCTCATGTCAAGGAAGAAACAAAGACTAAGGATTTCAGTAATAGTGCTCCTAATCCAATTACCCTCTTGACTCGAAAAATAGATCAGATGTGTACTCAATTTGTCCAAGAAAAGAATCATATCATGAGTTGATTAACTACTATGGAGAGAAATCAATTTTCCCCTAGACCTCATTTTACTAGAAAGCAGAGAGATTCCACAGGTTGGATCAATTCCTTAACAAGAGGTAAAGTCCCTTGATACTTTGAAACCAGTTGGGATGGTTGACATATAATAGAAACCATGGTGTTCTTCATGCCAAGAACCTCACTGAGAGGATGAGTGTCCCCTATGAGACGAAGATTATTATGATAGTATGAACTTCATGGATATGATATGTAACTTCCAAGAGGAATAAGTGACACAGTAAAAGATCGACGAATCCAGAAGATAGGGGGAACGAGAGGGGAGAATTTAGGCCTTGAATCAGTTGGCAGACAATCATAGGAAGGAAGAGGGAATATTTGACATACACCAAAATAAATAAATCTTCAACCCCTTCATCACAACCTACCACTCCTCCTCTATCTACAGAGACTTAATGGAAACCTGCACAGGAGATCTAGCTAAAGAAAGTACAAACAAAGCTTATCAAGAAAGGAAGAGAGATTCAAGATGGAAGAATGAGAAAATATATTCACACTACTCCAATGAGTTGATGATTGATACGTAGATCATGATCAATATGATACAATGAATGAGTGGAATACACTCATATATAGGGCAAAGCATTCCATAATTAAGAAAAGCAATCAAGCAGTTAGCTTTCCTTAGGAATGCATGCATGCATAATAGTGATGGTAAAAATAGAAAGTCTAAAATAGAACTAGTCAATTAACTCCCATTGAACTAGTGTATCGAAAATAGAAATTTCTCCAACACCCCCCCTGAACATCACTATGGAGTAAAAAATGAGTCTCGTCTATTAGGCCATTTTAGGTACTCATGTACAATGCAACTAATGAACACTGAATAAAAATGAGGAAAGAGGGAAAACCACATGGGAACAAAACCCCCCCTCAAAAGATAATGTATCAAAAGAAGAAAATGGCAGCTGCTAAGAAACGGTGTTCTTCACTGCAAGATGATCCTGCAAAGTCTGAAACTTTTGCTCACTGAAAGTCTTCGTGAAGATGTAGAAATATTTATGGATCTAATGAAATCCTTTGGAAACCTGTCAAGCCTTGTACCTCTTGATCCTGTGGACCCATGTGCACCTGAAAATATTCCTTTTTGGTGGACATGGAACCAGATTCCAAGTCTGGTTCTATAGGAGTTATTCATGCTCCTTTTGCATGGCTGATTTCCATAATGGATTTCCCACAACCCTATTGTAGTTATGTGGATCAGTAGATTGAACCATATAACAATGCATGGGAATCACAAGTTCTGAATTTGAAAGTACATGAGAAGGCTCCTCATGCTAAGATCGAGTCATCATAGAATCCAATGGATTCCCTGCAAGGTTGCATGTTTCATGAAGTGTGGTTTGTGCCTTCTTGGGCATCTGTTGAAGCTTCAGTGTTGGATTCTTGTCTGGTTGTACTACCTTCTTATTTCCATGTACAGAATCTGAGTGTATGGAATCATCCCTGATGTGTAAAATTGATGGAAGAAAAAGAGTATATCCATGTTGCACTGGAGGTGCATGAAAAGTACTATCCTTATGTGTAAGTAGGATAGAGGAGTCATCGTCAGAAAACTTAGTGAATTTATACAACCTTGACTTGTGATCCACCTCACCAATTGCAATGATGGAATTTTCATGCATGTCAATTACTGGAACTGAATCTGATGCAAATTCAACCTTTTTACCTTTCTGAGCGATTTGATAAACTGAGAGAAGATTCATAGAAATATTTGGAACATGTAAAACATTATCAAAATTTCCATTGTGGAGTTCCACTCTCCCTTCTCCTGCTACTTCTACTGGAGTATCATCCTCCATGAGAATAGGGGGTCTTGAGCATGGACTCAAGGAAGAGAAAACTTCATCTTTTGTTGCCATATGATGGGATGCACTAGAGTCTATAATACATGAATCAAATGAGGAATTAATTGCAACAAGAGCATGATGATTAACTTTCTTAGGAGAAGGATCTTGTTCCTTCTGCTTCTTGACTCCCTCTGGAATGAAGTTTCCAAGGTTGTTATGTTGAAGTGTATGTGCCATAAGATCGATATGTTTCTTCATGCATGTGGATTCTTAATGATTCGGTTTATTGCAATATGTGCACTTACTTCCCTTCTTCTTCCCTTTGGAATTTGAAGAATCTTTGGAACTTGAAGAATCCTTGAAGGGTTTGGAATATCCCTCCTTCTTTGACTCTGTATGTAATAAATCATTTCATTTCTGCTTCGATTTCTGAATGTATGACCCTTTTCCATCATGCATGGTGAGTGCATGTGCCTTGGGATATTTCATGAGGCCCATTTGTATGATTTTTGTCTATTGTTGTGTAAGAGACTCAATGAACTGAGCCAACGTAGGCATTTTCCAATTTGTTCCAAAAAGACACCTACCAGAATGGAAATTGGAGACATATACAGTGTATTAGGTCCTAGCTTGGCCAAGATTTTTAGAATAAGTTCTTTCTCTTATGTAGAATTATCAATACCACATTCACCCAAGCTTAATAGAAAAGATTTAAATTTAGTAAAAAAATATTGTATATTATCAAAACTCTTAGGATCTAAGGTATTCAAATCTATCTCAATCATATGACCTCTCATCTCATCCTATTTTCCAAAGAGTCCTTCGAAGGTGGTCCAGATCTCGTTTGGAGTCTTGCATGAGGAAACATGAAACCAAAAATCAGTGGAGATTAACTCAATAAGTATTCGTGTGGCCTCATCCTTACAGTTCGCCCATCTCATCTTCTCAATCGTCGATGTAGGTTTTGTTTCTGTCGCCACCATCAAATTATATAGTCCTTTTATTTTGAGTTGGAATGTCGCCTTGGGCTTCCAATCAAAAAAATTGTATGGTGTGAGGATTACCACCAAGTTTGACTTTATAATAGTTGGCATATCCATCTCTCCCACTATTTCTAAGAACCCCTAAAAATTTACTCTCAATTTGCAAGTGAAAAATTAAGAAATCACGACAGAAATGGCACTTTAAGTGAAAATTTGTATCAGTTTCAAGATATGATCTTGTGAATTACTTTCTGAGAAAATGGTGAGGAATCTCGCAAAACGGTTGAAAATCCACTTCCAAAATGGGCCGATTACTTTCCACATGGGTCGTTTCCTCCAAAGCGTAATATTTTGGGAGTAATGAATGTAGAAATGTACGTCCAGGGATTCGTATCAGTTTCAAGAGGCTATCTTGCAGCTTACTTTCTGAGAAAACGGTGAGGAATCGTGTCAAACGGTTGAAAACCCACTTCCAAAATGGGCCAATTTACTTATGTTAAAGGTCGTTTCCTCCAAAATGTAATATTTTGGGAGGAATAATTGCTGAAAGTTACGACCACAGATTTAGCTCGTCGAAACCTTGATTTTTCTTATTCTTTGGCTTGTCTGGCTTGATCCAAGTAGCATAGCTCTGATACCATGTCATTTTTTCATGGAAACCTACACAAGATATCTAGATAAATCAAGTACAAACAAATATTATCAAGAAAGGAAGAGAGATTCAATATGGAAGAATGAGAAAATATATCCACACTACTCCAATGACCTTATGATTGATACATAGATCATGATCAATATGATACAATGAATGAGTGGAATACACACATATATAGGGAAAATCATTCCATAATTAAGAAAAGAAATCATGCGGTTAGCTTTGCTTAGGAATGCATGCATGCATAATAGTGATGGTAAAAATAGAAAGTCTAAAATAGAACTAGTCAGTTAACTCCCACTGAACTAGTGTGTCGAAAACAGAAATTTCACCAATAGCTTTCACCTCCAGTAAATGAGTTGCTTCCAAATCCAACTCCAACAGATGAGATTCAGTTGAACATAGACATTATAGCCATGTTTGGGAAATTAAATATGAAAATCCCTATGACAGATATCTGCAAAATCCCTTTTGTAAGGAGGTAAGTATTGAAGTTATTACAGGTACCAACTGAGACATAGGATCCTCCAATCATTTTGAACACCATGTATCTCGATCGTAAAAAGGACAGCAATCCTCCTTTCTATCTTTCATTGGGCATGAATGGCCTTCGCTTGAACAAATGTATGCTAGATTTTAGGGCCTTCGTGAATATCATATCATTGAAGGTAATGGAACAACTTGGTTTGAATACGACTTGACCCTAAGGAAACGTATGCGAAATTGATTCTAAAAGGGTCAAGTTTTATGGTTTATGTGAGAATGTTGAGGTATTTTTATTTATTTTCCGCATATCAGCCTCCTTATGAATACAATAGTTATTAATGTCCCAGATGCTTGGGGTATGCTCTTACCAAGGAGTTGGTATTCCCCTCTTGGGGGTTTTCTCAGGATGGATCTAACCCATGCACACATACCTTTGAGATATGGCACCTTTGAGGTGTTATATAGTCAAGAGTGAGCCGAAAAGCATGTGATGGATCCTAATGGCCTTGATTATACAAGTGAAGATGAGTTTGAAGAGGTTCGAGACACCATTGAGTATGATCAATGAGACGTAACTTTCATGCTGGAAGACAACATAGACATGCTCCCTCTAAGGATAGATGAATACAAAGAAAAACTTGTAAAGTTATAGGGGAAAGATCCAGGGGCTATCCAAATATCGAAGAAAGAAGATAAAGAACATGAAGAATCCATCAAATATGCATTCAACGCAGGACCGCCTTCCTATCCATATATTGAGAATATACCTTACATAAACTAAAGTGAAGGAAGTATTTCATTCATGTAGGAAAACAAGAAGGGAAATCCTAAATATGACCAAAAGGATGACAGATCATGGCTTGGCCCTTACATCATCAAGAAGAAGTCTGAGAAAGAGAAGTATTATTTGACATCTTTGGATGGGAGAAAGATGCCATTTCCATTGGATGGGTCTCTTCTTCGGCCCTATGTTCATATCACTTGACTTCTTTAGGGCCTAGGCCTGAGGTAAGTAGGTAGGGAATCTTGCTTTCATTGCATTTTCATCTTGATTTCTCATGATATTTTATATGTATTTCATTTTTCATTTTTCTCTACTTGCATATGTATTTCATGTTTTGTTTCAAAAAAAATAAAAATGCTAAAATTTTATTTTTTAGATTAGTTTCATTTTTGGTTTTGATACATATGGACGAAGGGTGATAGAACCACTTTAGATTTTATAGTTTTTGTTTTAGTGTAGGTATAGGTCCACTAGGAGATGTTGTGGTTCTCATGCACTCTATAGCGAGCACATGTCCCCAAGTAGGAGCCAGATGTTATCCCCAACTCCTAGGGATAAATAAGGATTTTATGTCTCAATGCCCTTAGGTTGTAGACATGGAGTACCGAGATACATATTGACCAGCAGTGTCCACTTGCACAAATAGAGACCCACCTCACCACCACATCTCGAGGTTCTTCACGATAGTATCCACCACATCAGTTGGCCTCTGGAATAAATTTTGTATTTCTCCATGAGGTACAAGTCAGGTATTATTGTGAGTGTCATTTCAATATTTGAGGAATTCCAATTTGTTGCATCTATTACTGCTTTTGATTATGTGGTGTTTGCTTGGACATTATTCTCTTTTCCCCATTTCACTTTGGTGGCTGACATTTCTCCCTAGTAAGTGGGTCACCATTAGGGATAAGGATTCTACTTGGAGGTCCTCTTGATGAGTCATCATCCCATTCCCTACCATACTTGTCACTTTCCACAGTTCATCCCCTCATATCCTTACCTTTTTGGGATCTATGTCTATGCGGTGAATAACAAGCCTAGCTTTATATGGGTTTGAGCTAGTAGTATCAAGACCCCTCCAAATTAAAAAATAAAGAAATGTTTTCATAACTAATGAAGAATCATAGATAATGTAAGAATGACAACCAACTAAAAAAATTACCACCCAAGAGGAAATTCTTTAAAAGATTTAATAAGTACAATGAAGAAACCATTGTAACCTAAGGCCCCGGTTACACCTAGTAATTGCAGAAAAACTAAGTTTATAATAACCACTCAAATTGAATCTGAGTGACTATGGACTAGGTTTCAATAGTATTCACTATCTTTCTGAAAGCCCAATCCTCAAGTTCTAACACTCAACGATGTTGACGGATTTTTAGGTTTTCTACTTTCGGCAAGTTGATTCATTTATTTTGTCTATAGTGTAATAAAAATGGGTTAATATAACAATAAATCTAATGTTAATGTTGATTTTGTTGCTTCAACTCTTCCCTCAGTGGTAGGGAAAAATGCAAGAGGAAGCCTAAAGATGAAGTTCAGATTTAGCCACTACCAAAGTACCTCAAAAGAAGAAACATGAGACATATTCTTCATATGAGGAGTCTTCTGAGTCATAGAAAGAGGTCAAACTTCGTGTAAGAAAAACACCTAATTTGGCAAAGAAATTTACCATAAATTTCTTAGGGTGAGAAAAATTTACCGATTTGGATGACATTGTTGGTCTAGGTGGGCTCCTTTGTCATTGTCACTCTCTATCTCACCATGGATCATGTCGCTCTTTGTCTCTATGGAT
>ML777308.1:683495-737402 GCA_009831015.1 Picea engelmannii | reverse complement strand
TAATTCATGTGCTCTTGGTATGAGCATGGACATGAATGGATGGAAGAGGAGAGCCATTTCTATATGGTTTTAATAAATTATTGATCATTCCAGGAGGGAATGGATGTCTGTGTGCATGAGATTGATGGTAGTTCTAGAAGAACAATCCACAACTGAGAATCCTTAGAGTTCCAGCAGGGATATTTTCTTACCAGTAGAACTAGAGCCCTGGAGAGAAATGGAATAGCCTGAGGGACTGCATGGCAGAGAAAGGTGATCATTTCTTAGGTTTGCGTCGGCTGAGAGGGAAAGAGAGCTGGAAATTTGGATTTGTTGTGTGGTTTTGAAACCTGAGAGCTAGTTAGCCAATTCTTATGTGTTTTAGATTTTTCCTAGGACCCATCCTTGTGGATTCATAGCCTTGGCTCGGGGGTGAATTTTTGTTGAGATTAAAAGAAAAGCAGTTTATATGGTTGGGAGGAACGTCCTTGGTATACAGCCAGTTGGTGAATTTTTTCTTAAAAAGATAAGTTCTCTTTGTGTTTTCTGTATAATGTGTATTCCGATCTGTATTTAATTATCTCTGAGATATGTATTTATAATGTGCATGCTTGTTCGTTATTTTGTGTGCATGGAATGTTGTTTATTTCTTTTATGTTGTAGCATGGATATTGATTAATGTATGTGAGTATTTCATGCTTGATTTTCAAATTAAATTTTATTAGAATTCAAAATCAGTTCAGAAATGGGTTTTTGGAGTAGTGTGGCCAACCTGTGGGTGGATGGGTACGTGTAAGGTAGATAGAGAGGTAGGGGGGGGGGCAGAGGGCCCATAGTGATAATAGTGGAGGCCATTCAATGTAAGGTGGACTAGGTCCACTATATTATTAAATAAGGCCCACTATGGTAGTTAGATATAATAAATGTAAGAGGACTTTTTAGAAGGTTCTACTTCTAGAAGATTCCTCCTCTAGAATGTTCTTAGGTGATGGTAGTACTATATAAAGGGGTTCAAGCAATGTAATGGGATATGAAGAGAAATATTGCATTTGAATCTGAAGCTCATTAGGAGGAAGCCCCCTCAAAGAGGTAAGTGAACAGGAGAGGATCCCTTCCATAATAGGATCCATTGTATGGTGTTTCCCTACCTCAAGGGTTTGGTAATAATATAGTGTGGTTTATTCTATCTTGATGTGTGGATTTATTGTGTATTTATTATTTTTGGTGATTATATTTGTAGATCTATTTAATCTCTTAACAGTACGTTATAGAATGGTATCAGATATTCTGGTTGAAACAATGGACTAGTATCGGTTGGAACTATTGGACATGGAATTTTCCTTAAAAACAAATACGTCCTCGAGATCTTAAATCTCAGGAGTGATGGCATTGTAAATATCGTGTAGAATCCTAAGGGTCGTGTAGACATAGATCCTTATAAAGGATCGTAGAATCGTGACCATTCCCCTTTGAATTCGGGAGAGATCACAACCATTGAATCAAGGAGTTCTAGATAATTAGATCGTAAGTCAGGTGGACGAGGATTGTCATATAGAGGTGAAAATAGGGGTTGGGTGGGATTAAGTCCCAACCGTCAAATCGAGTTGGTTGATCATTAGTCATCGAACGAAGCCAAGAAGGAGATGGAGACTATGGAACTTCTCTGCTTCGGCAATTATGGGAGGCAGGGAAGAAGCATGAAATGGCAAATGCCAAAATCATGAAATCCTATCGAACGTCTGATCTAATAGGAAGTTTGGGTGAAATCTCCTTCATTGATCATTGTCATCCACCATTGACCACTTCGGGAAGTTTAACTATTATGGAATTTCACAAATTATGATAATGAAACTGTTAGAGAATTTCATGATAAATTTGAAAGGTTGATACAATAGATCTCGGTAAGCCATCACCCTTTAAACAATTTCCTTCTATTTCTTTACACTAAATACTTTACAGGACAAATGGGTTTTATCCTTAGAGACAAAGATCCTAGGACAATCCAAGAATCCCAAGAGATGGCTACAAAAATTGAAGATAACCTATCATCATCCAAAGTGGAACCTTTCTCCACCCCAAGACTCAAAATGGATGTTAAACCCAAAGTAGTCCACAATGATGAGTCTGCTTCAGATATTGGTGCTAGCTTGGCAAAGCTAAAATTGACTATAGATGGCATGGTAAAAACTCAATAATTAATGATAAATAGTATTTTCAACTTAGAAATATCCCAACAACAAGCTCCTAGGCCTCCTTATAAAGGGAAATTCCAAAGGGGGACTCAATTTTTCAAACCGAAGAGTGATCAAGAAGACCCTAATACCTTATCCCCCACAAACATGGTAGAGGAGAACCCTTGGTGCTTGCAATATAGAGATTCACATTAGGGGCATGAATTCCCCCTGAACAATGGTGAACATGACCAAGTGAATATTATTTATCATACCATTGAGGGCCCACAATGTTGCATTAATATCACACTTGAAGAACATAAAGAAGGCATAAAGGAAGCAGCCAGGAAGGCTATAATGGAGGTGATAAATAATCTTGATCAAGAGTCGAGAGAAAAGTTGAAAAAACAAGAATTCCAAGTGTATACTAGAAAAAAATGAATGATCCAACCTCTCTCTACTAGACCTACAAATTCACCACCAAAACCTCTGCCTATGAACATACTTCTTCCTAAGAATTATCCTAAAGCTGACAAGATTGACTTAAATTTTGACTTGGAAGGTGCATTGTCCAAAATGCATGTGACCATTCCATTGAGGGAAGTTATCAAAGTTCCATCCATGAAATAAAGGTTTGAAAACTTTTTCAACGTATCAGATGAATCAATGGATCCTCCTATTATGTTACAAGAAGACCATTTTAGGTTTGAATATGATGAACACCCACCCTTATTTATGTCATTACTATAAAATAACAAATGTCTTAACAATTGTATGTTTGACTCAAGAGTAGGTGATAACATGATGTCTTTAAAAGTCATGGAGAAACTAGGCCTAAAGGCTACACTACCTTATAGAAATTTGTGTGGTTTTGAATCTAGGGCCATACCCACGCATGGGGTAGTTGAGAATGTTGAAGTACGCCTTGGAAAATATCCTGAGAGAGTGATCCATATGGATATTGTGGTGGTGGACGTCCCTAATGTGTGGGGGATTCTTTTGTCCAAGAATTTTGTTGCAATATTGGGTGGTACATTAGAGATGGATCTAAATTATATCAATGTGCCTATGAAAAATAGGACAATTAAACACCTCCCAAATATGCCAATGGCCAAGGCCCATGTACAAAAAATGAACAATGATACTGAGATCAGTGAAACACATGAGCCAATTAAGGAAAACCTTCCTATATTTTCTCTAGAGGATTTTCCTTTCACTTCAGAGGAACATTTTGATGATAAACAATGGCCAAAGAAAGAAGAGTATCAACAACTCTTAAATAAATATAAGGACAAAGAAGTTGGGATTGTCAAGTTACTAAAGAAATGGGATGATGACATATTGATTGAACCAAGTCAACAATAAGTCCTTACAGTTGAATCCAACCCCCCTCCCTCAAGACAATATACTAGGGTTATACAGGAAACAACCTAGTTTCAAGCAAAGGAGTATCAAGAGGGAGATGCGGTATGGATGTGGGACACAAAGAGAGGAGAGCCTAACAATGTTAAAGGAAATGCGCAATTTTGTCTTGGACCTTTCATAATCATAATGAAGCCAGTCAACGATTCCTACTATTTGTATACATCGGAAGGAAGAAAACATCCATTACTAGTTAGTGGATGCCTCCTCAAACCCCATCATGGGGAAAATACTTGACTTCACAAGTAAGTACAAGTAAGTTAGATTAGGTAGGCATTTGCATCCATTGTATATACCATCTACATATCATGCTAGTATAGTTGTATTTTCATTTTCATATTGTATTCTTCCATTATATATATATGCATGCTCATGATTATATGTTATATTAGAGATGCTCTTTATTTTATTATATCATATATGAACAAGGGGTGATATCACCACCCTAAGGATTACTAATTTATTTTGTTGAGATCTAGCAGGCACAGATCATACCATAGATGTTGAGGTTCTAATGCGCTCTACAGTGAGCACATGTCCCCAAGTTGAAGCCAGATGTTCTCCCCAACCCTAGGGATAACTAAGGAGATCATGTATTGAGGCCCATAGGTCCTAGAAATGGAGTTTCGTGATTCGGATGACTTGATCATGGCCCCATAGGGCCCTTCTTTTCTTCAATGCAACCCATTTATCAGCAACAGCAGTATCCATCCCACCAACCTGGTCCTGAAGTAGAAGCAAGTCTTGCTCCATATGGTAATGAGTTTGAGTATCATGGTATGTGTCACTATGATTCTTGAAGCACTTGAATATGTTATATTGAATTCTCTTTCATTTCATAATGTTTTCTTGGAAATTATGCTCTTTGACTTTTTCATACCTGGTGTTATAACATGAAGTTGTTAAGTGTCTCATGAAGTTGTTGTGGGTCAATTCATCCTTAGCCTTTTAATTTTTTGTCCTTAGTCTTTTTTAGGTTTCCATTTTGATCTCCTCTTTATGGTTTTCTTAGGTTTTAGCACAAAAAATTTAAGGTTGAATGTTGGCGCATACCTTTGGTTCATACCTTTGGTTTATCACACGATTAGACAACCATCATCATCACTCTTATGCTACCGTTAGCTTGACATGTCACTACTTCCACTATGCACTTCAACCCCTCCACTTTGTCCCTCTACCTATTAGAAGGTCAAATCAAAGTCGTTTTTGGGAGCTTCCATCTCATAAGGACATTTTGTAACACATATTGAGTACATATTCCCTCTTTATCATTATTGGACTTATGAGGCTTGTGTCAGTTGATCTCATTGTTTTAAGCATCCATGATTTAAAGGAAATAAGTTGGGATTTTTTCATTTAAGTTTTTCTAACTGTTTTCTCAAATATTTGAATTTTACTCCTAGTTTGGCACTGCAAAAACTCCTAAGTTCAGACAGGCACTACAAAATCTGCTACAGACTAGATGGCAAAGGGGAATTGAAGGTTAGAGTTGTTGCAGGCAGTTTTATACAATCTGAAGCACATTTACAATCAAGCCATAGAGTCGAGGTACTCCTTGAGTTTTTTTATCTCTATTGAAGATAGGATTAAGGATATGCTTGTGTTTCCCCTCCTGGGCACTACAAATTAATGGTCTATATTACCAACCTACCTCTTTTACCTTTACTATCACCAATTCTCAGCTAGTTTCAATACTTTCGGCCTCTTCTACTATAATTGAGCCCATCCTACTGTCAGGGCCATTTTTCCTAGCTCTTTCTTGGCCCTTGTTGTTATACTGTGAAATATGCTACAGATCCCTTGTTCTAACATTGCAAGCTCGTTCATCAAACTCAGCATCCTTATCCTTTGATCACATAACCTACATCAGCTCATTTCCTTTAGATTTTCAATTGTTATTTCAAATCTAAAGTCTTCCTACTTGGAAATTTAAAGAGCCTCCTGATTAAAATGGTGAGGACCTTGCAAATGAAGGTGAATTGTTAGCTTAAAACTTTGGTAGTTGCTTCCTCCTGGAATATCCATTTTCCTAAATGGTTTTCTTCCATTTGTTAACCATCAGTTTCCCTTCATAAGCTCAGCATTCAAACAGACAGGAAAACTCTAAAGCCTTAGAAGAAGCCAACTTTGAAAATACCATCATTTCAAACCCTAAGACCTCTATCCTTTGTTGGCATCTCATATCTCTCTTAGATTATTGTAGTGTTTTTCCTCCTATAATAATAAATGGATACATGACAATAGAATAAGGATCACAAGGGTGGGAGTGTATTCAGGATTGAGCCTTGTGATATGCAATTATTTGATGTTGAACCTCTCATAAGAGAGGTCTTCCAAAGAGTTGGATGTTTAATTTTTTTTCAGAATATGCAGAGGGGACACCCTGAGGTAGCAAGAGAATTTTCCTTGAATTTTTATGGCACCAAAACCAAGGTGGGAACCCTTGAAATGGAGGTATCTGAATCCACCATTGCAGTAGCCACTGAGATACCTAACACTGGTGAAACATGGTTTAAATATATGACTCTTAATGCAGCCTTCTCTAAAGAGTTCCTCAAACCAGAATGTCAGGGAGATAACCTATCAAAGGGAGTGCCTAGGAGCCACTTGGTTGAGGGATTTGACAAGATGTTAAAGGTGATCCATAGATATTTTACCTGTGAGGGTAGAATAAATATGATTGACCAATACCACATTATACTTTTTCTACACTTCACAGGAAAAGACCTAATGAGCATCCCTTTCTATTTGTTTAGGAGTATGGGGAAAATGGTTGGCAGGGCCTAAGCCAATCCCAAGGTTGTGGAAAAAAGTGTTTTCCACTCAGGGTTGATTAGGATGCTTGTGATGGAAGAGTTGAAGAAAATAAACATAGCTTGGGAGAAATTCATTGCCTCTGCACATCTGTAATTAAATGTAGCCCCTACTCCTCAATCTAAGGTGCAGAGCCCTTTGCAAGTTGATAGTGTTGTTCACATAGAGACAAGAAAAAATAGAAAGGGAAAACACATTGCTAAAGATGATGAGGATCCTAAGGAAAAAGAAGAAGAAGAAGGGGGAGATCATCACTCTACTCAAAGGGAATTTTCACCCCAACCAGCTCCAGAATTAGCATAAATTCCCTTGGCTAAAACCACAGGAAAAAAAGGGAGAGAGTTACTCTTCCCCTCACCTAGTGTTGCAGTTGAGACTAAATCTAGGAGGCCCTTCACCAGGTCATCATCCAAGAAATAAATTGTTGAAAAAGAGGTCATAACAGAAGCTCCTGTCAAGAGGAAGGATAAGGGTAAAATTGAGACTGTTGAAAAACACATTGAAGTCATAGACATAACTACTCCCCCTGAGAACCCTACCTTCAAAAGATTGATCAGACAGCTAAGAGATGTTAGAAAGGAGGTTGCTTTCCTGAAGGAAGAAGGGTTCGATGAGAGGAAAAATTTGAATGATCTTATGGATATGTATAAGGAAACCATTGATCTGTTCAGGTTTACAACAAAGAGATTTATGCCCCTTGATAGGCAGCTTAAAAACCTATACAAGCAGAACAAAGATTTACAATCTCAGATCAGAAAGCTCAAGCTGGAGCTACAACCTTTCAAAGATGAATTAGCTCAAAGAAATTTGAATTTGATAGCTCAATATGCAACCAAAAGAAGCACCAAACTCGAGAGGTAAAATGGAGTGGCTGAAAGACCCTCAATTTTGAAGATGGTTATCCTTGCATTTTGAAGTTTTGGTGGAAAGTGTTATGCTTATACATGATTTTGTAGTCATAAACCCTATTTGGGGGTTTCTACAGGTTTATATACCTTTGGCTAAGGTTTTTGGGTATTTTTGGTTCAAACTGCAAAACACAGACAACTACATAACATTTTGTAACGCATGGTGCTGTGAAATGATCTACACATACAGAAGTTGCATAGTCGTTGCAAAATACACTGTGAAATGACCTAGACAAATATAAAATGCAACCTCGCTATGGAATATGTTGTGAAACAGTATACACGGTCGAGCGCTACAGAATTCACTATGGAATTCACTGCGAAATCCACTACGAATTGGTTGATACAGTCAGCACTTCAGGATTCATTGTCAATTCATGTTTTGATGGGTTTTGAGAGAATCAACGGTCACCAGGTGACTAGTGAAGCTTAGCACAGATGCTTATAGGTCAGTTGGAGCTGGTGGACACATGGAAATGAAGGATATGCACTCAATGGACACATCACTAAGCAAATATTATGGTGTTAGGATGGTTTCCAACATTTCCCCTGTTTATAGCATTTTGTTGTTTCCACTTGAACGGGTGTAAGATTTTCAGTTTTAGGTGGGAGAATCCTATGTTAGAGGTTGAAACTCGAATTATATGATGTCATTCCTTGTTTAGTCTATAAATGAAGCATCATAAGAACATTTAGAGTTTTGAATGGTTGAGCATAGACTCCCTTATGTAATGTTTTGATGTAACAGAGCCATACTCTGGTTTTTATGTATGAGATCTAAGACATTTTTCCTAATAGAAGTCAATGTTCTTTTCCATCATCTTACTTATTTATTACTATGATTTTATCATCACTGAATTATTCAATTGAGATATTATAGTTGTGTTACAATGTATGCTTGATTGTGATGTTGTTGTAATTATTATCAATGGTTTAAAGTTTAGATCAAGAAGTCCTTGTGTCTGAGATTTTTCTTCATTAGTCTGCTAGTAAGGCCTAATGATAATAGTAGACTAACTCATCCTTCTCATTAAAGTCTTACATCTACCCAAACTGAATGACGTTAGACAAGACCTCACCTTCTTATGCATTCTTTCCTATAAATTTCTATGATTGAGCATTGTTATGCTGAGTTTTATCCATTTGACACTTCAGAATAAATTTACCTTTACAAATCTATTTCATATCGTCTTTGAGAATTTGTCTGGTTAAAGGGGGATTTTATGCACATGTTTGGGTAATTTAATTATTGGAGGTGATTTACATGTTATGATCCATGTGATTTATGAACCCCTGGAGGGCATACTTGTTGTTGTTGCAGGACTTTTCCCAGTGAACAAGTACACATGGGGGAAAGATTAGCTCAGACCTTTATGGGGATGAAAGCCCACAGATGGATGTTGTAACCCCAGCCAGGGGCAAGAAGCATCATAGATTTGCACCAGGAAGAAAGAAGGGCATTTCCCTTGGAGACACCTTGGCAGGCCTAGACCCAGGGGGATCTTGCTCTTCCACCTGGATGTTGACCTTTAGGAGCCCATGATGTCACATTTATGACCCTAGACGTCATCCAGAGCTAGGGTTTGGGTTTGCACTTTGAGGGAATTTGTGAGACGATTGGCACGTGTGGGCATCATCCAGGGTCTTTGAGGCCAAACGTTATGCATCTGGAGCCCAACATTCCACCTTAGGGGCTCAACATCAGCCTAGAAGGGCATGACGTCACCCTTGGAGATGATTTTAGGGTTCAATTAATTTTGTTTATGTAAAAATTGATTTTTTATGTAAATTGGTCAGGTCAGCTTTATTTGACCTAAAATTAATTAAAGGTCATTAGTTTTGTATAAATAGAGAGAAAGTACTCTCATTTTTTCATCATAACTCGTCACACAACAAGCATGGACTGAAATTTGTGTCCTCTTTAAGGGCTATTAGCTGAAATAACTAGTGTGCAACTTCTTGGAGAGGCATTTTGTGGTGTATCTTAGCTATTTTTCATGGTGGGAGATCTTCAACTAGGGTTTGGCTTGATTATTCTTGGTGAAGTAAGTAGAAAATATGCAATTTGTTTATGTAATGAATTTTTGTGGTAACTTTTACTTTTTTATGTTAAAGATTATGAAATTGCTTGCTTAAACCCTCGGAGAGAAACATAAGTGACTTCTTTCTCTCTCTATATTTTCTACTTGTCTAAATTTTTCAGGTACACCTTTTTTAGAAGTGACTACTAGAGCCCTAAAGTGATAGCACTCTAGTAGCTTCACTCTAATTTCCTATTGCAGACATTTTTTCAAATAGCCTAAGGAAGGGAGATTCGCTAGGGTCTAAAATTGCTTACTCTCTAGTAAATTTCTCTTTAGGGTTAGGATGTTTGAGGCCTTGAAGTTCCAACACCTCCTTCATCCGCCTCTTCTCCTTTGACAAGTATTATCATTGCTACTTTTCTCCAAGTTGTGTTGTTCCTATTGTTGACTCCATAATATTAAAACGTGTTTTTCCACTTGCTTGGGTGAATGATTGATCAAGAAAACACTCAAACTCTCTTCCTTGAAGCTCTTGCTAACTTATACTAACTCTAAACTAGACTAATTCATTAGATAACTTGTTGTTGTTGCAAATCATTGCTACAACCATACTAATATACACTAATTTGTTTCATACACCTACATAACTTGCATCTAACTCACTCAGAAATTGCTTGTGATAATTGCCAAACAATCTACTTGATGAATGTTAATTTTACATTATGTTTCCTTGAAATTTTGAGCACTGATACTTGTTGTTGTTACAAAATATTTCTATGTCCATCTAACTGCAGACAATTCTCCACAAAATTGATATTTAATGATAGCCATACATTGTCAAATTTGCTTGTGATAATTGATCATTATTCTCCCTAGTTAAAGCTACCTTTTGTTGCATTTTCAAGCAATTCCAAGGTATATTTTTTGCAGTTGTATAAAATATTTATTGTTGTTGTAAATTGTTGTATTGATGAAAAATTATAACAGCTATCTTATTTTTCGAAGTTTCATGGTCTTATGAAGCACTAATATCAATTTGTACTTGAAATATGCCATATTTTTCTTTGTTTTCTTGTTCTCGCAGATACACTTCATCTTTACTATTGTTTCATCCCTTAAAGACCTAAAGAACCTTTTGACTTGAGTGACCAGTGAGAGGGGGGTATTCTTGCATCCTTGTCTTATTATTATCATCCCTTTAGGTCACTAGGGATGTCTCCCTTGGGGTAATCTTGATATACTTCTAAATATAAAGGGGTCTCCTATTAAGATGACAATGATAGGTCACCCCCTTGTTATGCCAATATTTCCTCACTTGCCTTGGTTTTGGGAAAGTACGGATTATGTGATAACATTTTTGTGTCGTTGTCAAGGAACACTAAGTCAATATTCCTCAATGACACTTTTTCTGTAAGCCTTTATCCAAAGCCTTCTTTTCACAAAGATTACATGGAGACTCCACTTAGGGTGATTCCCTCATCCCTTTGATATTTTCAAAAATATTATCTAGAAACTCCACTGAGTTCAGGGAGGTATACCAATCCTCCCACATCTTATAGAAGAAATCCTCCATGAGACTCTCCTATAGTAAAATCAGTATTTGGAGGAAATATTCCCTTAAACACAATGTCTAACGCTCAGACTCAGACCCTTAATCCAAATCAAGCTAATAACCAAAAACAATGGTCATCCAAACTTTTTAAATTGTTAGACATGACAAATATTCCAAGATACTCTCAGTAAATGCCCCCTAGGTATGAGAAGTGACTACCTAAGTTCACTGGTAATGATGTAGTCAGCATCGAGGACCATATGAGTAATTTTTGGGCCTTCTTTAAGCTTCATCCTATCAGTGATGGTGTTGAATATTTAGCAATGAATTTTTTCTCTGTTACCCTCTATGATGGTGCTAGAAGATGGTATAATGGTCTCCCTGGCGCTATTATTACATCTATGGATAAATTAGAGGAAGTGTTCCTCAAAATATGGAGTTTCAAGGAAGACCCTAACATGTTACTAATAAGACTCAATAACATCACAAAGGTTGAGAATGAAACTGTTAGGGAATTTCATGATAAATTTGAAAGGCTGATACAACAGATCCCGGTAAGCCATAACCCTTCAAAACATTTCCTTCTCTTGCTTTACACCAAATATTTTACAGGACAAATGGGTTTTCTCCTTAGAGACAAATATCCTAGGACAATCCAAGAAGCCTAAGCGATGGATACAAAAATTGAATATAACCTATCATCATCCAAAGTGGAACCTTTCTTCGCCCCAAGAGTCAAAATGGATGTTAAACCCAAAGTATTCCAAAATGTTGAGTTTTCTTCAGATATTGGCACTAGCTTGGAAAATATACAATTAAATTTAGATGGCATGGTAAAAACTCACGAATTAATGATGAATAGGATTTTCAACTTAGAAATATCCCAACAACAAGCTGCTAGGCCTCCTTATAAAAGTAAATTCCAAAGGGGGACTCAAGTTTTCAAATCGAAGAGTGATCAAGAAATCCCTAATACTTCATCCCCCACAAACATGGTAGATGAGAACCCTTGGTGCTTGCAATGTAGAGAGTCACATTGGCAACATGAATTCCCCCTGAAAAATGGTGAACATGACCAAGTGAATATTATTGATCATACCATTGATGGCCCACAATGTTTCCTTAATATCACACTTGAAGAACATCAAGAAGGCATAGAGGAAGCATTCAGGAGGGCTTGAATGGAGGTGGTAAATAATCTTGATCAAGAGTCGAGAGAAAAGTTGAAAAACAAGAATTCCAAGTGTATACTAGAAAAAAATGAATGAACCAACCTCTCTATACTGGACCTACAAATTCACAACCAAAACCTCTGCCTATGAACATACTTCTTCCTAAGAATTATCCTAAAGCTAACAAGATTGACTTAAATTTTTACTTGGAAGGTGCATTGGCCAAAATGCATGTGACCATTCCATTTAGGGAAGTTATAAAATTTCCATCCATGAAAGAAATGTTCGAAAAAAATTTCAATGTATCAGATGAACTAATGGACCCTCCTATTATGTTACAAGCATGCCATTTTAGGGTCCAATATGATGGAAAACCACCCTTATTTATGTCATTACTAGTGAATAAAAAATGTCTTAACAACTATATGCTTGACTCAGGAGCATGTGCTAACATGATGTATTTAAAAGTCATGGAGCAACTAGGCCTAAAGGCTACACGACCTTATAGGAATGTGTGTGGTTTTGAATTCAGGGTCATACCCACTCATGGGGTCGTTGAGAATGTTGAAGTACCCCTTGGAAAATATCCTGAGAGAGTGATCCATGTGGATATTGTGGTGGTGGATGTCCATGATGCATGGGGGATGATTTTATCTAGGAATTTTGTTGCAATGTTGGGTGTTACATTAGACATGGATCGAACTTATATCAATGTGCCTATGAAAAATGGGACAATTGAATGCCTCCCAAATATGCCAATGGCCAAGGCCCATGTAAAAAAAATTAACAATGATATTGAGATCAGTTAAACACATGAGCCAATTAAGGAAACCTTCCTATATTTTCTCCAGAGGATTTTCCTTTCACTTCAGAGGAATATTTTGATGAGATACAATGGCCAAAGAAAAAAGAGTATCAACAAATCTTAAATAAATATAAGGACAAAGAATTTGGGACTATCAAGTTACTAAAGAAAGGGGATGATGACATATTGATTCAACCAAGTCAACAAGAAGTCCTTACAACTAAATCCCACCCTCCTCCCTCAATAAAATATACTAGGGTTATACAGGAAAAAACCAATTTTCAAGAAAAGGAGTATCAAGAGGGAGATACGGTATGGATGTGGGACACAAAGAAAGGAGAGCCTAACAATGTTAAAGGAAATGTGCAATTTTGGATTGGACCTTTCATAATCAGAATGAAGTCAGTGAATGATTCCTACTATTTGTATACACTGGAAGGAAGAAAACGTCCATTTCCAGTTAGTGGATGCCTCCTCAAACCCCATCACGGGGCAAAGACTTGACTTCACAGGTAAGTACAGGTAAGTTAGATTAGGTAGGCATTTGCATCCATTGTATATACCATATCCATATCATGCTAGTATAGTTTTAGTTTCATTTTCATATTGTATTCTTCCATTATGTATATATGCATTCTCACGATTATATGCTATATTAGAGATGTTATTTATTTTATTATATCATATATGAACAAGGGGTGATATCACCACCCTAAGGATTACTAATGCATTTTGTTGATATCTAGTACGAACGGCTCATACCGGAGATGTTGAGGTTCTCATGTGCTTTATGGTGAGAACATGTTCCCGAGTTGGAGCCAAATGTTATCCCCAACCCTAGGCATAACTAAGGATATCATGTATTGAGGCCCATAGGTCCTAGACATGGATTTTTGAGAGCTAGATGACTTGAACATGGCCCAGGAGGGCCCCTCTTTTCTTCAGTGAAGCCCATTTATTAGCAGCAATAGTATCCATCTCACCAGCCTAGTCCTGAAGTAGCAATAAGTCTTGCTCCATAAGGTAATGAGTCTGGGTATCATGGTATGTTTCACTCTGATTCTTGAAGCACTTGAATATGTTACATTTAATTCTCCTTCATTTCATAATGTTTTCTTGGAAATTATGATCTTTGACATGTTCATACCTGGAAGGGTGACATGATGCCCTAGTAAGTTGATCTCCCTTTAGGATGGGTTTCCACTAGGTAGATCTGTGAAATATCATCATATGTTCCCTCCATACTTACCACTTTCCATATTTATTCCTCATTTCCTCCTACCTTTTTTCATCCATTTGGATTTTCCACACTAGGAAGGGTTGTACCTTACCTTGTGGGAAGAAGGAGCTAAAGGCCCGGAGGGTAAAAGTAGTGGGAAAGAGTTAAAAGCCAAAGATGAAACCTTTGAGATTCTTCACCCAGGGATTCCCGAGAAAGAAATAAGAATATTCTCAGTAAGAAAAGGGAACCCATAAGATAAATAAACACTCAAGGTATTAGTTGGTGGATGGGAGGTCTCATCATGAATTGGCATATTATGACCATGGGAATGTAGTGGTATGACACTACCATCTATCTAGTCACCGAACCAAGGTAGTGGCTCTTGGTGGCATAGCTAAGAGAAAGGGGATCTCATCACTAGTCAGCCTTCTCATATCCATGAAATGCTTGTGGATAACGTTGTCACCCCTGGTCACCAAGCCAGGAAAGTGTCCCTCGGCTCTTCCCTTGAAGCATAAAAGAAAAATATTGAAAGCAATGAAGCTAAGAATAAAAGGCAGTGAATGGGATAGGAAACAATGGAATCTATGACAAGGTGCATCTCTCCCTCTACAAAGGCACCCACATGTAATATTTACATTTATATGTTATCAATGTACCCCATGCCCAAACACTTACCCCACGCTACCTCATACACTTACATGACCTGGATTGGTTCTCACCTGGGAAGCACTCCAAACTTAAGGAGGATTAGGCCAATAGGACATCCTGAGACCTTCTCCAAGCTTGACTTGTTAAATTGCATAACGTCTTTGAGCATTTGTCTAGGTAAATGAGGGATTGATGCACATGTTTGGGTAATTTAATTATTGGATTTGATTTACATGTTATGATCCTTGTGACTTATGAACCCCTGGAGGGCGTACTTATTGTTTTTATAGTACTTTGCCCGATGAACATGTACACATGGTGTAATGATTAGCTCGGACCTTCATGGGGCTGAAACCCCACATATGGATGTTGTAACCCCATCCAGGGGCAAGAAGACATCATATATTTACACCAGAAAGAAAGAAGGATTTTTCCCTTGGAGACACCCTGACAGGCCTAGACCCAAGGGTATCTTTCTCTCCCACCTAGACGTTGAACTTTGGGAGCCAATGATGTCACCTTTATGACCCTAGACGTCATCCAGAGCTAGGGTTTTCACTTTGAGGGAAGTTGTGAGTTGATTGGCATGTGTGGACATCATTCAGGGCCTTTGGAGGCCAAAAGTTGTGCATCTAGAGCCCAACGTTCCACCTTAGGGTCTCAACGTCACCCTAGAAGGGCATGATGTCACCCTTGGAGATGATTTTAGGGTTTAATTAATTTTATTTATGTAAAAATTGAATGTTGATGTAAATTGGCCAGGTCGCCCTTTATTTGGCCTAAAATTAATTAAAGGTCATTAGTTTTGTATAAATAGAGATAAAGTACTCTCATTTTTTCATCATAACTTATCCCACAACAAGTGTGGACTGAAATTTGCGCCCTCTTTAAGGGACATTGGCTGAAATAACTAGTGGGCAACTTCTTGGAGAGGCATTTTGTGGTGTATCTTGGCTATTTTTCATGGTGGAAGATCTTCAACTAGGGTTTGGCTTGATTATTCTTGGTGAAGTAAGTAGAAAATCTGCAATTTTTATGTAATGAATTCTTGTGGTAAAAAAAAATATTTTCATGTTAAAGATTGTTAATTTTTTTGCTTAAACCCTAGGAGAGAAACATAAGTTACTTATTTCTCTCTCTATCTTTTCTACTTGTCTAAATTTCTCAAGTACACCTTGTTTAGAATTTACTACAAGAGCCCTAAAGTGATAGAACTCTAGTAGCTTCACTCTAATTTCCTATCGCATACATTTTTTCAAATAGTCTAAGGAAGGGAGATTCGCTAGGGCCTAAAATCGCTTACTCTCTAGTAAATTTTTCTTTAGGGTTAGGATGTTTGAGTCCTTAAAGTGCCAACACCTGCTTCATCCACCTCTTCTCCTTTGAAAAGTATTATCATATCTACTTTTATCCAAGTTGTATTGTTGCTATTTTTGACTCCATAGGCCCTAAAAGGCACTTATCCACTTTCTTAGGTGAATGATTGATCAAACAAACACTCAAACTCTCTTCCTTGAAGTTCTTGCTAACTTCTACTAACTCTAAACTAGACTAATTCATTAGCTAACTTTTTTGTTGCAAATCATTTCTACAACCATACTAATATACACTAATTGGATGCATACACCTACATAACTTGCATCTAACTCACTCAAAAATTGCTTGTGATAATTTCCAAACAATCTACTTGATGAATGCTAAGTTTACATGATGTTTCCTTGCAATTCTGAGCACTAATACTTGTTTTTGTTACAAAATATTTCTACATCCATCTAACTATAGAAAATTCTCCACAAAATTGATATTTAATGCTAGCAATACATTGCCAAAATTTCTTGTGACAATTGATCATTATTCTGCCTAGTTAAAGCTACCTTTTCTTGTCTTTTCAAGCAATTCCAAGGCATATTTTTTGCAGTTGTTATAATATTTATTGTTGTTGTAAATTGTTGTATTGCTGCAAATTTATATCAGCTAGCTTATTTTTCAAAATTTCATGGTCTTATGAAGCACTAACATAAATTTGTACTTGAAAGCTGCCATATTTTTCTTTGTTGTCTTGTTCTGGGCAAGTACACTTCATCTTTACTATTACTTCATCCATTAAATACCTAAATAACCTTTTGACTTGAGTGAACGGTGAGAGTGGGGTATTATTGCATCCTTTCCTTAGTCTTATCATCCCTTTAGGTCACTGGGGATGTATCCCTTCGGGTAATCTTGATATACTCCTAAAAACAAAGGGTCTCCTATTAAGGTGACAGTGATAGGTCACCCCCTTTTTACACCAATCTTGCCTCACTTGCCCTGGGATTTGGGAAAGGACAGATTATGTGATAACATGCCCATAGTTGTGGAATTCATAACACTCAATATTGTATGGATCCACATAAGCATTTCGTGTTTGAACATTTCTTTCGTAAGCTCTGCAATATACAGCTTTATGTCCAAATTTATTACAAGTAAAACAATGACCATATAAGAAACTTTTATACCTTGGAGTGAATGATCTTCTCTGTGATGTAGTCCTTCTAAATTCATGCCTTGGTTGATCACGATATTCTCTTCTATTGTTTTCTTCACAATGGTTGAAGCTTCATTGAAACCTGGAAGTGGAGGGTCTTCTTTGATATATGTCTCCTATGCAATCTTGTTTTTGAGTCTTCTCTATTTCTGGAATTTTCTTCTTTGGGGGATTTCATTCTTCCTTCTTGATAGGGATTTTTATGATTTCCACATAACTCTTAGCCTTTTCTTCATTCTTCCTTTTTAGTAACATGTAACATTTCTCTTCATATTTCTTTACTGATGATGTGGAGTTGCCTCTTTGTTCAAGGTTCTTGTTGAGCTTGACTACTTTACCTCTTAATGTGACAACTTCTTCGTCAATATTCTCACAACATTCTTCTTTCTTCATCCTCTGGATCTTCATAACTTATTTTGTTCTCTTTTCTCCTTCAAGTTGTGTCTTCAAGGTGATGGTTTTTGTCTTCAAGTTTTCTTTCTTGTTGACTGAATTCTTCTTCAAACTTGATTAATTCCTCAAATATTTCCTTAAGATGACTTGTCAAGATTTTTTCTCTCTTCTTTGCTTCCTTTCTTTGTGATATTATTTTAGCTTCCAAACATTGTTTCTCTTTCAAATGATCTTTGAGATTTTCTTCAATCACTTTGGCTTCATCTAGATGAGCTCTTAGATTCATGACAACCTGCCTAAATTCTCCAATACCTTCCTTTAGCTTGATCAAATCTTCCTTGAGGGACTTGTTTTCCCTTCTTTCCTTATTTAGATCACTTAAAGCATTGATTAGTTCAGCCTCAAAATCGACTATTCCTTCTTCACATTCTTCTTCTTCTAAATATGTCTGACATAATGAGCATATTCCTTTTTGTTCTTTCTCTGCATATTCTATAATATGCTCTAGCTCTGTCATGTTATAAGATCCATTGGAATGGAGATTGTGTAGCGTATCCCATAGATATTTGGTTGTTGAACATTTTCCCACTTTGTCTTTTATCGGATCAGGTAATCCTTCCAAGATGGAATCCATTTCTATTTTTTTGTTTATCTTCAATTCCTTCTTAGCTACAGTCTTTGGTTTCTTTGAAGTGGTGTATCATGTAACAACTGATTTCCAAATGTCAAATCCTTGTGCCAATAAAAATGGTTTCATTCTTGTGGTCCATATTTCATAGTTCAGACTATTCTGACCATTAAACATTAGTACTCCATTCTTAGTGAAATCCATGATCTTCCTTCCAGTGGTTAGAATGTTTCTTGAAGGAACCTGCTTTGATACCAATTGTTGGAATCATGAGAAGGGGGGTGAATCAATATTGAGAAATTTTTACCATTTCTTATATAGAACATGTGATCATCAAGCTTATCAATAATTCCATTCACTTATGATTGCATTCAATATATATCATAAACATATAATCATAAACAATGCATCACATTGTAACCAAAAATACACAGTACATCAAGGTTTTACGTGGAAACCCAAATTGGAGAAAACCACATAATGTTTTCTTATATATCAAAGATTACATTCATAGGAAGAACCAACATCAAATTCTCCATCACCAAATATAAAGAGGATCCAACCCCCTATTTACAGGCTCCAACTCGAAGGAAGCTACAACTTAAAGGAGGCACCAACCCCCTAGTTTATAGGCTCCAACCTGAAGGAAGCTACGACTCCTTTTGATCTCCGTCTAAAACCAGAAGGAGGTTATGACCCCATTATTTATAGGTTCTAACCTGAAGGAAGATCCCACTCCCTGTGTTCTCCATATCCAACTGGAAGGAGGTTGTAACCCCCTTTCCTTTCCTTGGCCATCTATCCTAAAATATAAGTATAGACTCAACTTGTCACTACCACTAATACTATCATTGTCACTGTCAATGATACATCAACCTGTCACTATCAATCTGTCACGTATATACCATCATCAACCTATCACTATCACTGTCACATCAACATGTCACTGTCATTGTCACATATACCATCATAAACATATCATTTTCATTGATGCTCAACATCAACAAAACTAGATGCACTCACATATATGCCAAGATCACCAAGAACATATCTCAACAAGATGCCCAACATCACCAAAACATTCCTTTAGTTATGTGCCAAATATGTATCAGGATCACCAAGAAGTGTCTCAACAAGTATCATACCATCATCAAGATATGTGTCTCAATCATGTGTCAAAACATCAATGATATGAATCCAACTATAAGCCTCAAGCATGTGCCAAGATAATATACCAAAATTTATGCCTCAACCATATACCATACCATTCATGATATTCCTCAACCAAACACTGAAATATATGCCATAAACCATGTACCATAATATATGCCAAAAGTAAGTACCATAAAATCATTTATGTTCCTCAACCAAGTACCAAAGAATGTTCCTCATACATATTCCATAACATCCAATATGTGTTTGAACATGTACCAACATCACCAATACATGCCTCAAGCATGTACCATAACATCACCAAAACATAACCCTCAAAACATGCATATAGACATACCTTTAAATAGGTAACAGACCTGACTGCATCATCATATTATGCTCAGACTTCAGCAACCTGGAACAAACATCTCTCTCAAATCTGTCTTAGCCTCGCGGAACTAACCCATTCATCATGCATGGCCTCGCGAAACAATTTTCATACAACCCACAGGGGTGCTTCACAAGACACTTGTAGCCTAACCCGCAGGGGTCAGCTAAATTAGGGTTTTTAGAAAACCCTTCCCACTCCTGCAATCCTAAAAAATTTCCTCCGCACTTCTTCGTTGCCTCAGATTCATCGTCTCATATTATCCAATATATCACTTTCTTACTTGATATATATTCAATAAACTTGTTTGTACAAATGACAGGCTTCTTGGTGTGTATTTATACCTTGATTGATTAACTACGTTTCTTATTTTTAGGGTCGACATGTACTTTATGTTATAATTTTTTTACCTTTTGATTAATGACTTGTAACTTCATGTTGCAACCATTTAGGGGCTTCTTAACCATTCTTTGGGGCTTTCAACTTCATGAGGGATTAACTCATCAACCGTGAGGAACTGCGTGACGTACCACCTAGCGTTGGAAATGGCATGATGAGGACTATCCATCTATGAGGGTGTTACATGAATTTTCACTATCATTCATCCTCATTTTTTTCAAACAACTTTGAGATCCATGACCACACCTTTGGGTTTCTTGTAGACTTCTTCAAAGAGTCTTCCCGTGAGGGCCATGCTTAAAGATATACCATAAGGGGGCCCATTTGTAGACTTCTCCAAATACACCCATCACTTATTCCTTCAAACAAACCCATCACTTATAGAGGCTTCTTTTGGGGTTGACATCAATGACAACCAACTATCCAACATACACTTGCTTTGACCATCACCCCATCAAACTTGATCTTACCTTGGGTGGACACATGCCTCCTTCCCCATTCAAGTTCAGCTTGCACTAGCTATATTATGAAGAGTACATTGTAAATGTGTTGAACCTGCACAGAATAGATCTAGCTAAACAATAATACACACATTTGTAGAGATAATTTGAGAAAGAATAAGGAGAGAAAGAATGAAATAATTCTCATTAACCGTATTCCACACTCAAAGAGTGAATAATTTACAATAGATATAGGATACATGAGTAACTAATGAGCCATAGGGGGGGTGTTGGAGTTACTTCACACACAACTAGGATTTATTTTTCCTAAGGTTTTTCCTTGTTTATTAGTCATTATTAGTCATTATTCAGTCTCCTATATTTTAGGAAGAATATTCCTCTAGGGAGAATATTCTCTTCAGTTTGATCAGTTGAGTGGAGTCTAGATGCTACATTAGGATTATCACCATGTAGCATTGGGATCATCACCAGCTAATGCACATTTTCCTTGGGATCATCACCATACTAGCACATTACTCATGATTCCCTAATATTCTCCTCACTTCACTTTGTTTCAATGAGTTAATTGAAGACTGATAGACTAGTTAACTCAGACTAGGTGGCAGTTCACTCCTATAACTGCCTTAGAGACTAGACTAGGTGGAAGTTTACTTCTGTAACTGCTAGTGTGTGTCCAGATCACTCTATACCACCACTATGGATCATTAGTTACTCATGTATCCCATATCTATTGTAAAGTATTCACTCTTTGAGTGTGGAATACGGTTAATGAGAATTATTCCATTCTTTCTCTCTTGTTTATTCTTTCTCAATTTCTCTCTGCAAATGTGTGTAGTATTTTCTAGCTAGATATATTTTGTGAAGGTTCAACACATTTACATGGTATCAAAGCCGACAGACTGCTAAGCAAAATCTACACCAAATTATTTTTGCAGGTACTGAAGATTGAAGAATGCAGAAAAGAAGGAATATATGTTTTACTCACTGATAATACTTCTCACGCCTCATAACTATTTGGAGTGGAAGCCAAAGATTCTAATTCTTATCAGAAGTAGAGGCTTATACCAAATAACCATGGAAATGGAAGTAGAGCCCGATTCTGCTGATGAGAAAAATGACTTTCTCAATAGACAAGATATGGCCATAGGATTTATCTTCTTGTCTATCTCTCCAGAAATTATCCACCAAGTATATGATGAATCACAAGAATCAAATCCAAATGAATTATGGACCAAATTGGAGGTTCTATTTTGGAATAAACAATATTGTGAAGACTGCATGCACGGGATTGGAAAGATATAGCTAGAAGAGAAGCCATTAGAAGATCAAGCCTCTTATTATAACGAGTCTTCTACAAAAGTATTTGCACAAATTTGTATTCCATTAATTGAAGATGATGTCTACTCCATTTCATATTTATTTTCTGAAATTCATGTGGAACATATATGGCATGCATCTTAGGAGTCACATGCAGACACTTTTCCATGCGCAACGCATGCATCTCAAGAGACAAAAAGGGAGTTGTGCACATCAGACTCAATTCTAATATTTTCTAAGAAAAATTTGAAGAAACAAATTGGATATTTGAATTCCTCTCGGTAAAATATCCAATTTAAAAAAAAACAATCGTCCAAAACGGAGTCTGGGAAGTGAAGTTATTAATTTTTTTAAATCAATGAAATTTCAGCATTTTTCCAGAAACGGTCGCACAGTTTTCAAAGTTTCATCCAAATTTTATTTGGATATTATTCATTACCAGAAGAGAAAGTGGATATGTGTGTACATATCAATGTTACATCTACTTCATCAGATCCATGCAAACATCTACATCTTCAATAAAATCTTCAACGAGCACAAACTTGCACTGTTGTGAGGTCTTCTTGGAGTGAAGGACATGGTTGCTTAGCAACTGCTTTTTGTTCCTTCTCATTTTTTTTTAATGCATTGTAATTTGGGGGGGGGTATCCATGATGTTTTCCCTCTTTCCTCATTTATTTCAGTGTATCTTTTGTATGTGTGTACCTAACATGGCCTCGTTTCCAGGACCCAATCTTTATTTTCACCATAGTGATGTTCAGAGGGGGTGTCGGAGTTACTTAACACAAACCTAAGATTTATTTTCCTAAGGTTTTTCCTTGTTTATTAGTAATAATTATTCATTATCTAGTCTCCTATATTTTAGGGGAGAATATTCCACCTGGAGAATGTTCTCTTCAGTTGACACTTCAGCTTGACTAGTTCAGTTGAGTCTAGATGTTGCAATAGTTTTGTCACCATGCAACATTGGGATCATCACCATCCTAATGCACACTTTCCTTGCTTTAATAACCATATTGGTGCATTACCCTTGATTCCTTGATCTGCTCCTCACTACACTATGTTTCAGTCAATTAACTGAAGACTGATTGACTAGTTAACTAGTTAACTCAACTAGGTGGCAGTTCACTCACATAACTGCCTAAGAGACTAGACTAGGTGGCAGTTTACTTCCATAACTATTGATGTGTGTCCAGATCACTCTATACCACCACTATGGTTCATTAGTTATTCATGTATCCTATATCTATTGTAAATTATTCACTCTTTGAGTGTGGAATACAATTAATGAGAATTATTTCATTCTTTGGATATGTGAAGTAGATGTACCATTGAGATGTCCACACATATCCACTTTATCTTCTTGTAATGAAGAATATCCAAATAAATTTTGGATGAAACTTTGAAAACCGTGCGGCCGTTTTCGGAAAAATGCTAAAATTTTATTAATTTTAAAAAGATCATAACTTCACTTCCCGAACTCCGTTTCAGACGATTTGTTTTTTGAAATTGGATATTTTCCCGGGAGGAATTCAAATATCCAATTTGTTTCTTCAAATGTTTCTTAGAAAATATCAGAATTGAGTCTGATGTCTGCGGCTCCCTTTTTGTCTCTTGAGATGCATGCATTGTGCATGGAAAAGTGTCTGCATGTGACTCCTGAGATGCATGCCATATATCTTCCACATGAATTTCAGAAGAAAAAAAAAATTTGAAATGGAGTAGACATCATCTTCAATTAATGGAATACAAATTTGTGCAAATACTTTTGTAGAAGACTCTTCATAATAAGAGGTTTGATCTTCTGATGGCTTCTCTTCTATCTATATATTTCCAATCCCCTGCATGAAATATTCAAAATCTTCTTTATTCCCAAATAGAACCTCCAATCTGGTCCATAATTCATTTGGAGTTGATTCTTGTGAGTCATCATATACTTGGTGGAGAATTTTTGGAGAAATAGACAAGAAGATAAATCCTATGTCCATATATTGTCTATTGAGAAAGTCATTTTTCTCATCGGCGGAATCAAGATCCACTTCCATTTCCATAGCTATTTGGTACAATCCTCTGCATCTAAGATGAATTAGAATTTTTGGCTTCCATTCCAAATAGTTATGAGGCATGAGAAGTATTGTTGGTGATTAAAACATATATTCCATCTTTCTGTGTTCTTCAATCTTCAGTACCTGCAAAACAATTTGGTGTAGCTTTTTCTCAGCAGCCCGTTGGCTCTGATACCATGTAAATGTGTTGAACCTGCATAGAATATATCTAGCTAAATAATAATACACACATTTGCAGAGAGAATTTGAGAAAGAAGAAGAAGGAGAGAAAGAATGAAAGAATTCTCATTAACCGTATTTCACACTCAAAGAGTGAATAATTTGCAATAGATATAGGATACATGAGTAACTAATGAGCCATAGTGGTGGTCTAGAGTGATCTGGACACACACCGATAGTTACAGAAGTAAACTGCCACCTAGTCTAGTCTCTTAGGCAATTACGAGAATGAACTTCCACATAGTTGAGTTAACTAGTCAATCAGTATTCAGTTAACTGATTGAAACAGAGTGTAGTGAGGAGTAGATCAAGGAATCAAGGGTAATGAGCCAATATGGTGATGAAACCAAGGCAAGTGTGCATTAGCATGGTGATGATCCCAATGTTGCATGGTGACAAAGCATCTAGACTCAACTCAACTAGTCAAACTGAAGTGTCAACTGAAGAGAATATTCTCCAGGTGGAATATTCAATGTTGGCCCCTTTTATTGGTCATTGTTTCTAGAAAGTTCCAACGAAGATCCTATAGGAATGAAGAACATGTTCATTGAAATGGCCTCATCGCAATATTGTGATAACGATGATGACACATACGATGATGTATAATTTCATCTCTTTCACAATTAGGTTGTATTTTTGTCGTTTGATTGTTGAATTCTTTGTGTGAGTCGTATTTGAGTCTCAAAACCCTCCCATACCATCAACACATTCATCTGCTATAAACATGTCAAATTTCAGTGCGTACAAGCACAAACTAAAAAAAAAAAAAAAATTAACGTTAACCCCATTCACAGGTCACTCTATGCGGAGTCAAATTAAATAATAATTTCCACTAATTGGTAATTAATGGAAAACCTTGAAAACTATTAGACGAATGAAAGTTAAAATTGGAGATGATGGTATAAAATGGAATGAACTTCTCTTGGTTTTAGACCTTGTGCATGGTAGATGAGCTCTTAAAGAATCCTTTAGGCCCTTGAATACTATTTCTTTTATCCATATACCATGTACAAAACCTTAATAGTCATATATAATTCATAAAACCTTGTAATGGCGCCAATATGACACATAGGCTAAAGATTTCATTTATAGGGCCTATGTGGTGGTTTTAGACCATATGCATGGTTTGGGAGCCCTAAAAGCGTATTGTAGGAATTAATACATTTATAGTTCCTCCTCATACCATGTCCATGACTTGGAGAAGCATAGTTTGAAAAAATCCAATGTTGGCCCCTTTCACCGGTCGTTATTCTGGAAAGTTCCGACAAAGATGTTATAGGAACGAAGAACATGTTCATTGAAACCTCATTGAAATATGATGATAACAATGATGAAAAATGCAATGATGGATAACTTCATCTCCTTCACAATTAGGTTATAATTTTGTCACTTGATTGTCGAATTTTTTGTGTGAGTTTTATTTTAGTCTCAAAACCCTCCCATGCCGTCAATGCATGCATCTACTATAACCATGTCAAATTTCAATGCATACAAGTACAAACTGGAAAAATATTCAACATTGGCCCCATTCACAAGTCACTATGTGCGGAGTCAAATTAAAGAATAATTTCCACTAATTGGTAAATGGACAACCTTGAAAAATGTTAAATGAACGAAAGTTAAAATTTGAGATGATGGTATAAACTTGAATGATATTCTCTCGGTTTCAATAATAATATATTCTCTATTGAACAAGGACAACCACGTGAAGGTGGAAACTCATATGGCCCCTCCCCCCTCACATCACTCTCAATTCTCCAATACCTAATTTATCTACTATAAAATATTTGGAAGCAACATAGTAAGAATCAATCATAGAAACTACAAAAAAAAATCAAGGTAAATGAAAGAGAACAAGTCAACTGAAAAAATATAAATACATACCTCGTACATTTCAACATTTCGATATCATTAATATTCTTCTTCATCCAACTCAACATATGTATCATCCAGTTCAAAATTGATGTTGAAATGATTGGCCATATCAGCATCATCATCAATTTTGTCATTTCCAATCATATCATCGTCTATATCATCATCATGAACATTGTCTCCTACATTTGGTTCAACTTCTTCAATTTCTTCATCTAACACATCATTGATATGATCTTAATCTAGAACATTGTCTAGAAAATCTCCTTGAACTTCTACAATGTCTTTGTCTGACACATGAACTAACTTCTTCTCTACATCATCTTCTTCTTCAATATCATCCTCTTCTGCTACATTATACTTTACCGACCTTCCTCTTGGATCATATCTAACAACATATGACCAACCCCCTCTATCTAGAACCTCTAAGTGAAATACATGTTCACATTGGCTTGGAATAATATAGGGCTCTGATCCTGGCTCAAAATTCCTTGTATTATTAACCATGGTAAGTATGTTAACATGTTGATTAATAGTTCTATCAGGATCACGTTCATTTATTTGTAGCATGCACCATTTGATGTCGAACGAAACTAATTTGAAGGATTTAAGGTCACACTCAAGCATATCATCCAAAAACCCATAGTATCGATTTTCAGAGACATGTGGATGTATATCACTTCTAGAGGAAAAATTAGTAACCTGAAATACTGCATTTGTCCCAATATCAACTATGTGAAATTTGTGTCCATTGCACCACATAGCCTTGTGGTGTTTCAACTGAAATATGTAATACATGTAAAAAAATGCATTTTCAATTGATAATATATTTACACTTGGAAATTATGCAAATTAAGAAAAAAAACACGCCATATACATCAATATAATATTAAAAAAAAAAATAGTGTTGGTGAATATGCTTGCATGTTTATCTTTTAAACCATATGCTAAATCAATTTCCCTCTGTGTAATATTGGTATCTCCTTTACGTTCGACTTCCTTGACCAATGTAGCCACACCATACCATGATAACCTATCATTATTAGATTGTATAGATCATTAAATCCATACCTTCATCCAATCAAGATTGTTTTCAATGTATAAATGTATTGCATCCCACTCTCGACTAGTTGTATTAAAATAAAACAATTCACATATAATCAGTTACCATGGGATACATTCATAATAATGAATTATGCAGGAAGACTAAAAATTAAATAAGTAAAATATACATAAAAAAATCAAATGTATTATAAATCCCCACCATCTACTTACATGTCACTTTCCTCATTCTACCTTTCCCCAATAGGTTCTCCCCTTCAAATTTGTTGATGGAGTTGGCATCCCAAATCCAATCCACATTAATACTTGCAACTATTTTAGGAATATATTGAGTAATATAAACCATGGTTTGATATACCATATATCACTCTACCATAGAACCCTCAGGATGTTCTCTTTGTCTAATCAAAGCCTTCAATGATTTCAAGTGTCTCTCAACCACCCACATTGACCTTGTGTGTACAAGTCCGCACTTTTCAATCTCCTCAACTTGGTGTACGAGGTAGTCTTCTTGGGCATTGAAAATTTTCAGAGGTAGATACTTTTTCATTTCACACATTAGACGAGGAATTTGTCTCCTCCAATACCTTGTATCTTCTTTATAGATTTCTTTATATGACAACCATCTACAAATTATGCAAGCAAATCAGAGGTTTCAACAAAAAATTATAGAGTACCACATTAAAAGTAAAACACTTGCAGTCAAATATAAGTTGTACAACAAATTGAAAAAATTACACTTTGCATATAAATCTCCACTTACCTCATGTATTTTCCAAGATCATATATAACTTGTTTGACATTGTTGTCAAATTTGTATGGGAGAGATAGAAGTAGAACATACTAAAACAAACAAACAAAAATGAATCATTATTTATTCCCAAATTAGTAGAAAAAAACACTAACAAGATGTTTCACCAATATAGAAATATATACACCAAAATAATTGCCTTAATCAAGGTATTCCAATCATGAGTTTTTACCCCACCTAATTCACCTTTCTTTGTTAGGATATTCTTTATGTTTTAATAAAATCAAATGGGAAATTTAATTTTTTCAATAACCTCGTTTACATCCTTGCTTTTATTATCTATCAATAACCATGGAAGGGCACTTATATTTTGGTCTCCATTGATATTTGAATGAATCACACTTTGCATTTCATGATTGGCCTCCTTAATGTCATTACAAATCTTGACAACTTTTTCTTTGTCACTCCTTCCATCTAAGATTTTTCATAACGTGTATGCTACATTATTCTCAATGTGCATTGTATCAAACAAATGAACAATTTATAGGATCTCATAGTAGGGTACCCTACTGAATTGTACGGGATAAATTTTCATTCCTCGTAGAAGTGCCCCATTATTAATGCCTTCATGACAAACTTCAAGGTGAAGCATGTAAATTAAATATATTACAACAATACTTGTCAATTAGTACAATGAACAAAATGCAATAAAAATATAAAATATTCCAAACATTTCATGTATGATACATAGACGATTTGATCCATACCTTGACGATTTCTATTATATTGCAATTTCCATAGACGAGGTGTCATTCTCCATGGTTTTAATACAATCTCTTATTTCCCATTTAAAAGATGATTTTCGGTACTTTGATACATATGGTTCTTAGAGAAGAAGTGCCTATACTCATCAAACACCCCATTCCTAAACTTCTTGATATTTCATCTTAGGACCACAAACTGGACATGCAAATTTACCCTTTGTTTGAAGACCTGCAAGAGATAGATTAAATTTTTTATCAATTATTTGAAGTATGTTTAATGAAGGGATTATATAAAAAAATTGCATGATATGAACGTCATAAAATTAAAAAGTATTAAAGTGAAATGTAACATTATAACATACCAAAAAAATGTGTTATCCCTTGGGCATCGTAAATTGTCCATACAAACATTGCATGGAATTGAAATTCATGTTGTGCACCTACTGGTCTAGAGATATCATACATAGTGATACCCTTCCATAACTCTAGTAACTCGTCGATAAGAAGCTCAATATATACATTCATATCTTTGACTTGGTACTTACCTAATTGATTGAACATACAGTACATAATTACTACATATATTAGTAAATAAAAAAATATCAAACATAACTATAAGACATAATTGAACATATATGAGTAAACAAAAAAATATAAGACTTAATTATGAAACAAACAAGAAAAATGAGATGTTACCGTGTTAAAAAAAATATATTCTAAACAAATACCTCAAACAATCATTGCCAACATTATGTGCTCCATCTTTATTTACATCCATGTAGAAATCTTATTGTTGATAACAAAAACATGCCACACTGATTAAGTAGATGTGAGCTCTCCAAATGGATTGAAACTCTCAGTTGTTAATGAAATCCTAAGATTACGAGGTTCGACTTTAAAATGTGGCCATATTTCCTCTATCTTATTAAATTCATATACATCTATAGACATTCAAAGAACACCATATTTTCTTTTATTATTTGCATGGTAATCCATAAATTGTGCTATGCTTTTGTACCTAAACAATTGTCAAAAACATGGAATTATAGGAATATAACAAGGAACCTTGTGAGGCACCTTTTTTGTTACTTGATCGGTTCGATATCTACTAATTTAAAATTTTGGGCATTCTTCTTTCGACGCATGTTCTCCATAATATAGAATATGATCTTAAGGACATGCATGAATAACTTGATACTCCATTCTAATATATTTCATAATGGCATGTAAATCTTGGTATGTGAGGCATAAAACATTTGATGGTGGTAACAAAAATTCACCTAACAATCTACAACATAGAAAATCAATAATGGTTAATGTAAAGAATATTGATTGTACATGTTGCATCCAAATTTTACAGATGATTAACTAACAATAAAAATAGAGAAAAGGAGAAAACCTTTATCATCATGTACTAAATGTGAAAAAATACATCACATACCTTAGGAGTTGTGTGACACAACTGTTTGACAAACCATTCATAACCTATAAGTTCACCAGTATCAATATAGCAGAAAGAAGCTTGTTTTGGAGCCTTCATAAAAATGTTGTGTTTCCTTCTCAAGTAGAGGTATATAAAAAACACCATCAAGTTGGTCGTCATCATCATCCATTACAACATTATTAAATGTCTCTAGGATCAATATACCTATCCCATATTCTTCAATTTTGTCATTAGCATCATCATCTTCTTCCATTTGATCATTAACTTGAACTTCAATATTCACTCCATGTTCTTGAACATGCGCTTGTATAAACACATCTTCCTCCATGGGCAGTTCCCTAGGTCGTCGTTCCTTTATAATTACAAACAATCAAGTAATATTAGTGTATATAACAAATATTAAAATGATACAAACGTTTACAAATATAATATAGGAAAACAAAGACAACAAAGACAAAGACAACTTAGGTGAGTGAGAAACAAAAACAACAAATCAATGATGAAGCTTGTGCAATTTATCAAGATATTTATGAATATGTTGAAAAAATATAGGAAAAAATTTACTTTTCTTGACATATTGTAGAAAGAGAGACACTTTGTGAGATATATAGTCACAACCAGCAAAAACAACATATTTTTATTTCTCCTTCATCATTATATCATATTATTTCTTCATGATTTCACTTAGAGACTACAAGTTTTAAGTGGATGGAAACTTTCCTCTGCCCAACTTCGAGACCACGGTTTAACTTATGACAGGTTGAGAGCTGAGGGATTAGGGGTTAATGCATTAGTGGTCCAAGGGTTATGGGTTAATAGGTTATGGTTTAAGTTGGGGTAATTAGGGGTCAGGGATAGGGGTACTTAATCGTTTAGGGGTTTATAAGGGGTCAAGGGATAAAGGCTTAGGGGTTAACAGTTTATTGGTCGTCCAAGGTTCAGGGGTACTTAGGATTTGGTATCATATATGGATCATCCATATTATCCGGTGAGAGAGAGAAACAAAGACAACAAATCAATGATGAAGCTTGTGCAATTTATCAAGATGTTTATGAATGTGCTGAAAAATATAGGAAAAATGTTACTTTTCTTGACATGTAGAAAGAGAGAGACTTTGTGAGATATATAGTCACAATCAACAAAAAAAAAATATTCTTATTTCTCCTTCATCATTATGTCATATTCTTTCTTGATTTCACTTGGACACCAAAAGTGTTAAGTGGATGGAAACTTCCCTCAGCCCAACTTAGAGACCACGGTTTAGTTTATAAGGGGTTAAGAGCTGAGGGATTAGGGGTTAACGCATTAGTGGTCCAATGGTTAGGGGTTAGGGGTTAGGGTTTAAGTTGGGGTAATTAGGGGTCGAGGATAGGGGTACTTAATGGTTTATGGGTGTATAAGGGGTCAAGGGCTAAGGGATTAGGGGTTAATAGGTTATTGGTCATCCAAGGGTCAGGGATACTTAGAAGTTGTCATTCTATATGGAGTAGCCAGCTTAGCCGGTGAGAGCGAGAAAAAAATACAAAAAATCAATGATGAAGCTTGTGCAATTTATCAATATGTTTATAAATATGTTGAAAAAATATAGGAAAAATGTTACTTTTATTGACATGTAGAAAGAGAGACACTTTGTGAGATATATAGTCACAACCAACAGAAACAACATATTCTTATTTCACCTTCATCATTGTGTCATATTCTTTCTTGATTTCACTTGGAGACATCAAGTGTTAAGTGGATGGAAACTTCCCTTGTCCCAACTAGGATACCACAGTTTAATTTATACGGGGTTGAGAACTAAGGGATTAAGGGTTAACACATTAGTGGTCCAAGGGTTACGAGTTAGGGGTTAAGGGGTTATGGTTTAAGCTGGGGTAATTGGGGGTCAAGAGTAGGGGTAATTAATGGTTTAGGGGTTTATAAGGGGTCAATGTATAAGGGCTTAGGTGTTAATACGTTATTGGTCATCCAAGGGTCAGGGTTCTTAGGATTTGGCATTCTATATGGAGAAGACAGCTTAGTCGGTGAGAGCGATAAACAAACACAACAAATCAATGATGAAGCTTTTTCAATTTATGAAAATGTGTAAATATATATATATATAATGTTACTTTTCTTATAATGTACAAAGAGAGACACTTTGTGAGATATATAGTCACAACCAGAAAAAACAACATATTCTTATCTAGCCTTCATCATTATGTCATATTATTTCTTGATTTCATTTGGCGACCACAAGTGTTAAGTGGATGGAAACTTCCCTCGGCCCAACTTGGATACCATGATTTAATTTATAAGGGGTTCAGAGTTGAGGGATTAGGGGTTAACACATCAGTGGTCCAAGGGTTATGGGTTAGGGGTTAAGGGGTTAGGGTTTAAGCTGGGGTAATTAGGGGTCAAGGATAGGGGTACTTAATGGTTTAGGGGTTTATATGGAGTCAAGGGCTAAGGGGTTAGGGGTTAACAGGTTATTGGTCATCCAAGAGTCAGGGGTACTTAGGATTTGGTATTCTATATGGAGCAACCATCTTAGCCAATGAGAGTGAGAAATAAAGATAGCAAACCAATGATGAAGCTTGTGCAATTTATCAATATGTTTATGAATATGTTGAAAAATATAGGGAAAATGTTACTTTTCTTGACATGTAGAAAGAGAGACACTTTGTGAGATATATAGTCACAACCAGAGAAGAAAAAAAAACATACTCTTATTTATCCTTCATCATTATGTCATATTCTTTATTGATTTCACTTGGAGACCACAAGTGTTAAGTGGATGGAAACTTCCCCTAACCCAACTTGGAAACCATGGTTTAATTTATAAGGGGTTGATACCTTAGGGATTAGGGTTTAACGCATTAGTGGTCCAAGGGTTAGGGGTTAGGGTTTAAGTTGGGTTAATTCGGGGTCAGGGATAGGGGTATTGTTAAAGAAATATTTTCCTCACCCTATGTAATCTTGCACAGAAGGAATTTTTCCATTTCCCTATGCAGACTTTTCATCCCTTTTTGCAAATCCTAGAGATAAAAAATACATTTTTCCACATGTACGCACCTTGACTACTATACAACATGCGTATACGTAGGTTGTGCCACTACAGCCCGCATACATCGGGATTTATGCCCAAAAATGAAAATGGTGTCGGGTTTTCATGTCACGATAGGAGATCTATGATCCTTGCCCTTCCATATACTAGAAACATTCCAACTTGGCCCTTCAGTTCCATTTGAAGGCTATAAATGGGTCAATTCTGAGCTATGGAAAAGAGGAGAAATAATTCAAATTTGAGAGCAAAGTTACTCTGGAGAAATTATTCACTGCATATTGAGTATGCATCCCTTTGTCCTTTAAGTCTGAACACAGTGTTCATCCCCCAAACTCTTCCCTTATTGATTGATAACTTCATTGTCTCTCTTATATGAGCTTGCCTTTGGTGGACGATTTAAGTGGTGGAGGCCCACCTGGAAGGAGCTTAGTTTCTCGATTCCAAACCGTTCTGACACGGAATTCTATAACTTTTACACTTTTGTTGATCATATATTAATAGAAATACTATTTTCCCATCCAATTGATATCTTGCAAATATTTGATTTATTATCCCATGAGTGTATTTGTTATGTATATTAATGGATTATGATATTGAATGTGCTAACATCATATATTATCACCGTATACTTGCTTTTCTTGGTTGTTTAGGACTAGTTGCAGGTATATTTCTTTGGGTCAAGTGCTCAATCGTGTACTTCATTGAACATATGGATGAGGTAGGAATTTTATCTTGTCTTGCTAGCATATTTTTTTACATATCATACTTGAGAATAGAGTTGATTTCTACAGTCATTTCTTTCTGTTGTGGTTTTCCCTAGCCATAGAGATATTTTCCTCGTAACAGAATTGGCAACTATACTGGGGATTGAATCTTATTTCTTAGGGTTTGGAGTGTTTTTCTCCTTATATTGTTCTCATTCATATTGTGTTCCTTATCGTATCATTGCTTGACAACCTTTGTTCACTCTGGGTATGAGTCTTTCATCCTTCTCCTTTGCCTAGTTGTGTTTTTGAAACATATACATGGGTTTTTGCTTGACAGCCGCGTATATATGTGTGTTGTCCTTCTGCAAGTTGTGTACATACAGTTGTTTCCTTGAACAGTTGCGTACATCAACCTCTTTTACTTGTTTGTTGGGTTTGGTGGTTGCTGGGTAGGTTTTGATGATTTTTGAGTCTTCTTGGGTCTTTGTAGTGACTGTTAAGTGTCTGTGGGATGACAGGAAACCTGTCTTTGGTTGAATTTTTGGGCAGATTCTTTCTCATCATCTTTTCATTTTGATTGTCCTTCTACATTGGGCTAGTTGTTTTTCTCCTTGGTATCCTACTTGAGTTGTCTCTTTCTATACAAAGTAGAGTCTTTATATATCAAGTTGTTGTTTAGTCCATGCATTTTCATTTTTCTTATATTGAAAATACAAAAATATTAGGCATTTTTCATTGATTGGCCTTTTGATCATTTGAGTCATTTTCATTTAGCTTAGTGCATGTAAAGAAAGATTGCATTTTTACTTTAGAATTGTAGAGTTGAAATTGAAAATTACATTTGTTTTAAGAAGCATATCATTCATTGAAAATTGAAGTTAGGACTTTGCATTGTATTCATATTTACTTTACTTGTTGAGTCATAACATCATGAGTTTCACTACCATACCTTTTTGAGTAAGCACGGCCATTAAAATTAATGTTATAATTTAAAATTGATTAGTCACGATTTTATTTTCTAGGGTGCACAAACTAGGTTAGGATTTAGTGCCTTGGAATAAGATTTTGTGAGTAAACTTCTCTAAGGATTTTAAATCAACATATGTGTCTGACTAAGGGAATGGAGAAATCTATTGTATAATCGGTAATATTAGGAGGCTCCACTTACATCAGAGTTAATCATGAGGTCGCACAAGGTTGGTTGAAGGGATATCCCCCCGATACCTTCTTAGCATCAGAGATATTTCTAGGGATCTATTAATATATGGGGATCTTGTTAGTTCCCTTACCTCCGTGAGAGGCGGTGCTTTCAAGTTTTTGGGCTTTGTTACCCTTCCCATACTGTGGACATGAATTACAACTACTCGCATGTGCATCGGTTATACATTGGCTTATTAGTTGTTTGACGTAGGTTCCACATAGGTTACTTGCAGGGGTTATTCTGCAGGTACCCTGGGTCAGATAAGTGTCAGACAACACACAGCCTTTATGGAGGATTACCTCTCTGGAGGGATCTGACCGACTAGTTGTTAATCTCATGAGGGCCCTTATAACTGATTCTATTACCTTTGATCTTTAGCAGGGAGTCTGATGCCCTTCTTGGGCGAGACCTACCTTCTTTAGGGAGGGAGGCCCCTTTTAGCCACTTTACCTCATTTGTGTGCATATTGGTCATTTGATTATTTTTTGTGTGCTCTTTGATTACTAGTTGGTCTTAGTATTTATTTTTTGTATCTTGAGTCTTAATTCATCATGGATTCGGACCAGCATCCTCGTCGGTCTTGTCTCTTTTTACAGTTACCACCAGATTTTGATTATTTTCCTTCTAAAAGACGTAGATTTATTAGATGTGGTACACACACCTCCACTTTTCAGACTTGTGATTCTACAAGGATGAGTACTAAAATGAGTCATCAGAGTACTGGGAGCCTTTCGACTCCCACACCTACTATAGTTAATGGCACCCCTTTGACTCCTCCAACCACAATGTTTGTAGTGTCAGAGGCACCTATCATTACTACTTCACGGCCTATAGTGAATGCTCAATCTCTTGCCTCAAACCCATTTGGGTCTCTTGGTCACTCACCGGGCTATAATGTTCAATCCATCCTTATGGCCTCTAGTCCTTTTTCCTATGGTATGTTGAATTTTACTTCGTAGTTTTCAAACTCCATCCCAGCTGTTGGCCCTAATGATAGCATTGGACTTGGGGGCACAACCCCTCCTTATACTCCATTTTCGTTTGGTGGTTCTAAAATCCCTCAAATGACTCCTAATATGGGAGGCATTCTCTCTTTTAACCCTGGGTCTAATCCTCTTTCTTCTGGGTGGAGAAACCAATCTGATGGACAAGATTCTGCTCAAGTTTCATCCTATAATATCACCTCCTCAGTGTCGATTCTGACTAACATGTTCGGCATGATGAATCCACATATATCCTTCGAATTCACACCCGAAGGAGGTCAGTTTCACATCTTGGAAAACCCCCAACCTGGAGCCACTCCAGTTGGGGGAAAATTTTATAACCCTCATCAAAACATTCCTACTGGAATGATTCCCAACCAACCTCTTATGAATCAGCCTAGAGGTTGGGAATCATTCCAGTAGGAATCATCCTAGAGGGTCTTACAATCCTAGATAAGGCCATGGTGCTTACCAGAACTCTAGATGGGTTGCAGTTTCTCAAACACAATCTTTCCAGGGAGCTTGGGGCCAAATGCCACAACCCCGTCTCCATTTTCTGGCCACACTTAATCTGTCAGACTTATCTAAGTTGATGAACGAACTTGTGTTTCATGATCCTACATGGCCCCCTGTCCCCACTAAGCTTCCTTCTAACATTCATAAATTCGAAGGTAAGAATGGAGAGGATCTTAGTGATCACGTTACCACCTTTCACCTATGGTACTCTTTGAATTCCCTTAATGACTATTCCATTTGGTTAAGATTATTTCAACGCACCTTCATTGGGTTCAATACGAAATGGTAGATAGAGCTACCTAGGGGTTCATATGGGACCTTTAGTCAGATGGTGTTAGTCTTCCTTAACCACTTCCAATTTCCAGTTCATTACGACGTTAGCCTAGAAATTATGTCGACTTTATGTCGGGACACAACCACTCATATCTCGAATCATATCTAGGAGTGGCGTAGATGGAAGAGGTTGATTAAGACCTCAACACCCCTGACCTTTCTTTTAGAATGGTCCCTTAAGTATTTGCAGCCTCCTATCTCGAAGGATGTTGCTACATCTGGGGTTACAACTGAGGAAGAAGAAATCTTCAAAGCCCAGCAGTTAGATCTTATATACACTCAGTCTGGGATGTTATACCACATTCTTTCAGACACACCGAGGTCAACCTATGACCCTATAAAAAAGCTCGGACCTCATGTCGATGGCATTGTAGGCTCTGCCAATGTAAAATCTATAGACTCGGTGACAATCCATTTGAAAGAGTTGTCTCTAAACTAGTCTACAAGAGGGCAAGATTTGTTTGTGTCTTCCAATCCCACTCAGTCAGTGGATGTACATTTCGTGCAATCGTCGATCAGCCCAAATGGTAACCAGAAATCAGGAGGGAATAAGAAGAAAGGATGTAATAATAATTGTAAGGGTGGGAAAAATAATAATAAACCCAAGGACAATGGTAATAATGAGAAGATGAATAATAATGCTGGAGAGGGAAAGAAAGAGATACATAATGTGAAATTTCCTTGTAATCTTTGTACAGATGACCACCTTACTCATTTATGCCCCAAACTTGCGGAAGTTTTGAGGCTCTTATCTCTACCACTTGTCATGCTGATGAATCTTTTCCCACATAACCATCACATGGCCTCGATCTCCTCAAATGTCAGAAATGTGATCGGTGGAAGTCAAAATTGGTCATCGCAAGATGGTGACTGTTTGTGTATCAATATGGTTGATTCTCAGGTTAATGTAGCCACTCGATCTCACGATTATAGTTCTTCACAAGCTATAATTGGTCTAGAATCTCATCCTCCTCCTCCTCTGGAGACAACTTTAAAGATCAAAAAACCAGAGCCATTGCCTCGTATTCTGAAAGGAGTACTCAAGCACTCTACCCACAATCCAAATGCTAGAACCGCCTAGAATTACTCTATTGTTGAGGATCTGGGTCAAACCCCTTGTGTGATGTCAGCTCTGGAGGTACTCCAAATTTGTCCTTCATAGAGGAATGCCTTGATATATGCTTTATTATCTCTAGACCCTAGTGGCTCGAAAGTTATCAAGTTTGACATCATGGATGTGAAGCCTCTCTAGCCTTACCATGTGGCATTCCAAATCCACATGGGGTACTCAAAGTATACCATCAAATTTGTGGTTATTGATGAAGTCATTTCTACATGTGTGATGTCCTTCATCTGTTGAAAATCTCTCGTCTCTCCGACTCTTTCTCAATCGTCGAACATGTTCAATTCTTTTGACGTTCGTTCCTTATTGCCTCACGGTATTCTTCCTACTTTTATGGTCCAGTTAGATGGGAAGATGGTAGAGGTGGTTGTTGAGGTAGTTGATGTGCCTCTTGATTATAACTTGTTACTAGGATGAAATTGGACCTATTCTATGACTGTCGTCATATCGTTTGTTGTCTGCACTCTTTCTTTTCCACTCAATGGGAAGATCGTGATGATCGACCAGTTATCCTTTGCATATGCTAGTCCCAATGCATCTGTTGGAGCGTCGATCCCTATGGTCAATCATTCTCAGTCGAAAAATGAGAATATTGGTGTCATAATGTATTCATCCCTTATGGGTACCTTTGACTTCATGGCACCGATTCACCATGTTTACGCCATGTCCAATAGGCCTGTTTCGTTAGAGAGGTTTGTTCCTTTCTGAAGTTCCTATTTTAACGATCCTTGGACCCTACCTTCCAAGAACCTTTTGACACATATTGTGAAGGTAAATTACATGTTGGAATGGCCATGCCATGATCGACATCGTAGATTGTGTATCAAGTTGTTCTTGACTCTTTCATTGATCCCGATCTTATTACCTCGCTAACGGACGAGGAGGATAATGTTCTTAAGCCCGTGTGGGCCACTTCGTTGTCGTGTTCACATGATTTCCTCAATGATACTTTTCTCTCAAATGAATCCATCATCGAATCCATGAATGGTTCTGACAAACCTTGGAATGATATGCATCATCTCTCTTATTTTCTCCCAGAGCTTGCTAGAATCGAGCAAGATGATTTTCGATCTACTTTGAGAGAGATAGTCAATCATGTCGTAGTTCCACTTGATATGAAAGGAATATATGTCGAAGGAAATATGGTGAGTATCTCTCCTATCGTCACGGTCGATATCTCTCGTACCCCTAGCAAGATTGAAAATGTACATATCAGTGTGGATTGTTCGCCAGAATAAATCATGATCTACACTGAGCTCTTCAAAGAATTTAGAGATGTATTTTCTTGGTGATATGAAGAGATTCCAAGAATCGACCCTCATATTTTCGAGCATGAGATTAGAACTTATTTGGATGCTAAACATGTTCGACAACATCTTAGAGTTGTCAATCCCCGGAAGGCCCCTACTATTAAGGACGAGGTAGAGAAACTACTTAATGTTGGCTTTATCTACCTGGTTCCTTTGACTGAATGGGTATCAAATCCCATTCTTGTGAATAAGAAGAAAGGAACCATCTATATATGCATGGAATTTCGTGAACTGAACAAAGCCTATCCTAAAGACAAATTCTCGACACCTTTCATCGATCAGATTCTCGACGAGTGTGCGGGAAGCGAAGTGTTTTCTTTCATGGACGGATTTTCCAACGTGCTATGACCTTCACATTCCATGATATTAAGAATATAGTCAAAGCTTAACTTGACGATCTTGCTTCTCACTCTTGTAAGAGAGCATATCACTCTAAGCACCTTCAGCTAATTTTTGGAAGATGTTGTTACTATAGAATCTGGTTGAACCCTCATAAGTGCATCTTTTGCGTTAGGTCTAGTCATATTTTGGGATTTCTAGTTTCTAAGAATGGGATGATGGTAGATTCATTAAAGGTTGAGGCAATAATTCAGTTGCCTCCCCCACGCACTATTCGAAAACTTCAAAGTTTGCAGGGGAAAGTTAACTTTTTATGTCATTTTATAGTAAAATATTTCAATATCACTAACGGTTTCATGTGTCTTTTGAAGAAGGACACCCCCTTTATCTAGGATGAGAAATCCCAGGAGTCCTTCGATGCTTTGAAGAAAGCATTGGTATCAACACCTCTTTTGAAGTCTCCTGACTACAGTAGAGATTACTTGCTTATATCGTCGCGTCTAAGGATACAATTGCTATGGTTTTGGTTCAGGAGGATGATGATCTCCGCGAGCACGTCATCTACTATATTAGTCAAAAATTAGTCGGTCCTAAGCTCAATTATTCTCACATTGAAAAGATAGCTTTGGTTGTCATTCACGCAGTCCAATGTGTACGCCATTATATATTGCTTTGCAAGACTATTATGGTTTTCGATGTTAATCCATTTCAATACGTCCTTACCAGGAGTATCATAGGGGGAGAATATAATAAATGGATTGTCATTTTATAATAATTCGATCTTGATTTATCTTTTACTAAATCCCATAAATCACTATTCTTCACGGAGTTAATATCTGACTTTCCACGATTAGATGAGGATGTTATCCAAGTTGATTCATTTGCATATGAACACATTTTCCTTGTCTATTCATCTGACCCCTAGTATGGAGACATCGTTCTCTATCTTCAAACTTTGAAGTTCCGTTAGCATCTCTCGCAAGATGACAGACAATGTGTACGATACCAAGCTAAGAGTTACACTATCGTTGGTGACACTTTGTGTCATCAAGGAGTAGACAGTATCATGTGTCATTTTTAACTCATGAAGAAGTTGAGTCAGTCCTAAATGATTTCCACAGTGGGACTTGTGGTGGTCATCTATTTGGGCTTGCAACAGCCCATAAACTTTTGTGAGCCAGTTATTTATGGCCATCTATCTTTAAATATTGTGTTGAAGTGGTTAATAAGTGTCACCCCTTCCAGGTGTTCACTCAAAAAATGTGCTCACATCCATCCCCTCTTCACCCAGTCATTACCATTGGCCCCTTCACCAAGTGAAGGGTGGACTTCGTGGATTACAACCCAACTTCAGCTAGGGGGAATTAGCACATTATCATGGTCATTGAATACTTTACTAAGTGGGAATAAACCATGCCTACAGTTAAATCCAACGGGAAGACATCTACCTTCTTTGTATTCAATAAAATTATCGCTCGGTTCAGTATCCCGAGTGAGATTTTCATTGATCATGGCAGTCACTTTCAAAACGAAATGATGGAAGAGCCAACATCCAAGTTGGGGTTTAAGCATGGTCATTCTTCCCCTTACTACCCCCATGAAAATGGATAAGTAGAGGCCATCAACAAGTCTCTCAAGACCATCTTGCAGAAAATGACTAGCCAGAGTAAATTTGACTGGCACATTATGTTATATCACGCACTCTGGGCATACCAAACCTTGGTCAATACTGCCACTAGATTTTCCCCTTTCCAGTTAGTACATGTTGTGGATTTGATACTACCTATTGAATGCAAGATCCCTTCTCTTCAGTTGGCATTCGCACTCCTACTTGACACTTCTGATCTCGAGCAACGCCTTGTACACCTAGATAGTCTTGACGAGTAGCGTTGAGACACCTCTACGGCTATCGAGGTGAAAAAAAGACATGTCAAGGTCCAGTACGATAAGTTTGTCTATCCTTGGTTGTACGTTGAGGGTGAATTGGTCCTCTTATATGAACAGGCCAAAGAATCACTGGGGGCAGGCAAGTTTAAACCCATGTGGCACAATCCCTATATCGTGCAACGTGTCTTAGAAAAAGGAGCCTATGATTTAGAATATTATGAAGGGAATATGTTTGCCAAGCCTAGGAATGGGCTCTACCTGAAAAGATATTACGCTTGAGCCCCAATCTTGGGCATAACTCTTTGTATACTAATGTAATTTAGTGTATATATATATATTCCCTTTCTTTTTTTCTTCAGCTTGCTTATCGATTTTTCCCTTGGTTGGCAGATGTCAACAAAGTCTTCAATCTATTTAGGATTCACAAATGGATCCAGTCATCATACACAAAACTTGGCTTCCATTGCTTGGGTGGTTTACTCATCCGAGGGTCCACTGGTGTCTTCAGGTGGCGTATGCCTAGGGCAATCCACGAACAATGTGGTTGAATATAATGTCATTATAGAACTTTTGCGCAATGCTATCTCACATGGTATTCGCTCTTAGTAGTATGTCAGTTGAACGGAAGTTACCACGTGTGTGATCCTACTTTACTCTGACGATTCCTATGGGTACGTATTTTAGAATGACAATTAGATTTTATTACTTATTATCACATACCTAGGAGTTCTAATTATGTATCCAATGCTTATGCTAATTTCATTTTATTGGCATTTGTCACATAACCAAAGAAAATAAACCATCTCATCTATGTACACATTGTAATATAAGTAAACCCGAAGATCCATGTTTTATATATATTTCAAAAAATATGATGTTTATAGTACAAAATTGGGGCTAACACCCTCAATACATATATATAGCCGATAATACAAGATCCACAAACTCTATTCCTGTGGCGTCGGATGTGTGTCATGATTACAAACTACATCTTTTGTGAGACGCCGAAAGAGTCAGACCCAAGCTTTGGGCACACTAGTTACTTGTTGTTGCATGGCCTCCAGCAGATCCTCTACCTGAACCATCAAAATCTTATGTGTCAAACGAGACAGGTTTCCCTACACATTTTGAAGGATTCTCTTTGCTTCTCCTCTCGTTGCCTCATCTCCCTCTAACGATGTCAAGGAATCTCGTCTAGTCATCGCAAACCTACGTCTGCGTCACACAAGTGTCTAGTTAGTACTTAAGCATAATCCAAAAATACAAAAAAATGAAATATTTAAAAACATTGACATACTTATGTCCCCATAGGCGATCCCTGGTGGCAGTGACATGTTAGGGTCCCCTCTGAAGTCGATCCCTGCATATGGGTAGTCATCTAGAGAAATGACTTGTCGCCTCCACCGGTAGAAGAAATCATCATTGTAGGGTGTGGGAACCCTACCTCCCCCCTTATGTCTCATTACCTTGGTCCATCGTGCCATGGCTGGATCGATAGGTCCTCTCGAAATGATCTCAACTCTAGGTCCCAAATCTGGAACCCACACAAAGAAAAATCTACATAAGATAGAGGAAAACCCGAAGTTCCTCTTGTCACCCTGTTTTCACTCACTGAACTGGCTCTTCATATTAGCCAGTAGTGAGGTACACCAATCATATACAGTGGGTCTCAAGAACTATACAGAATATAACATGAGCAGCCTCGATGCCTGGTGCAACAAAGTTTATCCTGTGATCCTAGTTAAAATAAGGACAACAATCTTGAGGCTGAGATTGTTTATCGCTCAGATGGGTAGTTGACTCTCGACCTTCTCAGTCCCTGCTATATAGTGAGTGTCTATGTACTCCTCTATATTCATCACACTCCCAGCTCCTTGGACTTTGAGGTTCACCACCTCACCCCGACGTGGTAACCCATTCAAAAAATATATATCCTCGACTTCAATCCTCAATGGTTGTCCATCAAGGTTGAAGCTCTCACTGTCAAGATCCTAGTAATCCAAGAGCATCTCAAGCAACCTCACCTGGGCCCTCATCCCTTTGAGTGCCCAAAATTTATACAAGCCTCATATTTTCAAGGCCATTTGGGCCCCAGGATCTCTTTCGACAGCAGCATCTACCTCCTCGTGTTCCCTTTCCCTCCATTCTAGTAGCATCTTGCCAAATAAAAATCAATTTTTGAGTTAGAAACCATAGAAAACCTTGTTTATGGACTTGTACGTAGGTTGCAACATTCACAGTCGTGTATAGGGCTGACTACATGCATCCTGTATTTTACACAGTCGCGTATAACCTCATGTATACGTGACCCGATGAATGGTAGCCCACGTACACCAAAATACTCAATTTGCGCCCTAATTTACTCAAATTGTGAAACCTAATTTAAAAATCTAATCCACTAAAAAGGAAGAGGAGGGGAAGAGGAATTACCTGGTCCAGATGGTCTCTAATTTCATCGCTTGACGCTCCCACAATCACCAGTTGAAGATCAGAGGTATTTTGGTCCAATTATCACTATTTGTGGAAAAAGTCAAAATGACATAGTAAATTTTGGTTTTGTTACTATTTATAGCAGTTTTTACCCACTTTCTATAGTTTCTAGTCATTTTTTTTCCTAAGGGACTAATACAGCAGTGGATTGAGTTGTTTTTTGTAGTTTTCACTAGGGATTCTTGTGGATTTCAATGTTATGTTGATCATTCGTAACCACGGGCAGGTATTTTCACTACCCGGGATATAGGATAGGTATCCATTCCACCATGCACTTTTGTGTTGTCCTATAAATGTCACTCATATGCATTAGGTAAGAACCCATTTGTTGTGACACAGAACCATCCATCTACTATAAGACGTGTTGTTATCAAGTGGTAGAGACTTACCAAACATGGGTACCCTAGTTAGATCCTCTGCTTCATTTGGTTCCCATGTAGAGATTGTTTCCATAAGATCCAGAGTCCCTTATAGTTGATACATGACTTTATGTTGAGACTCATTTCTCATTCATAAACATGATGCCCTATACCTAGAGGAATCCCAACCGTGTTTAATTTAAGCTCTTTTCCAACTCTTCTTCAAAAAGTGAAAAGATTGTCAAGTGAACTTGTATCTTTCACACTCATAAATTGGATTTGAAAGGACGTCTATTTGGTACAAGTTTATCCCTTTTTCACACCAAGTAGACTAAGATCATGAAAAAAGACATTGTTTGGCGTTAATTTGTGATTTCATCTCATGCCCTTGCTTGCAGTATTGATCCTATAGTCTGTTCTCGCTTTGTGTTATAAATTGTTTGCCTCTACAGTTTTGCATCCTCAACCAAGTAGAGCCTTGTTTATATCCTTCACAATTTGACACCCTATACCCAGGAGTGAACATTCCCCCGAGTTTCCATCTCTAGCATGCATCTCCTTTCATTAATCATAGGTATGTTCCACTGTTGGAACTAGTTTTTCTTACTTGCAACACTCATTTCCTCCTCTGTATCATAGAATTCAATGAACTATGAAAAAACAAAAAAAATGCGGGTGGGAAGGGGTATTATCTTATATTGGTAGCAGTCATGTCACCTTTGAAGATAGCACAAATTTATTGAGTCCAATTTTCATCATAATTTTGGGTTTAGCATGGCCTTAGGAAGATGAGCTGGTTATAGAGAATTTTCTCCACCGACTAGTTAGTCTTCCAGTCCCTATGGAGAACTTAATTGATGCCTCCTGCATCTCATGGTTTCATCATTGATTCTATGTTGTCGGAGTCTTCCACATGTCTCATGCTCTTGTTCAAAGGAAGTCTATCAACTTGTGTTGGCCATTTCTCAGAACTCTTAACTTTGTATGTCGACCATACCCTCAATTTGTCTCAGAATCACATGATGTTGTAGCCCTATCATGCACCATGGTCCTACTTTCATCATTGGTAGGTAACCTTGATCCCAGTAGTCAACATTTCATCATTGGTAATTGTTGGCCCTTGAACAAGTTTTTGGATAATCTTGGTCATGTTTGACCATTTTTGGGACTTCGACAGCCTGTCAAAGATGGAGTGCTAGACGAAGCGTAAATTGTGGAATCTTGGCCCACTTTAGGGTCCCTTTTTGGGTTTTGGGAATATGTAATGGGAAATGGATGTTGGCCTGTGGGTTTACCCATTCTTAGGCCACTTTTGTATGCATAAAAAGAAGGATAGGAAAGAAAGTAGTAGTCGAAGATCGACATCTATGTGATGTATTCTAAGTGCAAGTAAGCTATGTAAGTGCTTTGTGCCTATATGAGACTTACAGGGCTAAGTCAAGTCATTGTAGGAAGTTGGAAAAGGATTTGTGGTGTAACACAAGGAAGAAGGATCTAGCAAGATGCGTAGATCTTATGTCCTGTGCGCAATAGGGTTTTGATGGCTCTGTGCTTGTAACCGATTGAAGATGCTAATAAAGAAGAAGGATTGGTGAGCATAGCCCTAGGGTGGGGGTGATCCATGTAAATATTGTGTTGTGTTGCTTTGTTCTTGTCTCAATGTGCTTATGTTCCCATGTTTCTAAGTGCTATGAGATGACTGAATAGATATGCTTATGCTTAAAGTGCTAATGATATGTAGGATGTTAGATCTGATACACATGAATGGACTTAGTGCCTGATATGTTACATATGATGTAGTTACCGATGCTAAGTGCTTGAATATGTTAGATGAATGTGAATGGTGTGAAGCCCTGTGTTATCACCGAAGTGGATATTGACTGCATATTAAAGAACCAACTGTGTTAAGTGCTTTATTAAGTGTTAGAATCACAGATCTGTTCCCCAGCTAAGGTTGCAGACACTTGAGTTCTACAACCACCCCTGCCTCTACCTCGGGTGAGACTTCATCTGCTTCGCAGGTGTTTCCGAAAGGGCTGGTAGTTAGGACTTTGTTGGTGTGATCTTGAGCGTTGAACCCTGGGTCTTCCCCTGTGCCAACAAATGGTTCCATTGCCGGGACCTAAAACTGTGATCGCTGGGAACTGAGAAAGAGGAAGCTATGTGCAAAGATTCATCCTGAAACTGTAAAATCTTTGTGTGTAGATTTGTTCCCTAGTGCACAGTATTCTACTTGATCTGTAAATATTTGTACTAAAGAAATAAATTTATATCTGAGAGAAAGAAGCCCGATCTGAAGAGAGAAGGTAATATCTAAAAGAAAGGAGGTCAGATCTGTAGAAAAGAAGCAGGATATGAAAACTTTGTGCTCCAAGAAAGGTAAAAGAAAGAAGTTTTGATTGAAAGAGGTAAGATTTGTAAGCTTTGTGCTCTGTTAAAGGTAAGAATAGTTAAAATTTCTTAGATCTGAAATATTTGTGCTCTGTAAAAGTAATAAAGGTGGAATTTTTTGTTTCTAGAGTATGGATCTAGGTATATCTGATAGGTTTTGTTCTATTTTGAAAGCTAGGGTGTTAATAGACAAAAGAAGGTTTGATATGAATAGATCTGATAAGAATAATGAAATATATGTTATACCTATGCATAGAAAGAATGTTTGGACTAATAAATGGATGCAGGATCCTAGAAATATTGTTGCAGGTTCGCTACCATGATCCTAGTGCGCAATACAGAAAAGGTTGGGGATCATTTAATAGAAAGTGAGGATTAACCCTCTATTACAGTTGCAGAAGACCAGGACATATTGCTAAGGAATGCCATGGTTGAAGACCTAGTTGTCTCTATTGCAAATCCATGGACCATGAAGTGTTGGATTGCCCTAGAATGATCGCTAAGCTTGAAGGAATGAATCTAAATCAAGGAAACCCTAAGGAAGATCCAGAAAAGGCAGAATCCCAGCAAGAATCAGAGAAGGTATTGATACAAGTGAAAGAGACCCTGAATGACCACCAACATGTTAGCTTATCAGAGATCTTCCAAGAGAAGGAATGAATTGAAGCAATAATAGGGGACTTCAACATTGATTGTGTCGTGGATGAAGAAACATAGATGAATATTATGCCAGAAAGAACCTAGGAAGTTATAGGAAGGCCTGCTATGATCCCCTCCCTAGGAGGAATAATTGTATTCATGGGAAAGATAGTAAACCTACGTGGAAGCCTTGTCTGGATACCTATGACTATCAATGGAGCTTCGACAGAAGAAGACTTTGAGATTATTAAATTTGTTGAAGACAGAGCCCCATTTACCATGCTAATAGGAAAACCTTGGATTGATAGAGATCAAGCCAGACGAAAGGAGGAAGAAGAAGTTTTGGAACATAAGAAGAAAGAGTTGAAAGACTTTATGACCAAAAGGATTGCGCACTTGATTGAGGAAAAGAAGAGCAGATCGCAGATATTTAATACTAGAAACTTGGATGTCAAGGATAAGAGAACACTAGAGGATCCCTAGAATATTGAATTATGTATCCCAGACAAGAAAGAAGTATTACACATGAACCCTAGGAAAAAAATTTCAACAGTGCAAAGTAACTAAGACCAAAGAAGAAAAGAATCAGAATGATAAAATCATTACCGAGACAAAGCTCATTGGAAAGAAGGCTAGAAAGTTAATAAAGAAAAGGGATAATACTGAAAGGTTGCGGGAGGCTCTAGAAGAGACCTCGCAAAAAGAAAAATTGCAGAATTGGAGCTTCATCGAGATATCAGAACAGCAACATATATTACTTCGCCATGATGAAGCAATATAGTCGTTGGGCCGATATATCCGTTTGACTAAAGCTTCGAATGGGAAGAAAAGAAATAAAGAGGCATCATTAGAAGGTTGGTCTGCACCATAACGGATCGAATAGAAGTTAATGGAGGGTATAGACCATTGTGAGCCAACCATTATAGACTTACCTATTTAGCTCGTCGCGTTATACATGAAGAACACTTCTTCCAAATCAAGATTTTGAGCTCGCAACCTTGATTAATATTTTCCAGTGATCATTACACTCTTGCTTTCCATATTATTTTTGTGTCTACATTACTTCGTGAACCCGATATTATTAACCTCGAGCGCGTATGTCTGAGGAGCTTAGCGAACTTGAAGAATCTGTGAAGGAATTACTTATTGATCTCAGGACTGAGAAAGTCATGTCAGAAAGAAGGATGTCTACAGGTGTGCAAGAATCTTCGACAGGAGGAGTCCAAGCTTCTCCATCAACTGATCATGGAGAAAGAACTTCCAAAATCGTGACATAAACGAGAATGAAGCATAGAGACGATCTCACGAATGCCAAGTTGATTTTGAGCATCTTACATGCGTATATACCTCCTTTGAACGACGCAGTGAACAGAGACAGTGTGCCCAGGAATTTTGAGTAAGCTTTGGTCATTGCGTACCTCCCGAAAGGGGTGCGCGCAGTTCGTGTCGACCAGGATGAGCTCGCGACATTGAAGTTTAGCGACTTCAACCTCGGTGACAGAAAGGCTTACAGCATGCTTGCCCTGCATAATTATTTAACCAGGCCTAAAGGCAAGAATTCCAATATTATCCTACAGTCACGGACCCAGAACCTTGTGCGGTCCACACTACTCAATATGATGAAGATCCTGCACTTTAGAAGGCACCAGGAAGTGAATGCTTGTGTCAAATTGTTGATGTCAAGTTACCACGGAAGATACTTATTTTTGAACCACCGCATCACTGTGGATCTAACCTTGATCAATTGGATCATTGGGCTTAGCATGCAAGGCCCCGACCCACAGGATTTTTACCCTGGAAAGACCTCAAACCAAGCATTATCATAGAGGATCAAAGAGACTTATGGTGATGTCGAGAAGGGCACACAAGGCTACAAGGTAGCCTCTATCCAGAGTGGTGCAGTGCACCTTGCATGTCAATTGATCACAGGAAAGCTAGTTCGCAAGAACTAGCCCACCCAAGTGATTGGATTTGTCGTTGACCTCACAGGGAAGTGCGCAGAAGGACTCCATATGAATTGGGCACAGTACCTGGTAAACTAGTTGGAACTGGACTGCAGGGAAGCACAAGACCAAGGATATGAGTTCCACTTCAGGTGGATTCTCATACTGATCGAATTCATTGCATGGGAGATGTCAGAAGGTGTGACCTTCCCACACATCGAGCCCTTTGAACCATTGGCTGCGAAGTTCAGTACCCGATGGTACTCGAATGACATGAACAAGCAATGGCAGTCAAATTTCGTCTTCCACACTTACTACAACCAGTTGAAAGTAGCCATCCAGTCTGAGCCTCGTATGACCCCGAATACCCTCCACAGGTTTCAGCCCCTAATGAAGTTTAGCATGGACTGCCACTTCATTTATATAAAAGCACACGCAGATGGCCATAAGAAGTAGTTGTAGTTTTATTACAAGCTTACAGAAGAATATTTAGAGGAAATCATAGAGGAATGGTCGGTGGACCTCCTTATCCCAACCAAACTTACAGAGTTGTCTGATGTAGATAGTCTACAAGTTGCGCAAGCTACACTCAGACCTATTAAAACAAAGAATCCTGAAGAAGTTCAGGATGTAGATAGCACATTCGTGAAGAATGCATCTATGTCACCAGAGCAAGGAGGTGTTGGCGAAGATATCTGCGAGGAAACATCGCATAAGGACGAGGAGGACCCCTCGAAGAAAAGAAAGGTGTCCCCCCATAAGCCTTCGTTCAGAAATAAAATGAAAGAAACCAAGACCAAGTTCGATATTGTCCTCACCCCAGATAACTTTAACTTCATCATCGTTGCATTGAACGACGCTTCGCTAGAGATTGCAGAGAAGCAGGAAGCAAGGAAGGAGGCGATGTAAAATCGGATCGAGATAGAGCTCCAAGGATTGCAACAGGAACTTCAATCGACGTGCACAGTCTCCACTCCACCCCTGTCAGTCGGAACACCAAAAGAAGGAGATGAGCCAGATCAACTCCATCGAATCATGGATTCAGTTGAGGCTCGACTTTGAAAATCACAAGATGAAGAAGAGCAAGCCATCTAGGCTTTGAAATAAGTACAGGGAGTACTTTTATAATAGCGCAATGCTACAGAACAAGAAAAGAGTGATCTCCAAGAAAAATGAAATGATGAGAAAGCACATCTACAGCAAGGAAAGGAACAGTTGTTGGTGGAGCAACTGGAGGTAAAGGAAGTGGTCAACAGAGCACTTCGCTCTGTCACATTCATTGAGGTACAAACCGAAGAAAGAATCCCACAATAGGTGGCACATCTCAAATATGTGATCCAGATGCTACAACAGTGCATCGCAGTTCTAGAGCTCTGCGTTGTACCTGAAACTCCAAAAGAGGTAAGAGACCTAAGGGAAGCAACTTCCCGCGACGTAGTTGGAAGATTAAAATCTCTTGCCTTGGAATGAAATCAGTTGAGTAACTGGAGTGCCTAGACTTACGAGAACCTCATGGAGAATCCAGAGTTACAGGCATTGGAGTCGCAGCTCCAAGAAGAAAAGAAGCACGCCGATACGTTACAGGCGTAGCTGAAGGCCTTGTCACCAGTGGAAAGAATGAATCTGTCTCAAGAGAAACGCACTGCACATCAACAGATCCATATGATTCAGAGTAAAGTAATGGAAGTCACTCAACAACTTCAACCAGTGCAATAAAAGGCATGTCAATTGTTCACTGAAGTTGAAATCCAAGGAGTCGAACCGGAACAGATCATCATCATCGCAGAACAATGCTTAAAAGGGCCAGTGAATGATGCAGTGATCCAGGAGTTCACTGAGCAAGAGGTCATAGCACTGTAGCAGGTTGAAGCATATCGAGCCAAGCTCAAAGCACTCGAGGTATAATTTCTCAGACCTGAGTGACTTAGGATGAGTCACAGGTGAGTGTTGGGGGCATGTTGGTCCTTGACCAAGTTTTGGGATAATCTTGGTCATGTTTGACCATTTTTGGGACTTCGAGAGCCTGTCAAAGATGGAGCACCAGACAAAGCAGAGATTGTGAAATCTCAACCCACTTTTGGGTCCCTTTTTGGGTTTTGGGAATATGTAATGGGAAAGGGATGTTGGCCTGTGGGTTTACCCACGCTTAGGCTGATTTTGTATGTATAAATAGAAGGATAGACAAGAAAGTAGTAGTCGAATATTAGCATCTATGTGATGTATGCTAAGTGCAAGTAAGGTCCGTAAGTGCTTTGTGCCTATATGAGACTTGCAGGGCTAAGTGCAAGTCATTGTAGGAAGTTGGAAATGGATTTGTGTTGTAACACGAGGAAGAAGGATCTATCGAGCTGCACAGACCTTTTGTCCTGTGGGAAGTAGGGTTTTTATGGATATGTGCTTGTAACCGATTGAAGATGCTAATAAAGAATAATAATTGGTGGACGTAGCCCCAGGGTGGGGGTGAACCACATAAATATTGTGTTGTGTTTATTTGTTATTGTCTCAATGTGTTTATGTTCCCATTTTGCTAAGTGTTATGAGATGACTGAATAGATCTTCTTATACTTAAAGTGATAATGATATGTAGGATGTCAGATCAGATTCACATGAATAGGCTTAGTGAATGATCTGTTATATCTGATGTAGTTATCGATGCTAAGTGTTTGAATATGTTAGATGACTGTGAATGGTGTGAAGCCCTGTGTTATTAGTGAAGTGGATATTGACTCCATATTAAAGAACCAAATGTGCTAAGTGATTTATTAAGTGTTAGAATCACATATCTGTGTCCCAGCTAAGGTTGCAAACACTTGAGTTCTGCAACCACCCCTGCCTCTACATCAGGTGAGAATTCATATGCTTCACAAGTGTTGCTGAAAGGGCTAGTATCTAGGGCTTTGTTAGTGCGTTCATGAGCATTGAACCCTAGTTCTTCCCCTGTGCCAACATTCATTGACTCGATGGTTTCCCTTGTGTTCGACGGCAAGACATCTATTCACACATTGGGATTCATGCAGTGTCTTGGATTCCATTATCCTTATTGGTGGTTTCCTCTCCTTTGTCATCATTTCTCCTCATTGTTTTTTATTCAGAGGATCTTTTTCATGTACCACTTGCACTTGGCACACACGAAAGATGCACAAGGTCATTGGTTCGTGAACATGTTCTTCATCTGATTTCCTCCAAATCATGAAGCTCCTTCTTTGTACCTCGTGTTGAATGATGAGAGGTGCCTTAATGCTCTCCTTTCTGTTGGTCCCCTTCCATCGAATTCATCTCATCTATTCTAGAAATGAGACCTAGATTCCTATGAATACCTTGAGGATTGCAGTCATTAGTGGTAGGTTCTCTCGCCATCGACAGTTGGGAATGTTGATACTAAGAGGGGGGTGAATTAGTATCAAGTACAATTTAAAAATATTTTTCAACTTATACTTAAACCATTCAATTATATCCAATGAGAAATGAACAATAGTATAAGAGTTACACCAATACACCGCAATACACCATGCACAATATATGAGAAATAATCAATAGTTTTCGTCCAAGGGAAGTAATGACTTCCAAAGGTAGCTACAACTTCCAAATGTAAAGGGAGGGATAAACCTCCAAGAAGAAGATACAATCCTCAAATATAAAGAGAGATTTGAAATCTCCATCCTTTCCCCTTCCTTCCACCCAAGAATATATGAGAGATAATAAAACTTTACATTAAATCATCACCATCAACCAATCATCACATAGAACCTGATAAATTTTCATGAGACTTCTTCAATTTATGCAATTATTCAATTATTGGATTACTTTGATACTATAGATAATATTACTCAATGTATTCTCTAAAACTCCTCCAATTTTCACTCCTTGAATCCTCCCCAAAAAGAGGCTATAGAAAGAATGGTAGACTTTATTCAATTCTGGTCTATTCAGGAGAGTGAACTTGCACAGAATGCCCCACGCTGAATAATTAACATCCAATTCTGAAACTCACACAAAAGAAACTAAAGTTTGTACTATTTCCAATTAAATTTGTCCCACTTCATTTGGATTCTCTATGAAGAAGTTATGACTGTTTTACCCGGAACACATGTTTATTGACTAGCTTCAGGACTGGTCACAAACCCTATCTTCCACAGAGTGTATCTCCATAATTATAGCGAATAAAGAGCTAAACTTTTTACCAGAGGTACCTTGATATGTATTCTCAATACCATAGCGATTTCACCATCTGAATCCTTCTAGAAAAAAATGTTATAGCAAAAATGGTAAGATGACCTGAAAATAACATACCTTAGAACACATCACCAAAAGACTTCATCCTCCCTTGAAATCCGGCTTTCTTTACTTCTTATTTCCTCTTAAATTCGACTTGTATCAAATGAATGTATAATGATGTTTATTTATACCATTTATGTCACTTCCTTTTAACATTAGGGCCGACCTGACACTTTCTTATTTTGTAATTCTTTTCTTTAATTAT
>ML777308.1:661700-683445 GCA_009831015.1 Picea engelmannii | reverse complement strand
TTATTTTGTAATTCTTTTCTTTAATTATCTTCAGGGCCTACATGTACTTCCTTCTTCAATTCACTTTGTCATCTTCAAAAATTCATTTCTCCTCAACCATGAGGATCCACGTGACGTTCCACATACCAATAGAAACAACATGATGTATACTATCCATCCATGGGTGTTGTATCTGCATGTGCATTTTCCTTCATGTCCAAATACCTTCATCAATCTTGTGGTCCAAAACCCATGACTAGGGTTGACATCAATGACAACAACTAATCTTCCAACAGGGAATACATCAATGTCTTCTGATCAATGGATTCTTCAAGTTTTCAACCCTGAAACTTTTATTCACACTTGTAAGAATGTGCTTGGTGCCCTGATACCTACTTTCATCATCGGTAGGTTGTCTCGCATATGTTAACGGTATACTTCAATGACCGGTAATCAAATGATGTATCATTGTCTTTGACCTCAACTCCTTTATTCACATGATGTAGATTTGCACCTTTAACAGATTGTGTAGAATACTTGAAGACATCAGTATATGGCCGCAGCTTTACTGAGTTGTTGCTTCCTTTTCATTTGACCAGTACCTATGTGACTTCATTGATCATGAGAGATTAGATTGTATTCCATTGTATATAGATATCTTCAAATTGATTTCGAAATTGGTTCTACTGGGCCTTGTTCATGACTATCACAGCCTTTGGCATGTAACCGCACTTTTGTTTTCCTATTCATGGCCACAAACAGTTGTTTGGCATATTTTCACATGGATATGTAGTGTAATTCAAATTGGCAACCATGTATGCAAATTCAGAGCAGAATGTAATGAGCAACTACTTCTTACAATTGGTTCCCCATCACTCCACTTCTAGGCTTTTATAATTTATTTCGTCCATCACAGATACTCCTCTGACCTAACACATTAGGGGGAATTTGTTATAGCAAGATTTTCCTCACCCTATGAATTCTTGCACACAAGGATTTTTTCCATTTCCCTATGCAAACTTTTCATCCCTTTTTGCAAATCTCGGAGCTAAAAAATACATGTTTTCCACATGTATGCACCTTGACTATTATACAACATACATATACACAGGGTGCACCACTACAGCCCATGTACATCAGAATTTGTGCCCAAAAATGAAAAATGGTGTCGAGTTTCCATGTCACGATAGGAGATCTATGATCCTTGGCCTTCCATATACTAGAAACGTTTTGACTCGACCCTTCAGTTCCATTTGAAGGCTATAAATGGGCCAATTCCAAGATATGGAAAAGAGGAGAAAGAATTCAACTTTGAGAGCAAAGTTAATCTGGAGAAATTATTCACTTCATATTGAGTTTTCATCCCTTTGTCCTTTAAGTCTGAAAAAGTGTTCATCCCCCAATATATTCCCTTATTGATTGAGAACTTCATTGTCTCTCTTTTATGAGCTTGCCTTTGGTGGAGGATTGAAGTGGTGGAGGCCCATCTGGAAGGAACTCAATTTCTTGGTTTTGAACTGTGCTGACACAGAAGTCTGTAACTTTTACACTTTTGTTGATCATATATTAATAGAAGTACTCTTTTCCTATCCAACTGATATCTTACAAATCTTTGAATTATTATTCCATGGGTATATCTGTTATGTATATTAATGGATTATGCCATTGAACGTGCTAACATCATATATTATCACCATATGCTTTATTTGCTTGCTTGTTGAGGACTAGTTGTAGGTATATTTATTTGTGTCAAGTTGATGCAGGAGCATTGCCAACTCATCAAGGAAGCGTCGCCCAAGACAAGCGAGCCAGCATGAAAGACAACGAACAGATGGACAAGGCCAGCCGAATCTTTTTCAAATTTCATTTAAGATGATGCGCCAATGTGTAAATGAACCATTTATGGAAAGCGCCTTTGTATATTATAGGGGACCTTGAACCTTTAAGCTCTCATCCTTAGGTAGATGAGGCATTTAATAGATTTAATGCAGGTAGATAGGATTTTATTTCCAGATTAGACAGATTTAGAGTTTGAGAGGGAAAACGGATATAGACACCCTCGTTGTATCATTGTAACATTAGCCAGCATCCAGGAAGAGGGAAGAGCAAGCATAGAATTGTATGAAGAACACCCATGTACAGTTTTGAATTAATAGAAGAGAGTCTTTGATTCAAATTCATGGTTGGTGTTGTTTCTCTGTGTATCTTGTTCATGTGCTCATGAATGTTTTCTTTCTCGTCATGCATTTGCTTTGAATATGTTGTGTATGTGATTCCATGGGTTTCAACCTGAAGTCTGAGAGAGAGAGAAGACGATAAGTTTCAATTGTTTCTCTGTCTGAGCCAGGAGATTCCTGCATAGAGTGCAGTTGAATTCATCTGCAAGAGTCCGTTGATGAGGCTCGATAGTTAAACACTTATTCTCATTCTCCCAGAAATTATAGGGTCATTGTGGAATCCGTGAGAAGAGCGTGCAGGCGGAATTAAAAGTCTCAGTTGTTAATCTGAGCAAAAGAAGGCAGAGACTATTGTTGTCGGAGGGACACAGAGTCTGAAACACTCAACACTTTGGGAGTTGTTGAAGGTCGAACACGAAGAGTGTGTGTAAAGTATCTGAAGGAATTAGAGTTGACAAGATCAGGAGGGATAGTTCCTTCGTGATACTGCGGAGGAGAACCCAGAAGGTGGTTTGAAGAAGGATCGGGTAGGAAGGAGCTTTAGATCGGGAGGAGTCCTTGAAGAGGAGGAATCAACTGCCAGGATTCGCAGAGGAGCCTTGTGAAATCCAGCCAGTTGTTAGATCTTGAGGAGATGCACACAGGTTAAGCCTAAGCATGCCAAGGAGGAGCCAAGAGCCATCGGGATTCTGCTCATCGGGTTTTGCGGAGACAGGAGTTTGTGGCCTGTTTAAATCTTGATTAGCGAATTTCCGATGTGAGCAGAACCATTGATCTGAGACAAAGGGAGTCGTTGGATCTGCACGTAACCTCGCGTATCGGGTAATCGTGAGTTGAAGACCCAAGATGGCGTAGAAAATATCGCGATATCGCGAGAGGCGATATCCCGATAGGTTCGGAACCGTCGATCATGTTAGACACGTGTCAGGAGATCCTAAGGATTCGGGGATCGGAGAATCAGGATTTTCAACGACAGAAAACACTTACATGTTGGATTCGCGATCCGCGATATCCCGACAGTGACGTGGCAGTGTGGGACCACAGGTGCTGGTGGAGTATAGGTGGCATCATATCGGGAATCAGGGAATCGTAAGGCATAAGGCGCGTGACTACAGAATTCGCGAAATCACGAATTCCGATTTCCCGATTGGTAAGGGAGATCAATGGAGAGTTGTTGTGGGTAAAGAATTCTCGAGAGGGAACTAGAGAAGCATTAACGCTCTTCGGGTCGAGTTCAGAGAAGGTCCTGGTGATCGTGGACGTGCTCGGGGTGACGTCTGCGCCAAGTGGTATCAGAGCGGGAACTCTTTGTTTCTGCGAACAAAGAGAGGAGAAAATTCACCATGCCGCCCAGAAGGGAGAGACAATCACCTGACCCAGAGGACAGGGAGGTGAGAAGAAGAGGTAGGTCGGCAGGGAATCTAGATATGGAAAGACAAATACGAGATCTCAGAGCGAGACTCGAAGAGATGGAAACATCTCAGAGACGCACAGCTGGTGTAGGGGATCTTAGTGATTCCGACAATGAGGTTGAAGTTGAACCATAAGGAGAAGTTGCAGTTGAAGATGTAGCCAATGAGTGATTGATAAAAGCTATCGCCCGAATGAGTTCAAAGACGAAAATGGACATTCCAACTTACGAAGGAAGCTTGGATGCAGAAGAGTTGTTAGACTGGATTAGGGCTCTTGACACCTACTTCAATTATGAAGATATCGAAGAGGATAAAAAGGTAAGGCATGTTGTCACTAAACTGAAAGGACATGCAGCATTGTGGTGGGACGAGATACAGGCGGATAGACGTTCCAAATGCAAACCGAAGATTAAAAACTGGGATCGAATGATTGCAAAGATGAAATCAAAGTTCATCCCAAGGGACTATCAGATCACACTGTTCAGGAGGATGCAAAACCTGAGACAAAATTTGATGACGGTGAAGGAATACACCGAAGAGTTTTACAAACTCAATATCAGAGCAGGTCATCGGGAGAGCGATGATGAAAAGGTTTCAATATACCTGAATGGTCTGAGGTATGAAATTCAGGATGAATTAAGCCTGACAACCATCAGAACGGTGGAGGATTCTTACCAGATGGCTCTGAAAGCCAAGGAGAAGCTAAGTCGTAAGCAGGGATAGCGAGGGCGAGGTAGAAGTCATCCCAGAGGAAAGAAGTTTCCCAGGAGAAATATCAGAAGCCCAAGGAGGAATGGAAGAAACCTCACAGTAAGATTGAGAGAGGTGGAACCTCACAGCGGGGACAGCAATATGCTGATCCGAGGAGACAGCATATAGAGAAGGGTGGCGGTTATGCTGACGCAAGCACTTTTCCTCGTACCAGAGGTAAGGGAAGAGGCTGAGGTGGAATCATCACATGCTACACATGTGGAAAGGATGGACATAAAGCCGTCGATTGTCCAGACAGAAAGAAGGACAGAGGAGAAGCTCACATCGCTGAAGCGCAGAGGCGGGATGCTGAGTCTGAAGATGCAGAAAGCGGAAGATCGCTTGGGATGCATAAAATCCTTTTGACACCTGAGAAAGAGGTGCAGGAGAGTTCAACTCAAAGGACCATACTGTTCAGGACATCTTGCAAAACCAAGGATAGGAAATGCAAGGTCATTGTGGACAGCGGAAGCACGGAAAATCTCGTTTCAACCGAGATGGTGGAAAAGTTAGAGCTGGAGACAACTGATCACCCGAGTCCATACAAAGTTTCATGGCTATAGAAGGGACATCAGGTGAGTATCGCTAAACAGTGTTTAGTTGAATTTAAAATAGGGGGATATAATGATAAAATATTGTGTGATGTTATTCCCATGGATGTATGTCATTTATTGCTGGGTAGACCATGGCAATATGACAGAAATGTGGTTCATGATGGGAGAATGAACACGTATACCCTGGAGAAGGATGGGAATACACACAGGTTGCTTCCGATAAAGGGTAAGGAAGTGAAACTGGAAGTGAGCAACACAATACTTCTCATGAGTCGGAAGGAACTTATCACAGAAATGGAGAAGAAGGAAGATCCACAATTCTTTGTGGTCAGAAAGCCGACAATTGTTCTGACCAGCACAAGAGTGGACGATTTGCCAGATGAGATTCAGGAATTGCCAGAAGAGTTCGTTGATATCATAGTGGACGAATTACCTCATTCGTTTCCACCAATGAGAAGTGTGAGTCACCACATAGACCTCATACCAGGGGATAGTTTTCCGAATAAAGCCACGTACAGATTGACGCCACGGGAAAATGAGGAGGTCAAGAAGCAGGTCCAGGAACTATCGGACAAAGGATTAGTTAGAGAAATCCTGAGTCCGTGCGTTGTTCCAACAGTGCTTAGTCCAAAGAAAGATGGAGGCTGGAGAATGTGCACCGACTCAAGAGCGATCAACAAAATTACCATCAGGTACATATTTCCACTACTGAGAATGAATGATCTGATGGATTGCCTGAGTGGGGCAAATTATTTTTCGAAGATTGATCTCAAGAGCGGATATCATCAGATTCGCATGAGAGAAGGTGGTGAATGGAAAATAGCATTCAATACAAATGAAGGTTTGTACAAATGGTTGGTCATGCCATTTGGTTTGACAAACACGCCGAGCACATTTATGAGGCTGATGAATGAAGTCCTGATGGAATTCATTGAAAAATTTGTTGTCGTATATCTGGATGATATATTGATTTTCAGCAAGACGAAGGCTGAACATTTGAAACATTTGGCCATTGTGATGAGAAAACTACAGCAAGAGAAGATGTTGATCAACATGAAGAAATCTTCATTTATGAAGACAGAGCTCATTTATTTGGGTTTCGTCATATCAGCGAATGAGTTGAAGATGGATCCGAGTAAGGTGGACGTGATTAAAAATTGGTCATCACCCAGAAATGTTTTTGAGGTGAGGAGTTTCCATGGTTTGGCTAGTTTCTACCGGAAGTTCATCAGGAATTTTAGTGGAATTAGCGCAGCAATGATGGACACAGTGAAGAAGCGGCATAAGACTTTTCACTGGACAGCAGAGGCTGAAAGGAGCTTCAATCTGTTGAAGCGAAAGATCACAGAGCAACCAGTGTTGGTGTTGCCTGATTTCAAGAAGACATTTTAGGTGAAGTGTGATGCAAGCGGATATGCCATAGGAGCGGTCTTGAGTCAGGATGATAGACCAGTTGCATATTTCAGTGAGAAGTTGGATGACGCAAAGCTGAAATACTCCATGTATGATAAAGAATTTTATGACATCATACATGCGTTGAAGAAGTGGAGGCATTACTTGATCCCAAAAGAATTTGTATTGTACAACGATAATCATGCATTGCAGTTTGTGAGTCAACAAGAGAAGTTGAATCAGAAGCATGCAAAATGGGTAGATATTGTAGAATTTTACATTTGTTATTAAACACATTTCAGGAACTGCTAACAAAGTGGTTGATGCTTTGAGCAGGAAGTGTTTGTTGTTGCAGGAGTTCCGAGTCAAAACCTTGGGTTTTGAAAACTTTAAGGACATGTATACAGGTGATGCAGATTTCAGAGAAGCGTATGAAGCAGCTGAGAATCCAGTTCTCAGAGATCGGAGTCCTTGGATAGATTATGTGATCCAAGAGGGATTGTTGTTTAGAGGCAATCAACTGTGCATTCCGAATTTCTCCATGAGGGAGAACTTGTTGAAAGAGAAGCACAGTGGAGGCTTGGCAGGACATTTTGGCCAAGACAAGACATTCGCAAAGTTGAGCGAATCATATTTTTGGCCAGGCATGAGAGTATATATCAAGAGGTTTGTTGACAGGTGCAGAATTTGTCATCATTCAAAAGGGAGAAAGCAGAATGCAGGTCTTTATCAGCCATTGCCCATACCCGAGCGGCCATGGGAGGCGATAAGCATGGATTTTGTATTGGGTTTGTCGAGGATGCAAAGAGGGGTTGATTCCATATTTGTGGTGGTGGACAGGTTTTCAAAGAAGGCACACTTCATTCCATGCCAGAAGACCAGTGATGCGACTCACATCGCGAACTTGTTTTTCAAAGAAGTCATTCGACTCCATGGATTGCCGAAAAGTATTGTTTCGGACAGGGATACCAAATTCATAGGGCATTTCTGGAGGACGCTATGGAAGAAGCTAGGAACTAACCTGGCATTTAGTTCATCTTACCATCCACAGACAGATGGACAAACGGAAGTGGTCAACAGGAGTCTGGGAGACTTGCTGAGAAGCTTGGTGACAGAACACCACAGCAGCTGGGATAACATATTGCCGCAGACAGAGTTTTCTTACAATGATTCTGTAAACAAGAGTACAGGGAAGAGTCCATTTCATATTGTGTATGGGATACAGCCGAGGGGAGTGTCTGAGCTTAGGGAGTCAGAGAAAACTGCGACTAGCAGTGGTAGTGTAGAAGAATTCGCTGAGACGATGCAGGAACTTCACAGTAAGGTGAAGCAGCGACTAATAGAATCAAATCAGGAGTATAAGCGCAGAGCAAATCAGCATCAGAGACAACTTCAGTTTGAAGTTGGCGATCTTGTTCTGGCACATCTGAGGAGAAAAAGGTTCCCAAGGGGAACATATAACAAGATGAAAATGAAGAAAATCGGACCTTGCAGAGTCCTGAAGAAATTTGGAGAGAATGCTTATGAGATTGAGTTGTCGGATGGCATCGGAATATCTTCGATATTCAACATGGCATATTTATACCCATATAGGGCTGGAGAACCAGGAACTGGAACTGAGGAACCAGTGGTCCAGTGGCAGAAGCAATTACCAGTTGCAGAGAAGCCGCAGATGGAGTGCATACTGGACAAGCGAGTGGGAAAAAAGACCAGGCGAAAGCAGTATTTTGAGTACCTGGTCAAGTGGAAGAATCATCCAGTCGAAGATGCTAGCTGGAAAAGAGAAACAGAGATACAAAATCATGGACAGACCGTGCAGGAGCTCATGGACAGGATCCCATGAAAATTTTCAAGCCGAGGATTATGATGCAGGAGCATCGCAAACTCATCAAGGAAGCGTCGCCCAAGACAAGCGAGCCAGCATGAAAGACAACGAACAGCTAGACAAGGCCAGCTGAATCTTTTTGAAATTTCATTTAAGATGATGCACCAATGTGTAAATGAACCATTTATGGAAATCACCTTTGTATATTATAGGGGATCTTGAGCCTTTAAGCTCTCGTCCTTAGGTAGATGAGGCATTTAATAGATTTAATGCAGGTAGATAGGATTTTATTTCCATATTAGACAGTTTTAGAGTTCGAGAGGGAAAACAGATATAGACACCCTCGTTGTATCATTGTAACATTAGCCGGCATCCAGGAAGAGGGAAGATCAAGTAGAGAATTGTATGAAGAACACCCATGTACAGTTTTGAATTAATAGAAGAGAGTCTTTGATTCAAATTCATGGTTGGTGTTGTTTCTATGTGTATCTTGTTCATGTGCTCATGAATGTTTGCTTTCTGGTCATGCATTTGCTTTGAATATGTTGTGTAAGTGATTCCAGGGGTTTCAACCTGAAGTCTGAGAGAGAGAGAAGAGGATAAGTTTCAATTGTTTCTCTGTCTAAGCCAGGAGATTCCTGCATAGAGTGCAGTTGAATTCATCTGCAAGAGTGCGTTGATGAGGATCGATAGTTAAACACTTATTCTCATTCTCCCAGAAATTATAGGGTCATTGTGGAAGCCGTGAGAAGAGCATGCAGGCGGAATTAAAAGTCTCAGTTGTTAATCTGAGCAAAAGAAGGCAGAGACTACTGTTGCCAGAGGGACACAGAGTCTGAAAGACTCAACACTTTGGGAGTTGTTGAAGGTCAAACACGAAGAGTGTGTGTAAAGTCTCTGAAGGAATCAGAGTTGACAAGATCAGGAGGGATAGTTCCTTCGTGATACTACAGAGGAGAACCCAGAAGGTGGTTCAAAGAAGGATCGGGCAGGAAGGAGCTTTAGATCGGGAGGAGTCCTTGAAGAGGAGGAATCAACTGCCAAGATTCGCAGAGGAGCCTTGTGAAATCCCGCCAGCTGTTAGATCTTGAGGAGATGCACACGGGTTAAGCCTAAGCGCTCCAAGGAGGAGCCAAGAGCCATCGAGATTCGGCTCATCGGTGCTTGCGGAGACAGAAGTTTGTGGCCTGTTGAAATCTCGATTAGCGAATTTCCGACGCGAGTAGAACCGTTGATCCGAGACAAAGGGAGTCGTTGGATCGGCACGTAACCTCGCGTATCGGGTAATCGTGAGTTGAAGACCTAAGCTAGCGTAGAAAATATCGCGATACCGCGAGAGGCGATATCCCGATAGGTTCGGAACCGTCTATCGTGTTAGACGCGTGTCAGGAGATCCCAAGGAGTCGGGGATCGGAGAATCAGGATTTTCAACGACAGAAAACACTTGCATGTTGGATTCGCGATCCGCGATATCCCGATGGTGATGTGGCAGTGTGGGACCACAGGTGTTGGTGGAGTACAGGTGGCATCATATCGGGAATCGTGGAATCATAAGGCATAAGGCGCGTGACTACAGAATTCACGAAATCGTGAATTTCGATTTCCCGATTGGTAAGGGAGATCAGTGGAGAGTTGTTGTGGGTAAAGAATTCCCGACAGGGAACTAGAGGAGCATTAACACTCTTCGGGCCGAGGTCATAGAAGGTCCTGGTGATCGCGGACGTGCCCGGGGTGACGTCTACACCACAAGTGCTCAATGGTGGACTTCATCGAACATCTGGACGAGGTAGGCCTTTTATCTTGTCTTGCTAGCATATTTGTTTATATAGCATACTTGATAATAGAGTTGATTTTTGCAATCATTTTCATCTGTTGTGGTTTTCCCTATCCATAGAGAGATTTTCCTTGTAACAGGTACTTAGTGGTTTAGGGGTTTATAAGGGGTCAAGGGCTAAGGGCTTAGGGGTTAATAGTTTATTGGTCATCCAAGGGTCAAGGGAACTTAGGAGTTGGTATTCTATATGGAGCAGCCATCTTAGTCGGTGAGAGCAAGAAATAAAGACAAAAAATCAATAATGAAACATTTGCAACTTATCAATATGTTTATGAATATGTTGAAAAAATATAGGAAAAATATTAATTTTATTGACATGTAGAAAGAGATACACTTTGTGAGATATATAGTCACAACCAGCAAAAACAACATATTATTGTTTTGTCTTCATCATTATTTCATATGCTTTGTTGATTTCACTTAGGGACCACAAGTGTTAAGTGGATGGAAACTTCGCCTGGCCCAACTTGGAAACCATGATTTAATTTATAAGGGGTTGAAAGCTGAGGGATTAGGGTTTAACTCATTAGTGGTCCAAGGGTTAGGAATTAGGGGTTAAGGGGTTAAGGTTTAATCTAGGGTAATTAGGGGACAAGGATAGGGGTACTTAATGGTTTAGGGGTTTATAAGGGTTCAAGGGCTAAGGGATTAGAGGTTAACAGGTTATTGGTCGTCTAAGGGTCAGGGTTACTTAGGAGTTTGTATTCTATATGGAGCATCCAGCTTAGCCAATGAGAGCGAGAAACAAAGAAAACAAATAAATGATGAATCTTGTGCAATTTATCAAGATGTTTATGAATATGTTGATAAAATATAGGAAAATTTTTACTTTTATTGACATGTAGAAAGAGAGACACTTCCTGAGATATATAGTCATAACTAGCAAAAACAACATATTCTTATTTCACCTTCATCATTATGTCATATTCTTTCTTGATTTCACTTGGAGACCCAAAGTGTTAAGTGGATGGAAAATTCCCTCGACCCAACTTAGAGACTATGGTTTAATTTATAAGGGGTTGAGATCTAAGGGATTATAGGTTAATGCATTAGTGGTCCAAGGGATAGGGTTAGGGGTTAATGGGTTATGGTTTAATCTGGGGTAATTAGGGGTCAGGGATAGGGGTACTTAATGGTTGAGGGGTTTATAAGGGTCAAGGACTAAGGTCTTAGGGGTTAACAGGTTATTGATCATCCAAGGGTCAGGGGTACTTAGGAGTTCATATTATATATGGAGCAATCAGCTTAGTTGATGAGAGTGAGAAACAAAGAAAACAAATCAATGATAAATCTTTTCAAATTTATCAAGATGTTTATGAATATGTTGAAAAAATATAGGAAAAATGTTACTTTTCTTGACATGTAGAAAGAGAGATACTTTGTGATATGTATAGTCACAACCAACAAAAACAATGTATTCTTATTTCAGCTCCGTCATTATGTCATATTCTTTCTTGATTTCACTTGGATACCACAAGTGTTAAGTGGATGGAAATTTCCCCCGGACAAACTTGGAGACCAAGGTTTAATTTATAAGGGGTTGAGAGCTGATGGATTAGGGTTTAATGCATTAGTGATGCAAGGGCTAGGGATTAGGGGTTAGGGTTTAAGGGGTAATTAGGGGTCAAGGATAGGGGTACTTAATGGTTTAGGGATTTATAAGGGATAATGGATTAGGGGTTAATAGTTTATTGGCCATCCAAGGGTTAGGGGGTACTTAGGAGTTGGTATTCTATATGGATCAATCATCTTAGGTGAGAGAGAGAAACAAATACAAAAAATCAATGATGAAGCTTGTGCAATTTATCAAGATGTTTATGAATATGTTGAAAAACTATAGGAAAAATGTTACTTTTATTGACATGTAGAAAGAGAGAGACTTTGCGAGATATATCGTCACAACCAGAAAAAACCACCTATTCTTGTTTCACCTTCATCATTATGTCATTCTTCCTTGATTTCACTTGGTGACCATGGATTTTAAGTCGATGGCAACTTTCCCACAACTTGGAGACCATGGTTTATAAGGGGTTGAGAGTTTATATATCCCTCCACTAATACATATGGGATCAAAATTCGAAAAAAAATTACGATGATACGAGTTGAATTAATCGTATCACTGCAAATTACTACTCTTTCAATAAATAAAAATTGTGCTCCCCGAAATTTATCGTAATTCCAAGGACCCTGCTCACTATGTCATTATCATGACATTGGGGATCCATATTTCAACAAAAGTTGTACTTATTGTCACCAAGGTATGGTCGTCACTATAATGACACAAATTTAATCTTTCATCGATATATAGACAAGTGTTTGAACATGGGTCTGTCTATCGACGACAATGCAAAATTTCATCCATATACCGACTAAAATGCATGCATTCGTCAATACACCAAAGTAATATCACTTTGACTAGTCATATTTAACGTACTCAATGATCGTTGGAAGTTTGAACATCCATCGATATCTCGACGACATTTTCGGGTCTTTAAAAAAAACAAATAGTTGTTTGAAATTGCTTAATGGTCATTCACTCACTCAGGTTTTACGTGGTCAACTATCATCAGAAGTTTTAATGTGTATCGATATACCCACGACATTTGTGGGTATTTAAAGAAACCAAATAGCCATTTGAAAGTGCTTAGCGATCATTGGCTTACTCAGGTTTGATGTGGTCAATGATAGTCGAAAGTGTGACGGAAGTTAGAGATTTCAACAATTTAGTTATAGGTGCGACATCTATAAAATCTTAATCGTTTGTTCATTATTCAACACAAGTAATAGTCTCTTTTCTACGACATGCACCTTGTTTCACATTGAATTCTTGATTTATATAGCTTGGAATTTGGATGCATTATGAAGGTTAAATTATAAATTTTTAATATCTCTTTGTCTCGTTTTAAATACTCATGACATAACCGACCAACTAATTTTTGGGGGAACAGAAGATTAATTTCTCTAGGAAATAGGTATGAACATGTATACTTAATTGCTTATATTGGCCTAGTTCTCTTTTATAATTGTTTAATGATTTATTTACTTTCTTATAGTGAATCTTTGAAGCTTATGTGGTAAAAAAGTATATATTTGTATGGTTAATTTTGATCTCTTGAGTAATTGTTGACTAGTACTCTTATAAACATTTAGTAAATCAATGACAACCATGGCTTAATTAACTCTAGATTTACAACTAGGGTCAATATTCGACAACATTTGTATTCTAAGAAAAAATTGGTATATTGTACTAATATTGCATCTATAGTGGTTTTTGTTGTAATAGCAAAATCCCAATGCCAAATAATAATAACAACATTACACATCATGAAGAAAATGAAAGGAAGATTGCTAGGTTAAAGGCGGCAATGGAGGCAAGGAAAATTTCCAAACTTGAATTCCCTTGTAATAAATGTAGGGGATTTAACAAAAGAAGACTTATATTTAAAACAGTTAAGACACATTGTTCAAAATATGGTCACATTGAAGGGGGGTTCTCATATCGTCCCATGGTATGTTATTCAATATTATTATATATTCTACTCTTTGTATTTACTGTATTTATAAAATTTTATTTTGTTTTAATATTTGTTATATACACTAATTTTATTGATTAATTTTTGTTATTATAAAGGAAAATCCTCCTAGGTATCTATCATCGGACGAATATGCAATGCCTATTAGTAGTATAAATATCGTTGTACAGGTTGAGGAAGATGGTCATATGGATATTGAAGATCATCATGATCAAGTTAATTCTATGGAATTAGAATATGACACCAATAATATTATTGATCCAGATGATGGGACAATTATATTGATCCAGGACATATTTGCTCCTATCGATTAGGATGATAACTTTGATGATATTCATGATATACCTTTGCTTGAGAAGGCACAACAACCCCTTTATGAAGGCTCAAGAACAAATTTTATCTTAGCTATAATGTTTTTGGTGAACTTGAAGGTATTGAATGGTTTGTCAAACACTTGTCTCACACATATATTAAGGTACATAATGATATATTTCATCACATCTACGTAAAGGTCAAAAAATATATTTTTTTTTTCTTAGTGTCAATTAATGTGTAATATATTAAGGATGTGATATTTTTTATTACTATTATTTACATTAACTAGTTATTTTTTATGTTGTAGATTGTTAGGTGAATTTTTCTTACCACCGTCAAATCATTTACCTCGCACATACTGAGAGTTATATACCATTATGAAAGATATTGGAATGGAATATCGGGCTATTGATGCATGTCCTAATGATCGTATTATATATTATGTACAATATGCATTGGAAATGAAATGTCTGCAATGTCAAATCAGTATATATCTAACCGGTCAAGTAACAAAAAAGGTGTCTCACAAGGTTCTTCGTCATATTCTGATAATTCTATGTTTGCAGTGATTGTTCAGGTGTGAAACATAGCACAATTTATGGATTATTATGCACAACCCAGAAGTGAATAAGGTGTTCTTTGAATGCCTACATATGCATCTACATTTATTTACATCAAAGAAAGATGGACGATTTTTAAATAATAACCTCATAATGTTAGGCTTTCTTTGGCATTTGATGGTGTCAATCCATTTTGTGAGTTTAGGTCTATTTACTTAGTGTGGCTTGTTTTTTTATAAACAATAACCTTCCTCCTTGGATTTCAATAACGAGGTAGCACACAATGTTGGCAATGATTGTTCCAGGTATTTGTTTACAATATTTATTTGAACGTAGCGTCATTTTATTTGTACTCTTATTTTCTATTAATGCATTATTTATTATACATAAAGAAGGTATTAGTTGTGTTTACTTTCAACCAATTAGGTAAGTACCAAGTGAATTATACGAATGTATATATTGAGCCTCTTTTCTATGAGCTACTAAAGTTATGGGTTGGAATCACTATGTACAACATCTCTAGACCAATAGGGCAAAACAAATCCCAATTCCATGGAATACTTACATGAACAATTCATGATGCCCCACGGCTAACGCATTTTTGAAGTATGTAATGTCACACTACTTCACTTTAATAGTATATAATTTTATGAAAATATTATGCATGTTTCTAATATCAATTTCTTTTTATATAACTAATATTACCTGTCACATTATTAATCTATATCTTGCATGTCTTCAAACGAAGGGTAAATTTTCATGTCTAGTTTGTGGTCCTAGGATGAAATCTCATCATTCAAAAAGTTTAGGAAATTAGGTGTTTGATGAGTATAGGCACTTCCTCCCTAAGAACAATATGTATCAAACTACCAAAAAGAAAAAAAATTCAATGGGAAAGAAGAGATTGCAATAAAACCACGAAGAATGACACCTCACTTATGGAAGTTGGCATATAATAGAAATCATAAAGGTAAGTAATTCCACTATGTATCACACAAAATGTTTTACAATTTTTATTTGTATTGAATTATTTTCACTGTATCTAACAATTATAGTTGTATAATTAATTCATTTATGTTTCATAAAGGTCGTCAAGGCATTGATGGGCAGCTTCCACGAGGAATGAAAAATTACCATGTACAATTCAGTAGGTTTCCCCACTATGAGAACCTACAAATAGCTCATTTGTTTGACACAATGCATATTGGGAATAATGTAACTGAAACATTGTGGAGAATCTTATATGGAAGGAATGACAGAAAAAAAAATTCAAATTTCTATTTTGATTGATTCAAATAGAAATGTCAGAGACCAAAATCGTCTCCCATGGTTATTTACAGAGCAGGAAAGCAATGTTGTAAAAGAGGTGATTCGGAAAATTAAATTTCCCATTGGATTCTCTTCAAACATAGAGAATATATTAACAAATAAAGGTGACTTTGGTGGGGTAAAAACTCATGACTTGTGTACCTTCATTAAGGTAATTATTTTGGTAAATTTATTTTTTGGTAACACTTATTTTTAGTATTTTTATTTTGTTTTATTTTCAAAAAGATAATGGTTCATTTTTTGTAATTACAGTATGTTATACCTCTATATCTCACTAACAACTTTGACAACAACACAAAACAAGTTATATATGATCTTGGAAAATACACGAGGTAAGTAAAATGTTTTTCACAGAACTTGTCGTCATGTACTATTTTACTTTAATTGAAGTATATACTTTGTTGTTGAAATGTATGATTTTCTTGTATAATCATGTGTAGGTGGTTTTCATATAAATAAATCCATAAAGAAGATATAAAATATCGGAGGAGAGAAATTCCTCGGCTAATGTGTGAAATGCATAAGTATCTACCTCCAACATTTTTCAATGCTCAAGAACACTACCTCATACACCAAGTTGAGGAGATTGAAATGTATGGACATGTACACACAAAGTCAATGTGTATGGTGGAGAGGAACTTGAATTCATTAAAGGATTTTTTTAGACAAAGATAATGTTATGAGGGTTGAGGGATATATGTTATATTAATCCTTGGTGTATATTAGTCAGTATCTTTCTAAATTAGCAGTAGGAATGAAGGTGCCTTTCATTTGGGATGTCAACTCCATCAATAAATTTGAAGGGGAGGTCTTGGTCGGGAAAGGTAGAATGAGGAAAGTGAAAGGTAATTATTATATGGTAGTTGATATATATAATACTTACATTATTAATTTTTATCTATATTGTACTTATTAATCAAATTCTATTCTTCCATCAATTATCAATATTTGTTATTGTTAGTAATTTTTGTTCATTTTTCATACAGTTGGTCGAGAGTGGGATGCACTACATTTATTCATTGCAAACAATATTGATTGGATGAAGTTATAGATAGATCGATGTAATATATAATGTAATGGTAGGTTATCATGGGAATGGGTGGTTGCATTGCTTAAATAATCTATTCATAATCAAGATACCAATATTACTCATAGGGAAATCGATTTAGCATATGGTTTAAAATAAAAACATGCAAGCATATATATAATTCACCCACATATTGTTTCATTTATTTTCCATTATACTAATATAGGTCATGGTGTGTTTCTTTTTGTAAATTTTTACTAAGTCTAAATATGTTTATTCAATGACAATGCATTTTTTATGTGTCGGGCATATTCCAGTTGAAACAATACAAGGCTATGTGGTGCAATGGCCATAAATTTTTCATCAAAAAATTGGATGACAAGAAGAAAACCTATGATAGTGGGATAAATGCATTCTTTCGGGTCACTAATATTTCCTCTAGAAGAGGCAGGTATCCAACAATATCTAAAAATAGATACTATGGGTATTTGAATGATATAATTGAGTGTGACTTTAATTCCTTCAAGTTAGTTCTTTTGGATGTCAAATGGTATAGTTTACGAATGAATAGACATGATCCTGAAAGAACTGTTATTAAGCATGCCAATGGATTTACCATGGTTAATAAAAGGACGTTTGAGCTCGGTACAAAAACTTATGTTCTTCCAAGCAAATGTGAACAGGTCTTTTATTCAGAGGTTCCAGGTAAAGCATATTGGTCATATGTTTTTAGATATGATCCAAGAGGAAGGCCTTTAAAGTATAATGTACCAGAAGAAGATGATATTGAATAATAATAAGTTGCATAGGAGCATGAGGTAGATGTAATTTCATACGAAAAAGTCAAAGAAGTTCAACCAGATGTATATGACATTAATAATGTTCTCAATAATGATATTGATGATGATATTATGATCGAAAATTACATTTATGATGATGTTGATCTGACCAATACTTTCAACATTGATTATGAACCTGATGGTGTATAGGTAGAGTTGGATGCAGAAGAAGAATATCATTGATATCATCCTCAGCATTATCACCAAAATCATTATCGTTGTTTTCATTTCCATCGCCATAATCAGCATTTGTCGTTGTTTTCATCATCATCATCGTCATCATTGTGGTTTTCATCAACAACGTTGTGGTTTTCATCATCATCATTGGCATTTTTCATTGTCATCATATCCATTGCCATCATCATAGTGATAATCATCATCTTCCATTGTCATCATCATCATCATTGTCATCATGGTCATCATCACCATTGTTATCACCAAAAAAATTCTCATACAAATAAATACAACCGATGAAGAAACAGTGAACACAAACACAACATACAACCAATAATTACAGGAGGATTGCAATCAAGATTGTCCAGATAGTCACAAAACTATGAAAAAAATATCTTGAATTTTTGTGCACATTCAGCAAAGACAGCACACGCACATCCGCGTGGACTAACACAGTGTACAATGAGTACAGTGCATGCTCTGTGCGACTGGCAATTGAGCAACCCACATGGATACAGAAACGGTGCATTACTGATTTTGGTTGGGCCTCAACCACTTTTTGGATGGAGTGGATCTCGACCATACCCAAAAAATGCCCTAAAATGATTCCTTGGGATCACTGAAAGGATGGAAAGTACCATCAAAGACCTCCCCATTCACATTTGAAACTAGTTTTGAAATATCTAGAAATCCTCCTATAAATAGGGGATCATTGTATGGAAAAGGATTCCCAAGAGGTGGAAAGGTTTTTATTTTCTATACTTTCTCAAATTGTTCTTGAGAGAGGAAATGGTTTCTCCAAGAAGATTTGAACAACATAACACTACAATGAACTTCTTCCCCTCCACCTCTTGGGAATCCTTTTGCATACAATGAGCCTCTATTTATATGAGGATTGGTACATATTTCACAACTAGTTTCAAATGTGAATGGGGAGGTCTTTGATGGTACCTCCAATTCTTTCAGTGATCCCAACGCATAATTTTAGGGCGATTTTGGGGTATGGTCGAGATCCACTCCATCCCAGAAGTGGTTGAGGCCTGACCAAAATTATCAATGTGTCATTTCCGCATCCACATGGGTTTCTTTATTATCAGTCACGTAGATAATGCACTATGCATGTTGTATGTTGTTTTACCCGCGCAGATGTGCACGCATTATCTTTGTTGAATGTGCGTGGAAATTCAAGATCTTTTTTACACAGTTTTGTGACTATTTTTCCAATCTTGATTGTGATCCTCCTATAATTATTGGTTGTATGTTGTATTTGTGTTTATTGTTTCTTCATTGGTTATCTATATTTGTATGAGAATTTTTTTGGTGATAACAATCGACATTGTCATTGTTGTCTTCATTTACACTAACCCTGCAACATCGACCGGTGCCAATGGTCATGTTGACTACTCCTCCAGGTAAAAAACATAGTATTGATATTTGTATTAATGAAACACTACACAAATGAATAATAATAACTTATAAACATGTCATTATAATGCGTTCTATTTTTGTAGTGGATTCCCCTATAGTGCAACAACGTTCACTAGTACGTCATACTAATAGAAGTAGTACAATGGTGGATATGATGCATAGTCATGGAGCACAGACATACGAGGGTCCAACAACTAAAGGGGATGAAGAACAATGTACGTCTGATGAATTAATAAATACTTTTATGAAAACTAAGAAACATAAATTAAAGAAGTGATTATAAATATTTTTAAGACAAAAATTATTTATATTATAAATTATTAGTTGTGCATTTTTGTTTAAATTAATATGCATTATTGGGTATGGGGAATTGATAGTGATGGGGGGGGGAAGGGACAAATGAGCTTCCACCTTCACGTGGTTGGCCCTATTTACTAGAGAATAAATAATTCTTGAAACCAAGAGGATCTCATTAAGGTATTCCTATTATTCACTTAATGATATTGTTTTTATATATTATTTAATGTAAATATTTGAGGTGGCATTGTCATCATTATCGTGATCAATATTTTCATCATCATTGTCATCATTGTCATTTTCATTGCAATCATCAAGATCGTAATTCCATCATCATTTTCTTCCATTATAATTATCATCATTGTCATCATCATTGTCATCATCATCGCCATTTTCATCGTGATCATCATCATTGCCATTTTCATCATCATCATCATGAACATCAACATTGACATATTCATCATCGTCTCCCATTGTCATCATCACCATCGTCATCATAATCATGTTCAATATTGTCAGCGTTATTGTCATCATCATCATTATTGTCATCAGCATTGTCATTGTCATCATCAAGATCGTCAATGTCATCGTCATTTTTTTATGCATTGTCACTATTATCATCATGATCATCGTCATATTTGTCAACATTAGCATGGCCATTGTCATTTTCAGTGTCATCATCATCATTAATTTCATTTTCATCATCATTTTCATCGGCATCATCGTCATCATCACCATTGTAGTCGTCATTATTGTCATCAACGTTGATGGTGACATCCCTAATCTTTGTAACCATTTTACATCATATTACTATGATTTTTTATATCATGCTCAAATCACTAACCTACAAAACCATATTAGCCTAACCACTTATATCTATAACATGTAATCCCTCACATTCGTAACTCCTAAGTCAATTAACCCCTTACACCTAATTAACCCCCAAAATTGTTAACACCTAACCCTTTACCCATAAACCCTATAACCAAAAAAACCTTAATATAAATTATATTATATATAAAACCTTAATATAAATTGTATTATATATAAAACTTTATTATAAATTGTATTATATATTTGTTATATAGTACAATTTATATTATATAGTATAAATTGTATAATATATTTGTTATATTATATGGCATTTTAATAATACATATTTTATAAAACCCGCCAAAATTGAAAACCTGTATCAAATTGCAAAACCAAAGAAAATGACAAACAAAACCCTCTGAATAGAAGCAAGACCCTGACATCGAATCATTATGAATGGCCCAGCCCGACCGCGACTACAAGAGATAGAATAGGAGAAACGGTGAGACAAAGAGCGATAGAGAGTGACAGATCACCAATAGTGAGACAAAGGAGTGACAAAGGAGGCCCTAGCTCAAGCGACAGAGGAGACCCCAGACCAGTAATGTCACCCAAATCTGTAATTTTTTTCTAACCCTTTACAAAGGCATTATAGATAATCAATATGTATTGTACTAGAGGACTTTTGAAGATCGAGGAAAAGCCAAAATGTGTCTCATTTGAAACCTCCCCTAATTTCTATATTACAAGATTGTAGGGGGCATTGATGGAAGCAACATATCATTATGTTGGGATTATGTTCCACATTAATACTCGCGCTTATCCATTTTTTTCTTACAGGGAAATTTTTTGAAACATTAAGACTTCAAAATTTGTGTTTTCCAGTTTTAGCATCTAGTAGAAATCCCAAATATTTTTGTACATAATCTACAATCTATCTACAAATTTGTTAAGGATCAAAATATATGCATTATAAAATTATAAAGTATGATTTTTTTTAATTATAAAAAATAATTTATATCTTTTGTACTGGACATTTTCCTACTATATTTGGATTCTGTATTTCCAAAAAATTGGTGTATTTGTATCCATGTCCTGGTAACTTAGGATTTTTCCAAATTATTTCATTTTGCATACTTCTATTCAACTTGTGTCGTTATTTTAGCTTGTTGTAACATCCCGCTCTGACGCACTGAGAAAACTTATTATTTGAGGACACTTGCTCGCAAGTGATCTGAACTTTTCTGATGTTAAAACATTTATACTTGATTATGATGTGTTATGATAGACGACATGATGTTTTACTATTTGATGTAGACAGGTGCTATTGACTCATTTTTATTGAGTGTGCAGGGTTTTGGACCTTGATGATGCAAAGGCATCGGTGGAACCCCCTTGGACTCTGGATTGAGTCAGGGACTCTACTATTGGGTTGATTTATTTACTGTGATATTTCATTTGATTTGATGATATGATGTTGACATTTCTGACATGATTTTTGATGATG
>ML777308.1:554531-629682 GCA_009831015.1 Picea engelmannii | reverse complement strand
CAAAACTAGTAAAACATCATGCCGTCTGTCAATCGCATCATAATCAAGTATAAATGGTTTAACATCACAAAAGTCCAGATCACTTGCGAGAAAGTGTCCTCAAAAAAAATAAGTTTTCTCAGTGTGCCAGAGCGGGATGTTACAATTAGGTCTATTTAAGTTTATTTGTCCTTTGGAAATCCAACCAATTTCTAGATTCCATTTTGCATAGTATATAGCTAATTCTTTGCACTATAAACTCGCTGAATTTACACTGAGTAGATCTTGTAGATATCAATCTTATCCAGTATATTTGTTTTTGTTTTTCAAAGAAAATAACTTTTAAAATTTGAACTTAGAAACTGAAGATAATGCTGGAAATTCTGTGTCAGTCATTCATTGGAAACCAATAGTCAGAAAGAAGACACAAAATGTTGTATTTTTAGACTTTGTCAATACATTTATGGCCATATCATATACCATGTTTCATGTAGAAAGTACTCTTGGAATATTTCTTGAAGTAAAGACACTTTTTCATGAATCTGCACAAACTAAACTAGGAGATTGGTATTTATTCGAGAAATATATTGAAATAAGGATATATGGAGCAGAAATTAAACCTTTCCGATTTCCCAAATTCCTTACCCTGAAGATTTTTTCCTTAGAATTCATAAGGAAAATTCTTAATTCCAATGATATTCATTTTGTTTCAAAGAAAAAGAGGACTAATTTCAAGTTGAAAAGAGAAGTGGGACCTTTTATTGTGAACAATAGAAAATCTTTGCAAGTTGCAAAATCAATGTTGCAAGGATTGAATTTTGAGAAAGAAGAAACATAGCAGTATGATCCTTTTGGAATCATATCATCCAAAAGACAAGAGTTTCAAGTAACTTCCTATGAGCACAATAGAAAACCTCAATTGGAGCATATAATGAACATGTATAGTTGGAAATATGTTCAGAATATTCTTCAGGGGAAAATACATAATGCATCTTATTTTTCTCAAGCAATGGTCATTGATACACCCCAGCATCAAGAGAAATCATTTAAAAGAATTTTTCTAGAGGACCTTTAAGTTGTCTCAGAGTCAGAAGATGAGCATTTCAGGAAGAAGCAAAGGATTGAAGGAAACACAGAGGAAATTTCAAAAGAAGATATTCAAGTTATATTAGACACATCGGAAGAGACTCAAAGGAAACATGCTTTTACAATATATTTTCTTCCATCAATTGTATTTGATAACATCCAAAATCAAGAAGGTGCACAATCTTCAGAAATTAAGACAAAAAAATATATTTTCATAATATGAGGAAATGAAGGATAAAAATGTAGAGATCAAGCAAATTTTGTTTCCTGAGCTTGATCAAGATTATTCTAAATATAGATTATTGTATGCATTAGATTTGGAAAAAGGAAGATTCAATTTGTCACTATTAGAACCTAATGATTAAAACCTTAGAAGTGTTGACACTTATAGAGAAACAAACGTTTCAGTTGATCTTGAACAAATTTGTATAGTTGACAAGATGGTCTTGCTCAGAAAAATAGGAGAAATGTTGAATAGAGATTCCATCCATGTGACTCTTTATATGAAGAAATTATAAGAGGTAAATAGAAAATTGAAGGAACATCTGAGACAGGAAAAGGTACTTACCAAGACAAAGCAAATAAGGATTGATGATTTGACGAAGAAACTCTTAAGAATAAGAGACAATTATAAGGATGAGGATCCAATGCAACAGATAATGAGCTCAAACTATAATGAGATCCTTATACTAAATAAGAATCTACATTTGACTAATCTTGATCATGTGTAGACTCCGGAGATACAATAAATCCAAAGGGGAAAAGATCATATTTTAACTCAAATGGTTCACATAAATGAACAGATCAAATTATATGAACAACAAATTCATATTTTGAAACATGGATCTTCATCATCACAAGGTTCAACATCTGCAGATTCATCATATGATCTAGTTAAGTCTTTAGTTGAGCTAAATTTTAAATAAATTGAATTGGAAAAATCAAAGAAGGAAGTGTCTACACAAAATGATGAAATAAAAATTCTCAGAGATTAAATTGCAGAAAGAGATAAAGAGCTTAATATCTATCAACAAACTAAGGCTAAGCTACAAGAAGATTATGATTTTTTGAAAACTAAATTAGGAGGAAGATCCTAGTTTATAGGAGCCATACATTTTCTTTGGGACAAAATTGGTGAGTAAATCACCAAAATTTGGGATTATATCATAATAATGGATGAAGAATATGGTTTGTCAAGGAAGGTGGAAAAATATGTTAAAGTCGCTTTCCAAAATATAGGAAACAGACTCGAGACTGCTACCAAAATTATTAAGTTACTTAATTCCAAAACAAATGGGGAATTGAGTAAAAAAAGAATTAAAAATAGAACCATCATGGTCATGGAGATTGAAAAGGTTTTTACAAATAGAATCCTAATTTAGCAAGCTCGAAACAAATTAATTCCTTTAAAAATAAATGTTGAATGGTTTTTTATCCTTTACAAGAAAATGGTTGAAAAGGGCTTACCATAATGTTGGGATAAATATGAAAATTTATTCTCTCTTCAAAATTACCAACATTTTTTTATAAAAGCTAGAGAGGATACAAATAAATTCAAAGGAATTACAGGAATGTTAAGAGGTCCAATAATTGTTGACCTTCTGGATGAAGACTTCTTACTTTTATGGCAACTTGGAAATTTATTTGTAATTACCCCAACATATGAAAGATATACTGAAGTGGATATTGCTTATAATAAAATGATGAATCTTAAATATCCAACAAAGTAGAAATAGGATCGACTCATTCAGTTAGAATGACTTGGCAAACAAATTTCAACAAAATCAGGGATTATGTTCTAGAAATATTTTCTTTTTGTAATTTATGTTGACATGTAAGTAGCTTGCATAACCAATTTTGGTTACAAGTGATATGACTATAAGTATCCACTTGATTGGAATGTAAAGGCACTTTTTTTGTCGCAAGGCCCGAGAAGAAACAATTATTAAAGAAAAGTTTCATTTACAAAGATTAAAAGATTCTTTTTTTCATGATCTGGGTTATTTGCTTCTGAGTTTTCAAAATCTTTTGCTTTATGTATATTTGTGTGATAAGTATGACCATTTTGTACGACACATTGTTGTAGCAGCAAAGGAAAATCATTATACATAGCTTTCAATTGATTCATTGTAAGTGTTTCTATGACCTATGTTTTATTATTATGCCTTTAAATTTTAAGAGAAATTTTCTTTTAAAAATTATTAAAACATTTTCATCACAAGGATATAGTTATGTTTGCTTCTTCCATTGAAGGATAAGTAATATTTAATAAATTAGAATACATTATTTATCTTTTCATTATTGTTTTTCTTTTTCAACTGTCCATCATATTGATAAATTTCAATCAATTCAGAGAGTGAAAACAAGCCTTTAAAAATCTGATAAATATTCATTGATAATTAAGTACATATTCTAGGGAACTACAAAGTTCTTTATTTAGCTACAGAAAAATTCAAAACAATTGTTAATAGTTGTACAGTTTTTGTTTAAATTAATATGCATGATTGGGTATGGGGAATTGAGAGTGATGCAAGGGGGGGAGGGGCCAAATGGCCTTCCATCTTCACGTGGTTGAGTAGAGAATAAATTATTATTGAAACCAAGAGGAGCTCATTAAGGTATTCCTATTGTTTATTTAACGATATTTGTTTTAGAGAATATTGAATGTAATTTGATGTGGAATTATGTTCCCCCTTAACATTGATGTTTTTGAATGTTCAATGTGTAGAAAGGCCTATTCCAAGGAATTTGCGATGTAGAATGATTTCTCGAATTAGTGATTGATACAATGGACATTGACATCAATATTGATAAATTGGATGGAAGGAAAAAAGTGAGTTCCAATTTTAAAGTTTCTTGTACCAAGTTTGATTCTTTTGTTGGTTATATGTTTCTATTTTGTATTGTTGAATTATATCTCTATCTCAACAAAATAACATCTTATGTTTTGTTTGTGTAAAATAAGCATTTTAATAAATGGCCCCTATATCACCATCAATATAAATCAATGCTATCATCTTTGAGATTCACACGTTTTTCACTATCAAAATGAGGTCAACATCATCCACTGTGAGCACGTTCTACGACTGAGGTTTATTGGCTCAGGATTTCTTTCGTGCTGAGAGTTTCTTCGGAGAAACCTTTCGTTTCTTTGATGCATCGGCCTCTATTAAGGGATCCTTTGGTGGTGTCACTTCACCCTCTTCTTTCTTATCTTCTTCCCCTTCCTGGTTTACTTCGTCGTCTCCTCCTCCTCCGAGTGAATCAGATGTAGTTTCCTCCGATGCGATGTTTATCTCCTACACTTATTATTTTTTCTTCTTCTTCTTAGAGTTGCTCGGTCCATCACACTCAGTCCGGGTGACCATAGGACTTTCGATAAGGTCGGGGTCAGAGAATTCTGCATCTCCAACCAGTACAAGGAATTCGACCAGCCATTCCTTGGTTATCTTCTCCATGTATTCCTCGATCAATTTGTGGTATGAATGCAACTCCTCTTTACTTTCATCCTTGCGCGCAGTGATGTAGATGAAGTGGCAGTCTGCCTGTAAGTGTGCAAGGTGTTTGGGTTCATTCGGGGGAATGACTCAATGGCATGCGTGAGTTGTAAATAGTAAGTGCAGAACACCGCATTTGACTGCCACTACTTTTCCATATTGCTTGAACACCACAAGGTGGTCAACCTCGCGGCCAGTGGTTAGGATGGCTCAACTTTAGGGAATGTCGCTCCCTCTGGCATCTCCCAAGCGAGAAATGCAATAAGAATTAAAAACCAACTAAAGTGGAATTCATAACCTTTGTCATGTTCTTCACGGTAGTCCTTCTCCAACTCATTGACGATATAGCTCACTCAGTTCATCTGCATCCCCTCGATGCACTTTCCTGCAAGGTCGACTACGAATCATGTTACTTGCGTAGGGTGGTTCTTTCTGATGAGCTTGCCCACTATCAGCTGACAAGCTAGGTGCACTGCACCATCCTGGATGGAGGCTACCTTGTAGCCTCGCTTCCATTTCTCCACATCACCATACACCTTATTTATTCGATGTGTCGGGGAGCGATATGCAGCCTTCCTTGGGTAGAATTGTTGAGGGCCTGGTCCCTGCATGCTTAATATAGTGATGATTTGGATCAGCGTCGGATCCATAGTGATGCGCCTATCCAACCACAGGTACCCTCCATGGAAGCACGACAAGAGGAGTTTAACACATGCATTAACCTCCTTATGTCTGCCGAAGTGTAGGATCTTCATCACATTTAAGATAGTTGACCTCGCGATCTCCTTGATCCATGGTTGGGGAACTATATTAAGCTTCTTCCCAATCGTCTTTTTCAGGTATCTGTGCAGCGCGAGCATCCCATAATTATTCCTATTTTCAAGGTTAAAATCACTTATCTTAAGAAATGGGATCAATCCCAACTGTATCCCTTTCGACAGGTACGCAATGATGAGTGTGTACTCAAAATCCCTTGGGACATTGTCACGACTAACCGCGCGAGCCAAAGATGGGATGTAGTCGAGCAAGACCAACAAGATCTACTTTGTGTTCGCCATATCATCACAGTGTTTGCTTCTCTTCTCTGTCGCGGTTCGGGGTGGTCCTGTTGATGAAGTATGTACTCCTGCAGACATGAATTTCTCAGCCATAAGGTTGATTAATATCTCCTCCACAGACTTCTCTACTACGTTGTGTTCTCCCAACATACATGCTCATGGTCAAATCACTTGGGTAGGCGAACAGATACTCAAGGTAATCAATGGCGAGGTCTAGACAGCATAGCACACTAGGAAATCACTTCTCTATTAGCTCAAATATTTCAATTTGCAAAAGTGGTCCCGGTGCAGCATTCGATGGAATAAATAGACAAAATCGTAACGGATTCCTCCAATGGGCAGGAATGCCTCAATCCATCTGTTATGGTGCATTCTCAATGGTCCAATGGCGATCTTTATGGCAATAACTGTGTTTCTAACCGTTCTGGAGCATTGTTTTAACGGTCAGGATGCCTCCAACGGTCATATATCTTCATCATGGCGAAGTTTCATTCTACGTTGTTATGATATTCCAACGAGGTTCAAGTTCTACAAGCCTTCCTTCTGCGAAGTCTTTTTTGGAACTCCCTGTAGTTTTTCTAATTTTTCTTTCTTCTTACTAATTTTTTTGGCTTTCTTTCCTATGATTTGAATTTCTGGATTCCTCTTCCCATTCTCATTCTTATCTTCTCTTAGCGTAGTAACTTCGAACTACTGAGGGTCTGTCAAAGGGTTCATATGTGATACTTCTTCTCATTGTTTCTAGGGTAGGTGTTCTTCTCTTATTCATGGGTAGTTTTTTCAAGCCTTCCTGCATTCTTTCAACTTCGACAGATAAGTCTCTGGCCCTTAGTTTCTTCGACTTGTCCTCTTGTTCTTCTATTAAGCGTGCTATTCTCCTAGCCATGAAATCCCTTAATTCTTGTTTTTTCTTTTATGTGGCTACCTCCTCTTATTTTCTTCGGATCTGATCTTTCTCATTCCAGGTCTTCCCTAACAAAAGTGCAAAAGGGGCATTGTTCTCAACAAACTTAATGACCTCAAATATTCTTCATTCGATGCTCTATGGGAAATCATAGGTACATGAGTAATTCTTCCACATAAGGTTATCATATTTCCTTTAAACAATCTTATCCTTCCCAATGAAGGAATCATAGTTGGCTTTCCCAAAATTTCCTAAGTACTCTATGGCATAAGATTCACCTGTGTTTCCTCATCTAATACACAATCTATGTTGAAGTCTCCTATTCTTGTTTCTATGCACTGCTTTTTTTTAAGATCTTTGGTAAATTGATGTCTCTGTGATCATTCAGTGTTTCTTTCATCTGCAATAATATAGTCTTTGATTCTTTCTAGTGCTCTAGCATATCCTTAGTCTCTTGATATTCTACATAGTTTTCTTGTCTCATGTTCATATTTTCAACTTTAGCAATCATTCTAGGTCAATCCAAAACCTCATGACCAACAACTTTACAGCAAAGGCATGTAGGACCTACACCAGGGAATTCCTTAGCAAGATGTTCGGGTCTTCTGCAACTATAACATAGTGTCAATCCTCTCTTCCTTTTAAACAATCCCCAACCTTTCCTGTGTTGTGCACTAGGATCGCAGTGATGGACCTGCAATCTGCAAAAATTCCTTCTAGGGTCCTGCACCCACTTTTTAGTCCAAAAATTCTCTTTATGCATAGGAATAACATATATTTTCCTATCTCTATCAGATTTATTCAGATCAAATATTCTTTCTTCTAGTCATGCCCTAGTTTTCGGACTAAGACAAAATCTATCAAACATATCTAAATTCATACTTTCGAAGAAAAAATTTCTACTTATCTTACCTTTTCCAGAGCACAAAGCTTTAAGATGTGACCTCTTTTCTTCAGATCGGGCTTCTCTTTCTTAGCACAAAGCTTCACAAGTCAAGTAGAATATTGCGCACTACAGCAACAGATCTACGCACAGAGCTTTTCCTTTTCTTCAGTTGCCAGCAATCACAGTTTTAGGTCCTGAAAACGGAACCATTTATTGGCACAGGGGCAGACCCAGGGTTCAACGCTTCAACAACGCACCAATAAAACCCTAACTACCATCCCTTTCAGAAACACCTGTGAATCAGATGAAGTCTCACCGAAGGTAGAGGTAGGGGGGGTTTCAAGACTCGAGTGTCTACAACCTAGCTGGGACACAGATCTGTGATCACAATACTTAACAAAGCACTTTAGCCAATAACATGCATAAATCTATGACTCCTATTCACTTCGCAGATTAAACCCTAAATACAGAACGATGTTGTAATAAACATATCAAACACTTCTAAGCACTTAGCATAATCTCAAATCTAACATTCATTCATATAAAAATCACTAAGCATTCATAAATCCATCTACCATACATCAAGAATAGTGTACTAAGCAAATAGATACATAAACACCATGAATAAAATTGCACAAAGCACATCGACATAGGATATATGTGGTTCACCCCAGTGTGGGGCTACGTCCAACAACTCTTCTTCTCTTCTTTATTAGTCTCTTCAATCTCTTTACAAGCACCAAGACACAAAACCAACTCCGCATAGGACAGGAGATCTGCGTGCACCTCGCCAGATCCTCCTTCCCTGAGTCAGATCAAAACACAAAGCCTTACACAGCCAGTCTGCACCAATTAATTACAACAACACTTGCACTTAGCTCTGTAAGTCTCAATACGTTCGTGCACAAATCTAGCTACTCATGCACTAAGCCTCACTATTCATCCCCATCTTACATTGCTTATATTCCTATTTATACATTACAAAAGGGGCCTAAGCATGGGTGAACCCATGGGCCGACATCCCATACTCGTTACATAAACCCAAAAATCTCGCAAAAGGGGCGAGATCTCGCAATCTCCACTTCCCTTGGGCGCTCCGTCTTTGACCATCCTGTCGAAATCCCAAAAATGGTCAAACATGACCAACGTTTCCTCAAAACCTGGTCAAGGGCCAACATTTGGTTTGCCAACAAAATAAGGTGGAAACAATTAAGACCCCGGGTCTTTTACAACCATTAGCCATCCCACTTCAGCGCTGGGAGGAGGTTTCCATGGATTTCATCCCAAGGTTATCGAAGTTTTAAGGAAAGAGTGTCTTCATGGTGATTGTTGATAGACTGACCAAGTACGCACACTTTTGTGCACTCTCTCATCCCTTCAAATCCAGTACAATTGCCACAGCATTCATGGAGACAGTTCAAAAGCTACATGACATCCCAAAGATTATTGTAAGTGATAGAGATCCCATCTTCACTAGACATTTTTGGATAGAATTATTTTCTTTTTTGGGTACTCAATTGGCTCATAGATCATCCTATCATCCTCAATATGATGGACAAACCGAGATAGTGAACAAATGTCTAGAAGGCTACATTTGTTGCTTTGTCTCTGATAAACAAACACAATGGTTCAAATGGTTACCCTTTGCAGAATGGTGGTATAACACTTCCTTTCATACTGCAACAAAAATGACACCATTTATGGCACTCTATGGATACCACCCTTCTTCCATCACTTCTTCTCTAAAAGAAAAATCTAAGGTTCAAGCAGTGGAAGATCACATCGAGCATCAACAACAAGTTCTCCAAATCTTAGAGGACAACTTGACCATGGCATGGAATCGCATGAAACAACAAGCAGATCAACATAGTAGTGAAAGAAGTTTTGAAGTAGGGGATTGGGTGTTTTTAAGACAATGACCATATAAAAATATGTCCCTCAAGCTTTGGAATGTGCAAAACCAAAAGTATTGAAGGAATTTAAATGCTCTATCGCCAAGTCTCCATCATTCATCCTCAAGAGGTACAACTTCTTCCAAAGGAAAAGTTTGTTTAAATGAGGTAGAGAAATGGAAAACAAATCCTATAAGACCCATAAAAGTCAAGTAAATATACTTTATTTTGAATCCAAATAACCATAGATACCTAACTTTGAAGTCTTAAATACTCCTTCATCTTATGCCTAAAATTTCCATAGTCACATGATCAGTGTTTCTTCAACTTCCCAGTTGTGTTCATTTTATTCTTTATGCCCAAAATGTTTTTAACAAAATATTCAATGTGTTGAGTCCACAACACCCTTAAAAAATTGAAATTTTTGGTTACCACTTTTTCTTTAGGTTTTTTTTGTGTTGCAACTAAATTTTTGCACTTCAATTTTAATGAATTATTGCATAACAAATAGTTTTTAAAACATATTTTAATCTTTGAGAAAACAATTTTTTTCTAAGTCCTAGGCCTTGTTTCACCAATGAGCGGCCATTGGCAATCACACCGATAGGGCTTGTCACTACAAATTTTGACTTTCATTTTCCACCATTTGAAAACCCATTCAGCAACCCTGCCTTGCACGATTATCGAGGTTCCATACTATCGTGCACCCAAACTCACTTTTCAATCATTGCATTTCAAAACTTATTGAAACATGAAAGTGGTGAGAAACAACCAAAGAGAAAATCTAATGGCTATTAATTCACCAGTTCGATGGCTAAAACGTCCAATCAGCATTTAATCTCAAATATTTTGATAATCCAATCAAGTTTAATCTAGATTTCTTATTCATGGCACTAATATTGGGTTTGTTGGTTATAAAATTCAAATATTCTAATGAATTGAAGCACACAAAGCCTTTGTAGTCGAATGTTGTTAGTAAGGATTGAGCATTATCAAGAGATTTTACAAGTTGTGAGCATAGTTGGTCCATTAATGTGTTAAAATATTTTTTTGTGAGTAGTTTGCATGTTTCTATGCGCGGTTAGTTGATTGTTCAAGCCAAAGCTATTTACATGCACCAATGTTTGTGGTTCAATTGCATATTTGTCTTGGTTCATCTACACAAGTATGTTTATAAAACTGATATCTTGTAAATTTGAATATATGTGTCTCTATGGCAAGTTTGGAGAGGAAGGATCGATGTTCTATTCTTGTAGTATAAAACTCTAGTTTTTTATCTCTCTTTCAAATTAAAATTCAATTGGTATCATAATCTTCCTCGATTATTCTTCTTTGTAAAATGTGGCATAATAATGTTATACGAAATATTATTATTATGTATGGATGTGATTTTCTTCTTTACTCTATTTATATGCTATGCTTCATTTAGGTAAAATTTCATCGAGGAGAATGCTTGTTAGAATGCCTGTATACAAAGATACTCAAGCAAGCATAGGATCACAAGTTTTGTTTACTAGATGGAATAAGCTATATCATAAATTGTGCTCATAAGAGAAGATGATAAGGTTTTTTCTAACATCAAAAAATATTTATTTCATTATGTTGCAGCAAGGACATTGATTATGCCTTATATAGAAGTTATTGAATGGATCATAGACCACATCGATTTGAAGAATAACATGATTATGAATGATGCAGGCTAATGCGTGGGATCCTTTATGGTAGTGAATTTAGAAAGGTATTATAACATACCAAAGCTTGAAGTTCATTTAGTAAACCTCTTTGTGGGTGAATTCTATCAGAAACATGATAACAATAAAATTCTAGCAAGTTGGTGGAAGGAAGACAAGAGATTCTTCCACAAGGCACATGGTATTTATTCTATTGTTAATTTGTGAGAACCATATATGCACACTATGTCCTTGATAGTTAGACTGTATGTGGAAAAGGAATGTACGTGTTTCAAGAATGCTTGGGTGCCATTGGCCTATACGATGGTCACTACTGGAGGTTTATTTAATTGAGCTACTATTTTTTCCTACCAACTTAACAACATGATTGAGAGAGCATAGAAGAAAAGGGTTAAACCCTCCTACATTCTATATGGCATCCTATCTGTTGGATGTAGTTTGTGTCTCTAACATAATTAGAGGTCTCAACCTCCAAGGCTGACTCAACATGCTAAAAAGTTGATTGGTTATATTACCAATTGGTATCTTCAAGAAAGCTAAGAAAGTGCTACAAAGTTTTATGCTTCATTATTGAAGGAAGCTAAGAAAAATAAAAACATTCCATATAATTTCAATTCAGGTCATTATTTATTAAAAGATCCAAAATATGCACAACAAGAAGCTAATACTCTTCTTGTAACATCCCCACTATAATACCTAGTTTAATTAATGTACATAGTTAGTTATTTCATTTACTGTTTGCCTCGAAAGGAGTTTGACACTCTTGCCAAGCTTTAAGGGCATTGGCCCTATAGAGATTTGACATTAAGGCCCCACCACTCCACCTTGTCAAATGAATCCTAATGGGACAAACCAACAGTGGTGGATTAGGCAAGTGGTAGAAGTGTTATACAAAAGCGTTGTATGTAAAGAAGAAAAGAATGGAAGTACACAACCAACCAGGAGAATGCTAAGGGTAGGAGTAGACACACAGTGAAGTAGAACCCAAGACTGTGAAGTAACTGTTGCATAAGAAAATTATTCAATGGAAAATAGACCACTAATAAAGTCCTTAGTTTTCTAAATTTATAGTAATATAATGAAATTGAAATTCCTATAAATTAGAGAAATGAAGTTGTCAACCAACTAGGCAAACTTTATTGGGACAGTGAATTGATGAAAACTAATCACATGTAGCACAGAAGGGGTCCCTTATCCCACAAACAAGGAGATCTCATATACCAATTCAGTGTCTACTAAAAATTAGCTTATTATTATTATATAGTCTTTTGTTTTGTTTGTCTCAAAAGATTTATTTGGGATTATATTGTTTGGGATTATATTGTCAGGCATTACTTTATCTCAAAAGAAAAATATTTTTGGTTTTGCGTTAATAATTTTAATAGAAGACATTAGTATATGAAATCAGTTGGTGGATAAAATTAAAAAGTAGGTGGATATAGATATAAAAGATGGAGATTGTCTATTTTGTTTAAATTTAAAACTTAGAAACCTCAAGCTCAAAGTTGCAATAGTTTAAACAGAGCCACAATTTTTGTATTATGTAAAAACTTATCTTCGTATTTTTGAGTGCTTTCATTCAAAGCAAACACAAAGGTATTACATAAAAACTTATCTTCGTATTTTTGAGTGCTTTCGTTCAAAGCAAACACAAAGGTATTACATTTAAGTCAAGATAGAGAGACGTTGATACAATTCCAATTAATTGGATCCGAAAAGTATATAAGACCCAACATACTCGCCCCGAGGGTTAACTTAATCGCTTGGCATCACTATTGCCAAAATGTTATCTATAATTCAGTACATTAAGCAGATTCATAATTCAATTCCCACGAGATTAAACACACCAAATCTAAACCACACACTTTAAACTGACACCATCCTCAAATGAAATTGAGTAACAAAGGCTTTTCATCATATATTAACCATTAACCATTTAATGTAATTTATGTTATAAACATTAACCATTCCTGCTGTATTTGCTAGACACACCGGTATAATGTGCACCGAATTCTCTTGTGAACATTTGAGTATTCGCTAACAATTCTGCGATAATAATTCTGAGTTGTCGCTATTAATAAAAAGGAAGCACATAAGCCAGCCAAAAACAATATATTAAAATCTTCTACACCTTGTCCAAAGCAAAAAATAACGTGCACATAAACCGCTGAACAAAATACACAGCGAACTGCCTGAATACAAATTCAGGAAAACGGTAACTGCTAACTTTTCATTCTAAAAGCATTTTAAAGGACAAGATAACAATTTCGATCAAAACTTTACATCATAATTATAAGGGACTAAATGGATAATTCAATGATTGATATAATGAATACAACCATGAGCAGGGCACTTTTAGAGAAAACAACGCCAGGTTCTCCAGCCCTGGCATTTGCATTTTCCAATTGAAGTGATGCTAACCAGGTGAGGGCTATTTTTTTCCATAACATAAAACAGGGTAAACTGAATACTCTTTGCACTAACAAATTGAAGTGATGCTAATCTGGTAATAGCCATTTACTTCTATGGCCTATCATATAATATGCCCAAATTGAATGCCCTGCTACTAGCATAGTTGGATAGGAAGAGAAGCCTCATGCATTATGTTGCATGCTTAATCAACAACAATCGCAGAGTGGTGAACAGATCCATTGTGATCAAGTAAAAAGAGACCAGATTATTACAGATATTTACATGTCGCGGATTTCACCGTTTACCAGAATTTGGTGCTTAAAGAGTCAAAAAATGTAGATTATATCACCTGCTTTTGAACTAAAGGGTACCAGACTTCTCTTCTACACACAAAACTCACGAGAGGTCAAAAGACCCTTGCCCTTCTGTAATGGCATATAACAGCCTATCATGCATTACCTCCTGCAAAAATTTTGCATCATTAGGAACACCACATGTTAATTAAGGCATAGCGGCTTATACTGTGACAGCACTACAAACCTTGGATGAGTATGGAGGAAGTTTTAGGTAATTTGCACAAGTCATAACACTCGGCAATTCTGCATCCATTGTTTTTTGTGAATTCGGATCTCCAATTGCTCCTGAAAAATTCTGCACTCCCAAGAAAAACGTTTAGAGCCCATTTCCATAGAACCCTTTAATTAAGTTCACAAGCAACTGTTAAGTGTACTTACCTTCCGAACAACAGTCAATTTTGGGTTTAGAGCACCCAACCCTCCAGGAGGAAGTCTTGGGCAACCAGTAATAAACTGCAAAAATGCTTGCTGCTGCGATGGAGTGAACTCCACCATGATTTCAAGAAGCTGCAGGAAATGCAGAAAAAATTATATGACGATCTTTATAAAAACAATATGGCTCACCGAAAGATAACCTTAAGTAATATCTAATGAATAAATACTCACATTCAAAATGGGAGGGCTTTGAGACGTATAGCCATGATCAAATTTTATGTAATCAGTCAGTGTTTCAGCCTGCTGAGACATGTCACATATTAAGAGTTCTGTACTGACAGAACATTGATCAAGAATAGCTCAAATTTTAAATTAGTTCAGATTTTACATACCACCCACAAGTTACGCACACCGCAGAAAAGATAATCCAGCTCATTTTCAGTAAATATTTGCAAAGATGAGAGGGGCAGCACCTGGAAAATATGTGAAGTAAAAAATTAATCACCAACAGGCCTACAAAACCGATGCAGAAAAATATACAAATAAAAGTGAATGCTAAACTTCCTACAAAACTAGCAAAAATTGAAAGACCTGATTGAATCCTGTTCGAAAGGCCTCTATTTGTGACATGACTCCTGTTTTGATAGTTGCATCCACAACTAATGACACATATTCTTCCATGTTATCGATGTTGACCTGCAGAAAGCAATGCATAAATGATAACAGATACCAAACTTGAGAGCAGTTAAATAAGGTTGCTAAATTTCAGGAAATGGATAAAAAAGAGGATTTCATTAATTACCAAAATGTTGTTCCCTCCTGGTTTGAGAGGATAGTCAGGGAAACCTGGAAGAGTGAAATCAATACAAAGATCTTCAATTCTTGCACCACGATAAGATAAATTTGATATTGCCTCTTTGTTATCACCAGGTATTGACTCCAAGAATTGCTTTCGATGGACTAGGGCTTCCATTTCTTGCAAAGTTGATCCAAGTTGAAGATCAAAGGACCGGATATCATGTAAATCAAGCTCCTATATGGACAGAAATGAACAATATCCCCATTGTTGGTTAGCTATAATAAGAATCAACTACTAAATTGAGGGCGATAAGGTCTAAAGACAGAAAAATTACCTGCCCAAGAACAAGTTTATAAAAAGCTGTTGACAAAGGCAAGTCTACAAGCCTGCCATCTTGAAGAGCTTTTGCCATTAGACGTCCAAGAAGACAAAAATTATCTCTCACTTTGGAAAATCCACTTTCATTTGAAGAATCCGTATTAGAACGAAATGGACGAGGAAATAAGCCAAGAGGTGCTTGAACAAACCGTAAACTTTGGTCTGTATACCCATGGTGTCCGTCATCTTTTGCAGCTGACTGAGACAGATTATCTTCTTCAGCATCTGCCATCAGAACATCCCTAGCTTCTTTAGGTGATGAGCATGTTCTCCACATGCCAAGTGTACTCCTTTGCAATTCCTGACTAACAAGCGTGTAGAACTCAAGAGTTGGACCTAGACCAGTGCCAACCTCCCCAAAGTACTCAACTTCAAGGACAGCCTTCTGACCAGAACAAAACATTTCCATCACCTTAACAGCTGAGTCCAATATGCGCCTTCTTGAGACTCGAACCTTTTGGCGTTCCAGTCTAACAACATTACGTCCACGATTGTTTACCAAATTTGGATTTTCAGCACTCTGCTGCTGCTGAAAATACTGCAATGCACGGGATAATCCTAATGCAGTAGAATAAAAATATTGCCTCCTTGTTTCAAATGGAAATAGAAATGGGCAGGCTTTGGTTAGTTCTTGACACCAAGGTGGCATGCTACCACTACATAATGCCAGAGCATCTTGCATCTGGCGTGTCAACTTTGGTGTCAGCTTGTTACTTAAAAATTCTTCTTGGAGAACAACAGGACCATTGACTTTCAATTCATCTAGGCTTGTCAATTTTCCCTCTGCAAAAGTATCAGATGAGGCCTGAGCCCTCAAAGAAGGAGCTAAACGGTTGAGTCCTTCTACTATTCTAAGTAACAACAAAATCTTATATGTGCTATCTGATTTTTCCAAGTCACAGGGAAGTTTTCTTTGCAAAATGCTATCTAGAAGTGACATATACTCAGTACTCTTAGGTGTAGAATACGTTTTGGATGTTCCGGTCAAATCCCTCTTGGCTGTCACATCTGTGCTTTGATAGGTAATAGTGTAAACTTCATCCCAAAACCTTCGACTGTCATACCCAGGAAAATCTGAACCAGCATACCTTTGTTCATATCCATTTGGTACAGTATGATGCATAATTGCCTGGTATAATGTTGATGACCTGTCAAGTTGCTTCCCACCAATGAAGAAGTTCAATCGAGGGCAGACATTTGCATTGCTACGATTAGGTACAGTCCGGTGGTCTCTGCTCCCAATAGCTCCTTTGGAACTAGTAGATGCATGGCCACTAATAGCAGCTGCACCAAATAACAATTACACATGAGATTGCATAGCTCCTCAATCCACAATATTCTTATCCTAAATGGCAGCTATGATTCCAACAACAGAAGAAGGTCCTAATGTCATCTCACCTGTTGTTGCAGTTGTTGAAGCTAATGCACTGGAATATGATGGATGCCCCAACTCTGCCTCATGCACTCGCTCCGCCAAGTAAATTTCATCCTCTTCTTCATCTTCTTCTCCATCCTCTTCAGAAGAGTAATCTTCTTCCATAGGTATACCCTCTCCAATCACAACAGGAGAGAAATCATGATCCTCATCCTTTGAGAAAGAAGAGAAAAAGGCAAAACATAAAACAAATTGTTAACAAGCATGAATCAAAAGACATAATAAGTTTGTTTTCTCTTGAACAGAGTATACACAAATTCCCCATTTTATAAGCTCATAAAATAATACAAATATATTATCAATTTATCATGTAAAAACATTTTAATCCCTTAAGAATGTCCCCAGAAAAGCATTGGTGGATTCCAACATGAAACAGTCACCAATAGAAAAATAACAACACTATGGGATTCAAACATTGCTATCTTGTCCAAGTCCGAGTCCAAGTTGACCCTCGACCAATTATAAGGCCAAGTCCCAATTTTAAATCATTGTCAACAAGAAAACCATCACTATCAGTTGCAAGGTAAATATGCTTCTTGTTGGTAATTTTTTGCAAAAATCATGGATCTTTCTTAAACAAGTCATTAAATGCTATTATGAAGTTTAAGGCAAAGGTAGAGGGAAAATGTGGTAGGAAAATAAGCATTTCCAATTCTATATGATGAAAAAAAATGTTGCAAGATAAGCCAGTTCCAGATGAATATTGGTCTGAAATGATGAATACAGAAACACATTTGCTGAATAGGAGTCCCACCAAAGCTGTCATAGAACCCACACCTAAGGAGGCTTGGACCAGTATGAAACCAAAGGTAAACCATTTAAAAATATTTGGTTCAATTGTTTATGATGACACAACTTGTAGAAAATTGTTATTTTTTGGGTATGTTGACAAAATGGATGCATATAGGTTGGTAGATCCTTGCAAAAATGAAGTTGTTGTGAACAAGGATGTTAGAATCAATGAAAAGTCTGATATGAATCTGATTGATGATCACTGGTTTGAGGCTAACAAATCTATTGATCCACAAGGAAGTGAAGTGCAGAAGTTTGAGAAATCATCATGTGATGTTGTGCATGTATTTCAAGTGGCAATAGAGCTTCCACACTCCAGTGATGGAGGAGGTCAAAGACTTTAAGGTGCAATGAAAGCAGAGTTCCCAGTCTAATGATGTAGGAGAAGGTGGAAGGCTTGAAGATGTAAAGAGAAGAGCTCCCACAGTCCAATCATGGAAGAGAAGGTGGAAGGCCTTCAGGCATGAAGAAAAATGGAATACTAGATATAGAAATGGAACCAGAGTTGCTGGATGCATCAGGATTAGTCCCGGCAAAAGCAATACAATGATCGGTGGATGGATGTAAACAGACCACATGATCAAATACAGGTGGTTGTAGATCAGCCAAAAGACTCATCTGGCCGAAGAGTCGGTGCTTGATCAAGTGGTTGGTGAGGTGTTTTATGCTACATTAGCCATGCCAGTTACATTAGATGTCTTTGACACATTTGGCCCAAATCAATCTGTATTCTGGGACAAATGCTTGTTCTCCATATGACCATTAAGGGAGGGTGTTAGAGTTAGCATATAATAATGGTCATATAATAAAGTTATAATGTACATTAGGTTAGTAATTAAGTGACTTATGGAAGCTTGCTCCTTTGCCATCCCTGTTAACTTGTCAAGCATATTCTGTGTGCAAGATATATATAGTTATACAATCAAACAAAAGTCATCCTAAATTAATGCATTTACAGTTTTTTATTATTGCATTCAAATGGGCATTTAGGTATATAAATGGGACAAAGGTGGAGTGCGCTTAAAACAGAAGAGCTGATTTTTCTGTACATCAAAATAGGATTTGTTTGTATATTGTATATACAGCTCAAACTTCAAAGTTCAGCAAGCCTAGGAAAATATGTTACATCCTTGTCTAATTTCCAAGCACAGTACTTAGCCTATGCTTCTGTGAGACAAAGAACTATTACCTACATCTACAACTAAATGCCAATTATAAATTCCATTTATGCCCAAAAGCAATTCTATCTATTTAGTGGGAGCAACAAAAGAAAACAGAATGAATACCTCATCACTAGAGTCTACATTTTGTTGCTTCATTGGTGAATAACTGTCGATTGTTGCTCTTCTCCGAGCTGCACTTCTTGTTTGTGGGCCCCTGAAATCATCAATGACATTTCTTGAGATAGATTTTCCCTTTTCCCTTGATGATTTCAAATGTGTAGAGTCCATGGCATTTGTAGTACTTCCCAATACCATCAATGACTTTGATCTTGTTGAAGGCCGACTTTCAGCAGCTTGTGCAGCTATTGCTTGAGTTGGAGTTGACGCAGATGTGGCACAAGGTTGTACTTCACCACTATGACATCTTGTTTCAGTTTCATTTCTCTGAACTTTTGACCAAAGTAAATCTTCAAGATCAGCACAACTAGCCAAAGGGTTCATAAATAGGACACTTGAGTGATCACGAAGAGACTTTTCTCCTTGTGCTCTACAAAGCCGTAATTTTAAAGGCTTTGATAATGCATTTAATACTGCCGAAATGCTAGTATTAGCATTGTGTGAATTTGGAATATGGTTCAAAACCAACTCAAAATGTTCCAAAGAGGCTAGTGCATCATGTAGCTTCCGCACTAAAGTTGTTAAAGGAGTTTCTCTCCCTTCATAATTCACTGGAAGAGAGAGTTCAACAAATGACTGGAGCCTCTTCGATACCTGCTTCTGATGCTTTAACAAATTAACTTCTGACAAGTTTTCTTTGCTTAAAGCTCCCCCTGAAAAATAATTTAGTAAAGTTTCCACAACTCCACTTCTAACAAATTCAAACGTTGATACTCCATCCCCTTCACTAATCTCTGTTAGCATATCAGCTATAATATTTGATAATTGATCATTATTAACAGCAACAAGTTCAGTCCTTTTACCCCTGCCTTTTGATTTGGACTTTTGATCAGTCAAATAACCATTTAATTTTGTACAGAGATCTTTTAATTTGCAAAGACTATCTGTAGCTCCAGCATCAACACCTGAATCTGCAGAAAAATATGCATCTTTAAAATGCCTTGCATAGGCACTAACATCTGGCTTAACATTTGTGATTGTTAATGTCCCCACATATGGACGTGAACCACCTTTTCCTGAAATTAAATCTTTGGATCCTTCTATTCTAATTGCTTCATTTGTTGACCCACCAGGTAGTCGCTTGTTACGTCGTGGAATCGGTAGCATTGTAGCACTTTCCTTTACAGCTGAACATGAATCTGAGGATATAAGCATATCTACTGCATGGACAACACCTTCCTTCATAAACAGCTTGGAAATTGTGTCAGGAAGCTTTTGCATTAGAACTTCTGCCATTTGCAGTGCTGGAACCAAAACTTCAACATCTTTCCCAGTTAAAACTCCTGCCAAAAAACTGCATGTATACAAAAAACATGTCAGCAGTAGAAGATGTTCAAATAAACCTGCAAAAAAGTTAAAACTTTGTGATCTGGATTCTGTACATAGTAGGTGATATACCTTGGTACGTTTGTTGCCAGTAGTAAAGACTTTAACATGTCCTCTGTACTAAAGTACAGCAACTTGCTAATACCTTCCAGACATTTGTGTCTAACGAGAGAATTCACACTTGATCCATGTACCTGCTTAACCACATAAAATCATATCATGCATATCCATGTTCTGCATAAATATCGAGAACAGATTCACTAGTTATACCTACAATCTCACCTGAACCAATACTGGGAAGAGATCAGCTCCAAACTGCACCAAAAGTTCAGGTTTATCACGTAACAGTTTTTCATGATCAGAAATAACTGCCACAGTTTTACTGATACCCTCCACGTTTTCTCTACTGTGTCTGGAGATCTGCTTTCTTGTAGAACGAGTTGCACCAATACTACGAGTTGTGGGAATCGAGATTGTCTTCTGAGGTAATGATGGAAGAAGCTTATTCACCAAGGACACAATTTCATACAACTGTTTTAAAAAACAAGATTTAGTCAATAACTGTGACTTTGTATCCTATTTCATTGCCAAGATACTAAATATTATGTATAATAAACTACATCAAGTTCACCCAAGGGAGTTGGAGCTGAACGCTAATATCTCAAACTAAGCAAATTCCAAATTTGTCAGGCATTATGAATGTTGTTTATAGCTTCCTAATAATTAATTATCATAGTGAGAGGCTTTCATTCAAAAACATATTAGATCATCACTTTCCATACTATGTCACAACAATTTTCTCCATTCTAGCTTCATCCTTCATGGCTCACAATGCCACCAAATACTATTGCCACCAAAAATTGAAAAAAAGCATCAATACATCATTACTGAAGTACTGCCTAGCCTGACCTCTCCTAGTTTGCATGTTACCATATAGAACAGACAAAGCTTGTTGCATATAAATGATAAGACAAGATGGTGACCTGATCAGGAGGCCTATTCGATGAAAAAGGAACAGCTAACTGTGAAACGAGGCCCGAGCTGGCTAGAATGTCTCTAAGGATGCCAGAGATCCCCATTTCAAGTAATTCCTTTGTAGATAAAGCAGAGCTGCTTGCACAAGTTGAAAGAAGCCTAATTAAAACCTGCACCAAACCAAAGAACAACTTTAGTAGACCCGCTAGTAAAAAGGTCCCTAATTGAGACTTAAAAGTTAATGCTGTCACTGATTAAAAATACTTTATAAAAGGTTAGACTACCGTGTATGTTGAAGAACTAAGAGATGCCCGGGCACTGCCTGAGTTAGTGACAGATATCAGATTTGCAGCTTGTGAAACCAGACTGTAGCTAGAGAGCTTGTTCAAGTTTTCTGGAGAAGAAGCACAAGCTTCCGCAATTCGAGCTAAGCAAAACGATGCATTCTCTACCACCTAAAACATAATTAAAATTTTCACCAGGGAGAATCCATAAGACCCACAAGCAGTCGCAACTTTATCTATTAGTGTAAAGAAACTACCAAAGATAATATCAAAATGTATTACAAATAAAAAATACCTTGGTATCATTATCTGAAAGAAGACCAGTCAAGGTTGGAATTGTTTCCATTGCAGAAGCAATAGTATCAAATGAAAGTTGTTTGCAAATGTTTGCAGCTGTTGACAAAGCTACTCTCTGTAGATTTTAAAAATTATATTAGCCATATAATTGTACTTTCCATATTCAACAGAATATACACAAAGGAGGAAGATATCTTACCTTTACACCAGTGGAGAAAAAATCTAGGAACGACAGTACTGCCACAAGAGCACCACCACGAAGACAGGCAGATGCATGCCTATGAGAAATCTTTTCCAAAGCTTGCAAAGACTGCATTACAATGTATCATTTTATCAGACCCAATTATCAAGGACGGGTTATATTAACTAATTGTTTGCAGTATTTCTTATAGAATTTAAAATGTCCAAGAAGCATTTTTGCATAAACATCAAAATATTGTCTCCATAAACTTTTGTGAAATCAAGAATGTAACATCTCAAATATGTCATGATTGAAGTGTAGATTTAATCTACACACAATAAAAGTATCAACAATTGTGTTTCATATGACATACTTGTGCCAAAGCTTAGGCAATAATTGGAAGCTTTAAATGTTTATAAATACTTCTTGATATATTGCGACCCCAATCAAGCAAGAGTATCTAAATTCTATATTGCAACTCTAACAGAGGGGGTGCCTTGTCCCACAAACAAGGAGGTCTCATACATCAATTTCGTGTCTGGCTAAGGCATGACCCTAAAATAGATTAGTATTGTTATTATTTATAAATACTTATACACCTATGTGTAGAATTATGACAGTTTCTCCTTAGAAATTGGGGTAGTACTAAGTAGTCATTGAGCAACACTTAGATAGGGTCATATTGTGGCATTCTGTTACTTTTTCACTAAGATAGTGATGGCCTGCCCTACGTGGCCCCTGTTTTTTCATTGTGATTCATAAAAATTGCACTATAAACTATGGAACATCGTGCTATTACTAAAAGCTATTCTTTCAAAAAAATATAATGGAAGGCACTGAAAGCTTCCTTCAAACTTTGATTGACAAGCATCCACCCCCTATTAAGAGGTGGAGCACCATGTCACGGTTTACAGTGTGTGACTTACCAGTCAGAGCTAACAGCCATGATGGCTGCCACTAATGAAATGGCCCCCTCAAAGTGGCATGCCAGCCCACGAGAGGAAAACATGTCACTTTGGGGAATAGAACCCTTGGTGAACGCAATAAAAACACCCCGCTTTCACTGACACAGAAAGCTCCCATTGACAAAACAATTGAAAATTAAACCATTGAGTAATCAGAGCAAGCATCTCCTTTTGCCGTTTTGTTGCCCCTATCCATTAGAATGGTGACTTTCAGAAAAGATGTTGACTCTCTTGAAATTAGTGCCAAAGCAAATATGCTGCCAGTCCTTGCCTATGTACGAAGGCGCAATTTGCATGTTCATACCTACCATGGCTCGTTGATGTTTATGTGCATTAATGAAATATAAGATGCATTTTTCAGAAAAAAAATGCCAAGCTTCTTAAGCTTGTGTGCATGCAAAGAGTGAATTACACTAGCAATGCAGAAGAAAAAAGAGCTTGATAAATGGGCATTTTCCATTTCCGTTAGAAGAGCAAATAAAACAGGCATCTTTACTGTAGCAAATAAAGTCCATCTACACTCATCCAAATTCAAATTTAGTTCCCGCAGTAATTCACATAAAATTACAAGTCTTCTCTTCGGAAATGAGTAACGGCACTAACTTCTGCAAAACTAGTTAGCATATATATCACTACACGCAAACTGGCCCTAATTCTAAATATTTACCAACAGTTGTCCTCACAGTGAATGTATAGTTTAGAGAAAAATAAGTTATTTTAGAACATACTAAAGAAAACTGCCAGCATTCTCTATGAAATGCAAAAATGAACTAGTGTGTCGAGAGGCTAAGTTATTCTATGTCAATTGTACTGTTTGGCCCTAGTTTCTACACATTTACCTCAAAAGGCATTTATCTGCACTGGCCCTAAGTCGAGTGGTATACTGAATGACCCTAGTTTCCACATAATTACCTAAAAAGGCATTTAAAATTATAGAATTTATGTTAAGGGTACTAATTAGGCCTAGGGATTCTGCATATCTACCACAAAAAACGTTAAATTTGTTTTTATCAAATCTCAAACTTAAAACTTCACTGCATGCAAATTGGTCCTAAATTATGCACATTTATCTCCATCACAGTAAATACGTAGTTCAGAGAAAACCAAGTTATTCTAGAGCAGACTAAAAAAACTGCTCGCATTTCACTAGTTCGTCCAAAAGTGAAATCATTATTTGATGTCAAGTGTACTGATTAACCCTAGTTTCCACATATTACCTAAAAAGGCATTTAGAACTTTAGAATATATGTTAAGGGTACTGATTGGCCCTAGATTCTGCATATTTACCAAGAAAGGTTAATTTTTTAATCAAACCACAAACTTGAGACTTCTATATATCACTGGATGCAAAACTCGTCCTGAATTCTGCATAGTGAACTCAAGCTCTTACAGTGAATGCGTAGTTCAGAGAAAACCAAGTTATTCTGGACAAACCTAAAGAAAACTGCTCGCATTTCACGATGAAATACAAGAGAGTACTAGTTTGTCCAAAAGTGAATTAATTCTTTGATGTCAAGACTCAAATGTACTGATTGGCCCAAGGTTACGCAGATTTACCTCAAAAGACTTTTCGAAGTTTTAGAGTTTATGTTATTTCACTTACTGTCAAGCGTATGGATTGGCCCTAGATTATACATATTTACCTCAAAAGGCACTTATTTTTTTAGAATTAGTTGCTAGCGTATTGATTGACCCTAGATTATGCATATTTTCCTCAAATATTAGAATTAGTCACAAACATACTGATTGACCCTAGATTCTACATCTTTACCTAAAAAAGTTGATAATTTTATAAATTTCAAATCTAAGTCTTCAATCAACAGACAATCGAACTTCATTGAGAGAAAATGGCATACCTGTTCAGCCAAATCCATGTACTCAATGGTGAGCAAGCGCGCACAGAAAGCAGGGATTGCACCGTGATGCACAACGGCCGAACAAGACGAAGGCAGAGCATCGCAGAGATGAGTTAAAGCCCTCGCTGCGAGAAGCATCACGTCTGGAGAACCTTCTCGATTCAGCAAACTGACCAGCACAGGCACAAAAGATTCGATTGAGAAGCCGGCAAGACTGTTCTCGGTCGCCATGGATAAAACATTGCACAATTCAGTAAGCGCCTCCGTCTGACTGAAATAATCGCCGTCATCTCGCAGTCGCTCTAGAATTTCCTTCATCCGGCCGTTCTGAGGGGGCAAAACGTCATAATAACCAGCGAATTCCCGAAGCCGGCCCTCGAAAGCAGTGGGCGGGTAGTGATGACTCCGGACGCCGAGGTCCTCATCGTCGCCGTCGTCGGCGTAATCATCTTCACCGCTTTCCTCTTCTTCGTAGTAATCGCTCGGAATTTCCCTCCCGTCCCGTTCCCGTTCCCGCTCCTGCTCCCGAACCCTGTCCACCGTTGCTTCCCGTTTCCCTTTCTTGTCGATTTCTTCTTTCTGTTGGGCAGAAGCTCCGGCGGGGGATTCCATGCGAGCAGAGGATCGAGTCAAGCGGCGAGTGGGTGTCGGGGCGGAGGCAGCGGGGGTCGATGAAGGCGGTTCGGTCTTAGCTCGTTTCTTGCCGTCACTGCTGCTGTTATCTGCGGCCGAAGAAGTAATAACAGCGGGTGGCCTCTGCGATTTGGCCTCCGCGCGCTTACGGCTCCTTGTTTCCATAAAAATAATCTGGGCTCCCCAGGTTCCTCGGCTCCCTCGCAGCTAAAATCCTGTTGCTTGCGGGTGTCTGCGTTTCGAACTCACGAAGCAAGGGAAGAATTCCGGTGGCGGTGATGCGGGTTTGGGTTTAGCCGGATGCGAATTCCTGCTTCGCATCTGCCCCGATGATGAACAAAGAAAAACGAAAAAGAGGAGGCACTGGAAGTGGAAGATCAAAAGCGAAATTCATTTTGTTTTTGTAAAACCTCGATGACTCCTCTCATGTTTTTATATTCGCCTTCGCGGCAGAGGCTAATTGGGGTGGTCACTTGCTGTGGGCCCACATCAGCTGACGGGGAATCTCATATATGGGACGGAATCTTATGACGTAGACTGCATGGGGGTGTTAGGGCTGGGTGCCGTTCCCGGTCTTTAACCGGGCATGCAACACGTGGCCAGATTCGCGACGGTTTGACACGTTTCGCATTCTTATTTGAAAAACTTCACAACTCAAATCGCAGGCGAACCATACGGAGGCCACGATAGTGCCACGCTAGCCTATTAAAGCCCCTTTTTTTTAAAAATGGGGGCTTTCTTTTAAATATAAAATTTATTCGACTTCACTTATTATTGTTTTTTTTTGCGTTTTTCTTTTTTCAAAAGCATGTGTAAAATAATCCCCCATGAAATACGAGTATTTTTTTTATAATAATAGCAACTTAATTTTAACTTCCTATTAAATGATTTTCTTTAGTTAAAATGCCTAATGCGATATATATATATATATATCGCGGTTTTATTATATATTAAATGTATATATAAAATCACTTTATTATACATCTCCATGCATGAGTATTTGAGAAAAATGTTCGAGTGTGAAGATTTTAAAAAGATAAATTTTAATGATAATAATAATATTTATTTAATTTTAAAGTTATTATTCGATATCAAATTGGTGTATAAAACTAAATTGGAAATTTTATAATCTAATAGTTGTTAAAATTAAATTGGAAATTTTATAATATAATAGTTGTGGATATTATGGATGTTTTGATTGGGCATTTTGGTCTATTTTAATTATTTTCTTGGTATTTTAATGTGATGTTTTGATTTGATAGTTTGGTTAAGAATTCATATTTATAAAAAGGAATTGGTGTATAAAATTAAATTGGAAATCTTATAATTTAATGGTTGTGGATATTATCTATGTCTTGATTGGTTATTTTGGTGTATTTTGATTTTTTTTGGTATTTTATTGTGATGTTTTGATTTGATATTTTGGTTAAGAATTCGTATTTATAAAAAGAAGTTAATAAGTGGATAAATTCAACTAAATTATTCTCCAAATTCAATAAAGATCTTGTTAAAAGTCCACATAATTGATGAGAATTTTGATTAAGTAACTTTGTCCTCGGGGATTTTGGTCCATTACTAAGACAACTCAAATCATTAAAATTTTGAAAATATGAATGGATCAAGGTGGAACTTTGTCTCACCACCATTTAAAAAATAATAATTAAGTCACTCTAAAGATTGAGTTTGTCCACAACTCACTCCTACAAGGAGTTGTTCTTGAGTTTTAAGTGTTTTTTTTTCACATTTAAATTTATTATAAAAGTATTCACATTATATTTTTTTTAAAAGATAAATTTTAATAATAATAATGATATTTATCTAATTTTAAGGTTACCATGCGATATCAAATTGATGTATAAAACTAAATTGGAAATCCTATAATCTAATAGTTGTGGATATTCGGGATATCTTGATTGGGTATTTTGGTCTATTTTAATCATTTTCTTAGTATTTTATTGGGATGTTTTGATTTGATATTTTGGTTAAAAATCCATATTATAAAAAGGAATTGGTGTCTAAAACCAAATTAGAAATCTTATAATTTAATGGTTGTGGATATTATCTATGTTTTGATTCGGTATTTTGGTCTATTTTGATCATTTTTTGGCATTTTTTGGCATTTTATTATGATGCTTTGATATGATATTTTGGTTAACAGTTCATATTTATAAAAATGAGTAAGTTAATAAGTGGACAAATTCAACTAAATTATTCTCCAAATTCAATAAAACTCTTGTTAAAAGTTATAGTTCCACATAATTGATGAGAATTTTGATTACAGAACTTTGTCCTTAGGGATTTTGGTCCATTATTAAGACAATTCAAATCATTAAAATTTTGAAAATATGAATGGATCAAGGTGGAACTTTGTCTCACCACCATTTAAAAAATAATAATTGAGTCACTGTAAATGTTGAGTTTGTCCACAACTCACTCCTACAAGGAGTTGATCTTGATTTTTAAGTGTTTCTTTTTCACATTTAAATTTATTATAACATAATCTTAATTTGTCAGTGAAAGTATTCACATTGTCCATTTATAGAGCTCGAAAATATTCATAGCTTGTCCATGTTGTGGTTAATAGGTTCTCAACTAAGGGAAAATGTAAGCAACGTATTTCATCATTTGTTGACATGGCAACTCAATCTCGCCATCAATCTCCTCGTTGTATTTCACTAGAGGCACCTTCCATCATCAAATTCACCACATGGACAATTTTGTGGTACTTTATGAGCCTAAACCAGATTTATGTCTCTTCAAAAGTGATGGATGAATCTTGACTGGGTCATAGAGTCATTAATTAGGTCATTGTTGGGTTTACCTTTAGTGGTTTAGGGACCCATGGTTTTGGGTAACCCATGTTATTTTCCCATAGTAATTGATGTGAGTCATTGTATGGCTATCTCCACACCATGCATGTCATTGCATGGTTATCTCCACACCATGCATGTCCATGCATGTCTTTGCATGGCTATCTTGAGGCCATGCATGTCTTCTCATGGTTAGTGTTGGCCCTCGACCAAGTTTTGAGGAAACCTTGGTCAGATTTGGCCCACTTTTGGACTTCGACACGTTGGTCGAAGATGGAGCGCCCAGGCGGAGCTAAGATCGCGGATCTCACTTATTTTGTGGGCTATGTGGACCCAGTAAGGGGTTCTTTAGGGTTTTTGTAATGGGTTATGGGATGTTGGCCCATGGGGCTTTCCCATATTTGGCCCTATTGTAAGGGTTTGTAAAAGAATAAATAAAAGAAGAGTGTATAGTAGAAGTAGTAGTTTTTGGAGCTAAGTGCAAGTGATCTGAGTGGCTTTGTGCAAGGGAATGTATGTGTGTTAAGGCTTTGTGCTTGATAGAGAGTTGGCTCTGTGCCTTGACCTAGTTTTGGAAGGAGGATCTGGTGCTCAGTGCGCAGATCTCTTGTCCGATGCAAAGTTCGACTATGTGGCTTAGTGCATAGGAGTAACTGAATGTAAGAGATTGACGAATAATAAAGAGACAAAGCGGTTGGTGGACGTAGCCCCACACTGGGGTGAACCACGTACATCTAGTGTCTGATGGTTTTCTTTGTGCAATGTTATCTCTGTTGTGTTTTTCTTAGTGCTTAGATTAGATATGTAATGGATATGTATATGTTGTTTTAATGCTTTGCTTATGTTAAAATGCTAGATCTGATTCACAGTGTTAAGTGCTAAGTGTTTATGGTGCATAATCTTTGTTGTTATTGCGTTGATCTATCTTTGTGTATGATCTGCGATGTTAATAAGGTTAATGAACTAGTGTATGTCACTTCCTAAGCGTTAACAAAATACCCTACGAAGTGTTATTATCACATATTTGTGTCCCAGCTTGGTTATAGACACCTATGTCTTGTAACCCCCCCTGCTTCTACCTCGGGTGAGACCTCGTCTGCTTTGCAGGTGTTGCCGAAAGGGATGGTAGTTGGGGTTTTGTTGGTGCATTGTTAAGCGATGAACCCTGGGTCTACCCGTGTGCCAACAAATGGTTCCATTGCTGGGACCTGAAACTGTGATTGCTGGGAGCTGAAGTAAAGAAAAGAGAAGCTTTGTGCGTAGATCTGTTGTTGAAGTGCGCAATACTCTACTTGACTTGCAAAGCTTTGTGCTAAGAAATAAATCTGATCTGAAGAAAGAGGTAAGATCTGAAAAGAGGTAAAGCTTTGTGCTTTGACAAGAGTAAGATAAGTGAATTTTTTTGTTTTGAAAGCATGAACCTAAGTATGTTAAAATAAGTCCTAGTCTGAAGGCTAGGGCACAGTTGAAAGAAAGAGTTGATTTGAGTAAATTTAATGGAAATGAAGAAAGATATGTTATTCCCATGCATAGAAAGAATTTTTGGACTAATAAGTGGATGCAGGAACCTAGAAAGATTTTTTGCAAATTTTAGGTCCATGATCCTAGTGTGCAGTACAGAAAAGGTTGGGGAACCTTTAAAAGAAAAAGAGGATTGACATTGTGCTATAATTGCAGAAGATCGGGACATATTGCTAAGGAATGACCTGGCGCAAGTCCTATTTGTCTTTTTTGTAAGATTGTTGGTCATGAGGTTGAGGATTGTCCAAGGATGATTGCTAAAGTCGAAAGGATGAACATAAGACAAGAAAACTACGAAGAGAGTCAAGAGACTAAGGGCATGTCAGAGAAAGAATCAGAGAAAGTTCAAACTATGTTATTATAGTTGAGAGAAATGATGGATATTCACAAAGATGTTAGTTTACCAGAGATCCTGAAAGTAAAAAAACGCATAAGTGCAAGAATAGAAGACTTCGACATAGACTGTGTCTTGGATGAGGAAACACAAATGAATATTATGACATAAGGAACTTGGAAATTTTTGGGAAAGCCTACTGTGATACCTTCGTTGGGAAGGATAGGCTTGTTTAAGGGAAAGATGATAACCCTATGTGGAAGAGTTACTAATGTACCCATTATTGTTCATGGAACATCGACTGAAGAGGAATTTGAAGTCATTCAGTTTGTTGGGGACAACGCCCCTTTCCCACTTTTGTTAGGCAAGACTTGGATTGAGAAGGATCAGATCCGAAGGAAAGCAGAGGAAGAAGCCACAACAAAGAAAAAGAAATAACTAAGGGATTTCATAGCTAGGAAAATAGTTCGACTAATAGAAGAACGAGAGGATAAGTCGAAGCAACATAACAAAGTAACAACGTCGGAGGAACATAAACTAAGAGAATTAGCTACCAAGGTTGAAAGAATGCAAGAAGGTTTGAAGGACCTATCTATTCAAGAAAGAAGCATATCCACCCAGGAAGTGTTAAGAAAAGAGATATTAACTTCAGACCCTTTGAGGGCACATCAACAGTGTGAAGCCAATACGCTAAGGGAAGATAAGAATAAAAATGGAAAGAGGATTCCATAAATAGTTGGAGAAACTCAGATAACAGGGAAGAAGGCAAGGAAGCTCAATAAAAAGAAAGCTAAGTTAGAAAAGCTACAAGAAGCTACAGAGAATAGATGGAAGACTTCGCAGACTGGAACCTCGCAGGAGGCAGGTTCGCAGGATTTGAACCTCGCTGGAACAACAGGACCGCGCAGAATTGGACTTCGCCCTCGCGAATTTATATGACCATTGGAAGCACCCCGATCGTTAGAACGACGCTCTAGAACAGTTAGAAAATGCATTTATGGGTTGATGGACCTCTTTTGGACATTGAGACTGCACCATAACTGATAGATTTACATTGATGCAAGCATTCCTGGTCATTGGAAGAATCTGTTACGATGCCCCGCTTATTTAACTCGTTGGACGTTGCGTCGGGACCACTTTTTGCTACCCGTGATTGACTGAGCTAAATAGAGAATTGTCCAAGTTTCGAGTTGTGTTATCTGAAACTAGACCCCGCATGTCTTCTTGTCTACCCCGCCTGTCTATTCGTCTACCCCAACCTATCTGTTTACAAGTTAGAATGTCGGGTGAACTTAGTGAATTAGAGAAGTATGTCGAGGAGGTCCTCGATATGCTAATGGTCAACAGACCGATATCCAAAGGTGTCCAGGCATCGTCAACTAGGGGACTATAGGCTTCCCCTTCGACTGGACGTCGTTATGGCAGTGTCAACCCCGTGACTGAGCAACGAAGTAATCATCGCGGTGATCTGGCTAATGCAAAGTAGATCCCGTCGATCCTACCCGAGTATATCCCGCCTTTGGCTGGCATTGTTAACCGTGACAGCATCCCCCGAGACTTTGAGTATGTTGTGTTCACTACGTACATTTTGAAAGGAATACGCGTAGTCGGGAGTCTGTTAGGACAGATCCCGTTATTGAAGAACAATGACTTCAATTTAGGAGACAGGAAGAACTACGCTATGTTAGCGCCCCACCACTACTTGACGAACTTAACTGGAAAGAAGCCTCACCTCGTTTCATAGCCATCGATTAATGGGCTGGCACAATCCACTGTGTTGAATGTGATGAAGATCCTGCATTTTGGCCGCCACCATGAGGTTAACGCTTGCGTTAAACTCCTCTTGTCGTGCTATCATGGCGGATACTTGTGGCTCGACAGAAGGATTATCGTGGATTTGGCGTTGATCCACTGGATCATAGGCTTAAGCGTGAAGGGACCTGACCCTCAACAATTTTACCCAGGGAGGGCCCCAGATCATTCCCTGGCGCAACACATCAAGGAAGCTTACGGAGAAGTAAAGAAAGGAAAGAGAGGTTACAAGGTAGCCTCTATACAGGATGGCACAATGCGCCTCGCTTTCCAACTCCTAGTTGGAAATCTCGTGAGGAAGAACTGCCCCACACAGGTCACTAGGTTCGTGGTGGACCTTGCAGGAAAATGTGTGGAGGGCATGCAGATGAACTAGGCGAACTACCTCGTCAATGAACTAGAGAAATATTGTCGCGAAGCCTAGGATTTGGGATATGAATTCCATTACAATTGGCTGATCATTTTGATTGCATTTGTCGCTTGGAAAATGCATGAAGGAGCCACCTTCCCAGAAATCGAACCCTCGGAGTCGTTAGTCGCTCGGTTTTCAACCCTGTGGTACACCAACGACATGACAAAGCAGTGGCATTCCAACGTTGTGTTTCATGCATACTATCAACAATTAAAGGTTTCCATTGAATGATTTCCACGCATGACACCGCGCACCTTGCACCGGTACTGACCAATAGCAAAGTTCCATGTAGATCCTCATTTCATTTACATCACTGCGTGTAGAGACAAGAACCAGGAAGAATTGCAGTCATACTACAAGCTAATGGATGATGATATGGAGAAAATTACAAAGGAGTGGTCGGAGGAGTTCCTTGTACTTGTTACTAACACAGAATTATCCAACACTGAGACCATAGGAAGCCCCATAGTGACAAGCGTTGAGCATGTCAGACAGTCCAGTGGGATGAAGAAGAAGAAAAAGCAGGAAGAAGTCCAGGATATAGAGAGCGATGAGGAGGACAATGCTTCTGAAGATAATGGGTATGGCTCGCTAGGAGAAGGAGGAGAAGATGAAGCAGAAGGACAAGGAGGAGGAGATGAAGGAAAAGAAGGGAAAGGAGAAGGCGAAGCTACCACCCCTCCACTTGAGGATCCCCCTTTTGGGACAGTAACACCGCATAAGAGGAAGGTTTCTTCAAAGAAACCTTCATCCAGGAAGAAGACGCACGCTAATAAGCCCGAGTTGGAGGCCACGCTCACTGAGGATGACATCATCCTGGTCCACAGAGCTATGGAGGACACTTCTGAGGACATCTTGCAGAGATATGGAGAGAAGCAGGACGAGCTATATGGAAGGATCGAGAAGGAATTGAAGGAAGTACAACAAGCTATTCGTTTGGTCCACGCAATACCTACTACACCTTCCTCGATTGCAGAATTGGGGGATCAACCAGCCCAATTGAGAAGACTGGCGGATGCAACAGAAGCTCGACTTCAGAGAGTCCAGGAAGAGAAGGAGAAGGCTACAAAATCCTTGAAGCAGGAGAAAGATGAAGTACTAGCGCAATTACGAGTAGCGTAGGACAATGTAGCAGCCCAGGAAAGCGAGAAAGCAGAGCTTCATGCGAAGCTCTAGGAGGAAAAATCCCAGCTACAGAGAGAAAAGGAGCAGTTGCTCGCAGAGTGGGCCATGGTCAAAGAAGCGGTGAGAAAATCATGTCGCTCTGTACCAGGATTGGTACAGGAGTACCAGGATCTAGTCGAAGCTCAAGTGGTGAAGCTTGCTGAGACCCTCCAACAGCTTCAAGCTAGAATAATAGAATTGGAGGCCCAAACAGTCCCGAGCACCCTGCAGGAGGTGTGTGACCAGAGGGAGGAGACCGCTAAGAACACATTAGTAAGGATAAGATCCCTCGCCTCGGAATGAAAACAACTGAGTGATAGAAGCGCACAGACATATGAACACCTCACTGAGGATCCAAAACTGAAGAAGCTAGAAGCGTAGTTACAGGAGGCGCAACAACAGGCATTTTCCGTGCAGGCGTAGATGAAGCTTCTCACTGCGATAGAAATAATGAAAATATCCCAGGAGCAGTGCGCAGTATAACAACAGATCATTGCCCTCCAGGGAAAGGTAATGGAAGTCACGCAGAAGTTGCAACCTATGCAGGATGAAGCCTGCAAGGTGTTCGAAGAGATTGATGGACAGGGCTCGCAACTAGATCAAGTGGTTGCAACAATAGAACAACACCTGGAAGGTCCTGTTACAGAGCAGACAATCTAGGAGCTCGCTGAGTAGGAGGCTCAGGCGAAGTAGCAAGTCGAGGTAGCTCGAGTTAAGCTTGAGGCCTTCAAAGCAGCACTGTCCAGACCCGAGTGACTCGAGACGAGTCACAGGTGGGTGTTGGGGGCATGTTGGTTCTTGACCAAGTTTTGAGGAAACCTTGGTCAGATTTGGCCCACTTTTGGACTTCGACACGCTGGTCGAAGATGGAGTGCCCCGGCGGAGCTGAGATTGCGGATCTCACTTATTTTGCGGGCTATGTGGACCCAGTAAGGGGTTCTTTAGGGTTTTTTTAATGGGTTATGGGATGTCAGCCCATGGGGTTTTCCCATGTTTGGCCCTATTGTAAGGGTTTGTAAAAGTATAAATAAAAGAAGAATGTATGGTAGAAGTAGTAGTTTTTGGAGCTAAGTGAAAGTGATCTGAGTGGCTTTGTGCAAGGGAATGTATGTGTGTTAAGGTTTTGTGCTTGATAAAGAGTTGGCTATGTGCCTTGACCTAGTTTTGGAAGGAGGATCTGGTGCTCAGTGTACAGATCTCATGTCTGATGTGAAGCTCGACTCTGTGGCTTAGTGCACATGAGTAACTGAATGTAAGAGATTGACGAATAATAAAGAGGTGAAGCAGTTGGTGGACGTAGCCCCACACTGAGGTGAACCATGTACATCTAGTGTCTGATGGTTTACTTTGTGCAATGTTATCTCTGTTGTGTTTTACTTAGTGCTTATATTAGATATGTAATGGATATGTATATGTTGCTTTAATGCTTTTCTTATGTTAAAATGTTAGATCTGTTTCACAGTGCTAAGTGTTTATGGTGCATAATCTTTGTTGTTATTGTGTCGATCTATCTTTGTGTATGATCTGTGGTGTTAATAAGGTTAATGAACTAATGTATGTAACTTCCTAAGTGTTAACAGAATACCCTGCAAAGTGTTATTATCACAAATCTGTGTCCTAGCTTGGTTACAGACACCTGCGTCCTGTAACCCCCCCTGCTTTTACCTCGGGTGAGACCTCGCCTACTTCGCAAGTGTTGCTAAAAGGGATGGTAGTCAGGGTTTTGTTGGTGCATTGTTAAGCGTTGAACCCTGGGCCTGCCCCTGTGCCAACAATTATTTCCACTCCATACATGTCTTTACATGGCTATCTCTAGGCTATGCATGTCTTTACATTGTAATCTAATTATAGTAAAGGAATTAGGGTTTTAATTGATTAAGCCTATTTAATGGCTCAAGATACTCCATTGTAAGAAGCCTCAAGTGGGTGGTGTTGGTATGGCTTGTCTAGTTTTGCTAAGGCTAATGGATATCTATGTAAGTGTTGGTTCTCCTGGTTAAGGGTTTTCAGGATAAATATTAGCTCTATGTGCATACTTTCTTGTTGTGTTGTTTCTCTCTCAGTTTTTAACATGGTATCAGAGTTGGGCAGACCTATACTCTCCAATGAGAGTGGTTTGATGTTGAGATCCATGCTTATGAAATTGTTGGTAAAGTGAGCGACCTATGGAAGAGAGATGTGCACACAAATTGAAGTGATGGTTCATGGGTTTATGAACCATGGTGAATGACACATGGAAATGGAGCATAGGCAGAAGCACATTGAAGATGAAGTACTCGGTGAATGAATGCTTTGGCTCACTATATTTGGAGCAAGGAGGGATGTTGGTAAAGAAGTTGGTAGATKTTTCTTGCATCATTTGCTTATGGATATAGTGGATCGATGTGGAGCATAAGCATAAGTGCATTGAGGAAGAAGTACTTGGTGAGTGAGTGCTTTGGCTCACTGTAATTGGAACAATGAGGAATTTTGGTAAAGAAGTTGGTAGAYGATTCTTGCATCATTTGCTCAGGCATATAGTGATAAGATAAGTACTTGGTCTATGTAACTGTGTTTGGAGTAGGAGGGATGATTGCAATGAAATTGGTTGATGTTTCATAACATCACATGCTCGAGCATACAATTGTAAATATTTTTATGAAGTTGGATTTTATCACATGTAAATGGGCATATGGATGTAAGACATATTTAGGCATTCATACCCATGGCTTGATCGTTCACCAGTATAAATTTTAGATGTAGACCTAGGTGATGGGGGGGCATGTTGTATTCCTAACACCCGATTTATAAACTTTGAGGGGGGTAGGTGTTTATCCCAAGTAAAGTTTAAAGGGGGGAATGTTGGGTTAATATTGACTCAGTCATGGAATCATTGATTAGGTCATTGTTGGGTTTACCTTTAGTGGTTTACGAACCCATGGTATTGGTTAACCCATGTTATTTGCCCATAGTATTTGATGTGAGTCCTTGCATGTGATTGCACGGTTATCTCCACACCATGCATGTCTTTGCATGTCCATGCATGCCTTCACATGGTTATCTCCACTACATGCATGTCTTTGCATGGCTATCTTGAGGTCATATATGTCTTCGCATAGATATTTTCACTCTGTGCATCTCTTTGCATGACTATCTCCGTGTTATGTGTGTCTTTCCATTGTAATCTAATTCTATTAAAAGAATTAGGTTGTAATTGATGAAACATATTTAATGGCTTGAGATACTCCAATGTAAGAAGCCTTAAGTGGCCAGTGTTGGCATGGCTTGGCCGATTTGGCTAAGGTTAATAGATATCTATGGAAGTGTTGGTTCTCCCAGTTAAGGGTTTATAGGGTAAATATTGGCTCTTTGTGCATGTTTTCTTGTTGTGTTGTTTCTCTCTCAATTTTTAACATGTTGGGTAAATATTGACTCAGTCATAGAGTCATTGACTTGGCCATTGTTGGATTTACCGTTAGTGGTTTATGAGCCCATGGTATTAGGTAACCCATGGTATTCTCCCATGATATTTGATGTGAGTCTTTGCATGTCATTGCATAGCTATCTCCACACCATGCATGTCTTTGCATGGTTGTCTCCACACCATGCATGTCTTTGCATGGCTATATCCACTCAATGCATGTCTTTGCATGGCTATCTTGAGGCCATGCATGTCTTTGCATTGTAATCTAATTCTAATAAAGGAATTATGGTTGCAATTGATTAAGCTTATTTAATGGCTTGAGATACTCCATTATAAGATGCCTCTAGTAGCCTCAAGTGGTCGGTGTTGGCCTGGTTTGGCCGGTTTGGACAAGGTTAATAAACATCTATGAAGGTGTTGGTTTTCTCGGTTAAAGGTTTCCAGGATAAATAGTGTCCATTTATGTGCATTCTTTCTTGTTCTGTTATTTCTCTTTCAATTTCTAACATGGTATCAGAGCTAGGCAAACCTGGACTCTCCAACAAGAGTGGCTTGATGTTGAGATCCGTGCTTATGAAATTGTTGGTAAAGTGAGTGACTTTTGGAAGAGAGATATGCACACAAATTGAAGTGATGGTTCATTGGTTTATGAACCATGGTGAATGACACATGGAAATGGAGCATAGGCATAAGCACATTGAAGATGAAGTACTCGATGAATGAGGTCTTTGGCTCACTGTTTTTGGAGCAAGGAGGGATGTTGATAAATAAGTCGGTAGATGCTTCTTGCATCATTTACTCAAGGATACAGTGGATTGATGTGGAGCATAGGCATAAGCACCTCGAGGATGAAGTACTCGATGAACAAATGCTTTGGCTCACTGTATTTATAACAAAGAGGGTTGTTGAGAAAGAAGCGACTAGATGCTTCTTGCATCATTTGCTTGGGCATACTATGGATCGACATGGAGCATAGGTAGAAGTGCATTAAGAAATAAGTACTCGGTAAATGAGTGTTTTGGTTCATTGTATTTGGAGCAAGGAGGGATGCTAGTAAAGAAGTTGGTAGATGTTTCTTGTATCTTGTGCTCGAGCATATAGTGGTAAGATAAGTACTTGGTTTATGTAATTGTATTTGGAGCAAGAGGGATGCTTGCAATGAAATAGGTTGCTGCTTCATAGCATCACATGCTTGGGAATACAATTGTAATTATTGTTATGGAGTTGGATTTTATCACATATAAATGGGAATATGGTTGTAAGACCTATTTAAGCATGTGTACCCCTAGTTTGATGGTTCACCGATATAAAGGCTAGACATAGACCTAGGTTATGGGGAGACATGTTGTCTTCCCGATACCCGATTTATAAACTTTGAGGGGGTAGGTGTTAATCCCAAGTCAAGTTTAGAAGGGGGAATGTTGGGTTAATCTTTACTCGATCATAGAGTCGTTGATTTAGTCATTATTGGGTTTACCATTAGTGGTTTATGATCCCATGGTATTTGTCCATGACATTTTTTGTGAGTCTTTGCATGGCTATCTCCACACCATGCATGTATTTTCATGGTTGTCTCCACGCCATGCATGTCTTTGCATGACTATCTCCACTCAATGCATGTCTTCACATGACTATCTTGAGGCCATGCACGTCTTTGCATTGTAATCTAATTCTGATAAATGAATTATGGTTGCAATTGGTGAAGCCTATTTAATGGCTTGAGATACTCCATTGTAAGATGTCTCTGGTAACCTCAAGTGGTCGGTGTTGGTTTGGCTTGGTCGTTTTGGCCTAGCTTGGTTGGTTTGGCCAAGGTTAATAGATATCTATGGAGGTGTTGGTTTTCCTGGTTAAGGGTTTCTGGGATAAATAATGTCCATTTATGTGCATGCTTTCTTGTTGTGCCATTTCTCTCTCAATTTTTTAAATAAAAATGAGTCATTTAATCTTGTAACAAACTTTCCTCTAGTTGTTGGAATCTAGAAATATAAAAAGTCAGTGTCCCCATTGATTCATAACTCTAATCGAATTTTTGATGATCTAGATCAATTTATAATTCAAGAAAACTCATAAGGGTATTGTTTCACTATGCACAAATCTTGGATCATGGTGGAACTCTACTCACATCTGAAATTTATGTCAAATTCTTATCAAATTTATCACTAGAAAGAGGATCTATTTGCTATAATATTAACTTACTCCTCTTCAAAGGCCTTGGCTCCTATGACTTCAATATTTTTGCAAATTTAGCAAAATGCACACTACACCTACATATTCAAAAGTGCCACAAATCTTCAATGACTTATACTAATATAAATAAAATGAAGACATTGCCTCTAGGTAGACACACACTCCTACGACCAAAATCTATGGTTTTAAAGGTCGATGGGCAATTGCTCAAGTGGTGTGGAGGTAGGTCTTGCACTCTCTCCACCTAGGTTCAAATCCCTAATGAGACTTTGTCCATTGTTATAAGGCTAGAAGGGTAGGCACCCCCCAGGAACAGAATCCCCAAATTAAAGATATGTCTCTGAACGTCTCAACCCTTGCTAAGTCATAAGTTATTGATATCTCGATTGTGAATTGTTAAATATACTCTTGAGTTATAGTAACAATGATTTGGTTTGATCTCAAACCTAACCCAAGTCACTCTAACGAGTTACCTATTCCTATGATTAAAAAAAATATCTATAATTAAAAAAAAAAAAAAAACAAATTTCAAAACAATTTTAAAGACTTTTTATTTCAACAAACTCGCATAGAATATAACCGAAGTCTCAAACTAAAACATTAAAATAAGTAGCAAAACTACCAACTTACTAAATGGCATAATGGAATATTCGATTGCATTCTTGAGTGCATTAAAATTTAAAATGCAACGACATAGTCAAATCTACAATACAAACAATAAAAAGTTAACGTAAGTAACAAAGCTACCAAGTTCAAAAGGTCGTAAAGGGAAAAATTATATAATCATCTTTAATGATATAATGGAATAATCTACTACATTTTCATCTTAATGATATAATGGAATAATCTACTACATTTTCATCTTAATGATATAATGGAATTTTCAGGTATAATGGAATAATCTACTACATTTTCATCTTAATGATATAATGGAATTTTCAGGTATAGAGAAGAGAATTATTTTATAATCGTAGAAGTAATTTCAAAATATTATAAGATAAATGTATTTGACTATTGTCTTTCTCATACATACAATATGTTCCACAAATAAGGAGGAAAAGGTTGAGTAAGTAAGTATAATCTCTCCACAACCAATTAACCATTATATTAATATCACTTTATGAGAATAGAATTTGGGTGGGGAGGATAACACTCCATACCACAACCACTCAAACTAGACCCAATAAATAATAATAATAATCTATTTTTAAGGTCATGACTAAGTCAGAGATCAAATTAGTATACGAAACTCCCTTGTTTGTGGGACAATGAACCCCTTTCGCGCAACGATTTGACTATTAAAATCTACATAGATATACACACCCTACCTCCTTTTGAATAACTATATATTAAGATAACTATATCTATACAATAACAATAACAAGCAAAGACTCAAATAGATAACTATATATAATAACGATAAAAACTCAAATATATACATAATACACTTGTACTATATGTACTATATCACAAAGATGCCAACCAATTTTAAAAATAAAAATAAACCACCACTTAACCTTTGTTTTAAGAAATATTCAGAACAAATAATAATAAAAATTATAATATTTAATAATCAACATTAAAATATTAAATTTAGATTTTGTTGTTCATTTGTTTAGTGGGGAATGTATAGTGTATTAGTCCATGTATTTTGACTTTATAGCTTTCTTGGAGGGAGCAACATTCTTACAGGCGCACTAATGTTGTATGGTTAATACGACAAAATCCTTTTGTAGGAAAACGACACCATGGATTAGTGCATTGAAGTGAAGATGGCTCAATTATTGAATTCTCTAATAAGAGATGATGGCTATGTTTATTAGTTTAATATCAAGGTGCATATTTTTCTTGAATTGACCTTTTTTATATTCGTGTAAATGAAAGGGATTGATACTCTTTAAATTACATTTACCAACAAAAGGTGCTATAAGGCTTTATGATAGTCTCTCATTGACAAGTTTGACAAGTCATGTGATATAATTACAACATGTTTTCTTCTCATTTTTACAGAGGCTATAATATAATTTGTAAATTATAGTTTTTTAAGTTTGATCATATTAATATAATTTGTAAATTATAGTTTTTTAAGTTTGGTCATGTTAATAGGGATTTTTCATTATAAGAAAGTATTAAATGATAGTGGCATGGATCTAAGATGGCCATGTCATTTTGGCTGAGTTGTTTTGATTGTTGTTTATTTGCCAGCTTGTCGTTAAGATATATTAAAAATGTATGTGACATAGAAAAATGGTGGGAGGAGGTTGCAGTCTATATTGGGTTTAGTAGTAACGATGGCGCATGAGAGGGGTAGGATTTACATAGTAAAAGCGATCATGCCAGCCTAAGTAGTTATGCCAATAATTGCTTGCATATCTATGGATGCATGGCCCCTTTAAGTTTTCTCGGATTGGATTTCCAGTGCAATATTCTTCAAGTAATTGTTGGAAAATAAGATGAACTACTACAATAGAGCCATTTTGCATGCTTTTCTATGTCCTCTTCCTTTGTTTTGTTTCTTTAGTTGTGAACTGGAGATGCAAAATAAGACTCTATAGGAAGGTGTTATATTTTGCATTCGTTTGCATCCTAACAATGTTCTTATCATGTACCCTTTTCATCTGTTAACACCTCTTTCAGTGTCCTTTCCCTACTTATGATGCCCTTCTAGCATAATTTTAACATCTTCACGAGTTTTTTAACATCGTTTTAGCATCCTCAAGAATCTCTTTAGCATCATTTTAACATCCTCAAGGGTGCTTTTGGCATTGTTTTAACATCCTCGGGGTTCCTTTTAGCATCATTTTAACATCTTTGGGGGTTCTTTTAATGTCCTTGAGGGTCTTTATAACATCATTTTAGCATCCTCGAGGTTTTTTTGGTGTCATTTTAGTGTTCTCCAAGGTTTCTTTAGCATCCTTAGGGGTCTCTTTGATGTCATTTAAGCCTATTTAAGAGTCTCTTTAACATTATTTTAGCATGATTGGGGGTTTCTCTAACATTGTTTCAACATCCTTACGAGTTTTTTTAGCATCCTTAGGGGCCTCTTCAACATCCTCGGGGGTACTTTTGCCATCATTTTAGTGATCCTCGAAGCATCTCTTTAGTGTCCTAAGTGCTTCCTTTAGTGTCTCCTTAGCTTCCTAATGTCTCCCTATAGCACCTCTTAGGCATCCTAATAATGTCTTTTTTGGTCACTTTTTGCATCTATATTAGAGTCTTTATTATGTCATGTTAGTCATGCTAATCTCATCGAGTTTTAGTCAAGTTGTGTCTATGTTCTTTCTAGCATATCTTGTTATTTATAATGTTGTCACATTTTTATATTTCAAACTCCATAATTTCATTTTAAGACATTCCATAACAATATATTCATTTTCATTTTATTTTAAGCATTTTTTGTGTTCAGTTTGAATTTATATTATGCAACATTTATCAATATATTTTAATACACAATACATGAGATAAAGAAAAGTCATCTATAAATTCACAATAGTTTATATGCAATAGTCATTTTTCATGGAAATGTGAATTTTAAGTACACAATAAAATTGTTCTCCTATAAACAAGAAGTTTACCACCACCCCAAGGAATTGTGGACCTTAAGTACGATAGTGAAATTAAACAACTGAGAATGAAATATTTTGATAGAACAATAAAATAAAGTTATCTTCATCATCAACCATCAATGGAGGATGAAAATTTTGATCCATCATCATGATTGTCATCCTCCACGGGCTTAACATCTTCTTCTTCTTCTTCTAAAGGTTATTGTAAGAATGCAATAAAGGGAAGAATTGCAATTAACAATAAGGTAATATCAAAAGAACTAAATTCTCATACTCAAGACATAATTACATATCAATTTACCTCAATTGTCACAAGTTTCTTGTCCTCCACCATATTTACATAACTATTGTTTAGGGCATAGTTTAGTTCGTATGAGGTTAGCTCACGCCTGTTCTATTGTATTTCCATGAGAAAAAACCATAATTAATATTGTTGAATATAAGCTAGTACACAATCATCTACCAACTATTGTTTTTTTTTATAAGTAAAAAGATGGAGGTTCCTTCTATATTAAGTAGCAAAAATAGTAGTGTATCTAGGTTGCACACCATTTCGCCAAGTAATCRGAAACCGAAATGGAGTTAACCATTTCTCAAGTAGAACTAGATTGCCATCAATCCTGCCCGAAGGAAACCGGGATTGATTGTAAGTCATGATCCTAACTGTACTTAGAGTCTTACAAAAAATAACTAGAACGACATAAAAAACTRTGAAAAAGAGACTATAAGCTTTGAGYTGAACCATATATGTTACCCAGCGTCTGAGATGGCCTCTGAGGTTGCTGGAATGACAAAATGTTGTAGACAAGTGGGGCATCATTGTCCTGGAGGTGCGTTGGAATATGCGTTGAAGAGCATGTCCACACGCTGGGCCATGAGGGTGCCACGATAGGCGTGGTCTGCCATTTGTCTCCTCAAATCGAAGACCAAATTGAGCAGGTCCAGATGGAGAAGAGGTGGCAGTTCATGCCAGGGGGTTTGCATGCAGGAGATAGGAGGTGGCGTAAGGAATGAGCCTGCCTTTGTGGCATGTCCACTATGTGTCCCTGTGTCTGCGTCCACTGGCTCACTTGAGTCGTCGTTCCCGATTCACTTTGTGTTTGGTTCCTGAGGTGCCATTGCAGTTGGGGTCTCCTCTTCCACATAGCAGGTGAATACTTCTGCAGGAGGCACCGCAGTTTCCCTGCCATAAGAGTTCTCGAAACCATGCGAGGGGGCACCCATGCTGAAATCGCTTGGAGGATCCCAGTTTTCCGGCACTGTGAACAGATCCAAGGGCTCCTGGAATGGCTCCTCCGGTATTTCCTCTACGACATAAGTCATGGGAGGCTCCTCGATGATTGCTACATCTAGAGGCTCCACAATGACTTCTGCAACCAGAGGCTCCATAATGACTTATGCAACCATAAGCTCCACGATGATTGCTGCTGCCATGTGGACTTCTGCGACCGGAGGGGCATTGTAGCCAATTCTGCTACGTTGAATTTGTGTCCGGGCAATGGAGAGTTTCCTCTCCATTTCCTAAATTCGATTTTTCCGAGTTGCATAGGAATACTAGGCGGAGCCTCGACGAGGCTTTCCTCGTTCTCGAGGCATCAAGCTAGAAAGATTGTCGTGAGGTCTGAAAAGAGAAACAAGGTGATTTCTCCAAGGCTTCTTGCTACAACTCTGGTGCAGGGCAAGAATGAAATGGAGAAGGACAAAGTGCGAGGTCTCTAAGAGCAAGAGAGCCGACGAGACGTCCAACGTCATTATCTTCATTGCGTAAATGATCTTCATGGCTAGAATGCTCGCGCGCGGGGCAAGTCTTGTTGCAGAATGGCGGTGGCTGAAGCCTGCTCCCATCTTAAATGCTGAGGGGATGGGAGTCGACCGACTGCATTTAAGGCCCGAGCTGGCTCCACGCCATGTGGCTCAAGAGGGTTGCGTGGCACCCCATCCGGGGCATCTACCAACTATTGTTAATGGTACTTAAAATAGATAAAATCATCACTTACATATTTTCCTCTAATACAATCTTGCATGATTTTCCATAAACATGTGTAATCCTCTTATTATTAACATCAATTTTGAACAATACAAGATAAATAAAGTAATATTTAAAAAATACAATAATTAATACAAAATGTGTCATGAAGGTTTTTTAAATAAAAAACAACTATTATATAATTTATCACCCTAATAGCCTTATGTTGTGGTGTCTTAATGATATGTTGCTTATAGGCAATCATGTTCTTTTTATTTATATTCAATCTCCTTGCAAATGGATTTTCAAACATCTTTGTCAACGTATATCAATTTGTTTGATTTATGTGCTTCCTTATTAAGCATCTTGTTTATTTGAAATTCCCCTAATTTTGGAAAAAAATAGAGAAAATGATGACATGAGTAGAACTTAGATAAGATACATGATTACTTTAGAGAAAGAAGAAGACTATACAAATCAATATATATGTATAAAATAGGGATTCAAATTTTACCTAATATGGTTTTTTCATTGATTACTAGCGCCATCTCACTCTTGAGACATTTGTTGGTACAACAAGACCCCCATTTTTTATGAAGGGTATACCACAAATGATTCTAATTTGTGTTTGAGATGTCTTTCCAATGTTTATGGTAGCCTCGGGAAAATTCTTAAGTGCAACCATCCCATTAATCACTGAATTTTATTTATTTTTAACAATATTGGAAAATAATATATTAAAAGGAGCCACAAATAATTAGCAAAAGTTTACATAAATGTCTAATGTGTTGCTTCAAACCAAAATTGCAACTTTAATATGATATGGACAAAAGTTTGTTGGCTCTTAAGACTACTACATACCAACTATTAATGCAGGTAATATGCTTATAAAAAGCGCCCAAAATACATATTACTTTAAAAAACATCAAAAAGACTAAATGAAGACATGTTGACTTGTTGCTTCTTATTGGAATGTTTATTGGTCTACTTCCATTACTTCCTTAGATTGGAATAATGTCCTCCTCTTCAGGTTCCCCTTTTGAAATGTTGGAGGAACGCCGATTTGAGGCCATCGACTACAAATCCTTGCACAAATTCAAGATTAGGTTCCTCAACAAGCAACCCTCTGCCTTAAGCTCCATTGTTTTCTTCCTTTTCTCACCCAAATGATTTATAATTATTTCGTTTTGTACTACACATTGTTTTTAATTGTCATGGATGTAGAAGAAAATAGATAGGAGAGATATGCCATTGCTTTGCAAAGTCTCCTCATGTCTTCTTATAATCTGACATATTTCTAAGGGATCTCTAGGGCCCATTATAGCAAAAAACCCAAACAGAAGAGCTAAGCCAAAAAAATTAAAACTAATGTTGGAACAAATTGAACCTGCCCTGTAGTCCAAACCTTGAGAATATTGAATACCAAATCCAGAATAATATTGCACCTGAAAATGAGGATGATGGGTCCCAAGACTTCTAAGTAGAGAATCCCAGGAATGAGGATAAAATTGTGAAGTAGGGTCCAATACGAGAGCCAAGAAATAAGAATCTTGATAATCTAGAAGAGAGCTCTTGGAAATCAACCATTGAAAGACTTAAACCTATAGAATGAAATGCTTTCACTCCCAAAAGAGACAACACAAAATGTATAGGGCCTAGGAGTTGGGAATTGTCTTCCCAAGCCCAACTCGAAGGAGAGAGCGCTAACAGACCAACTAAAACCCGAATACACAAACCAAATCCAACGTACAAACCAAAGACAATCTTGGTGAAGACCTCCTGCCGAAAATGCCCCAAAATTAAAATCCATGATAACAAAGTTCTTACCTTTTCCAAATGCAAACCACAATTCCAACAAGGCATGAAACTAAGTGAGTTAGAGAAAAAAATTTGAGCCCCTCCACACCAAGCAGACCAAGAAACTACCACAAGCCTAGGAACCAATAGAAAACCCAAAATATACCCAAACAAGACCACATTCCTTGTCTGGGAAGTTCCAATATAATCCCACCTAACATTCTGAAATTAATTGTTGAGCGAATATAACACAAGAAAAATGTAAATTCTTGCATGCCATATCCCATTGATTTTGTCCTTTTGATTCCCTCCAATGCATTAGAATTTAATCCCTTCATGTGGAATTCCATCTACTCCATAAATGTTGAACACCATGACTCATAAATCTACAGAAACATAAACTTAGGGGATAGGGGTAGAGATAGATTCCCAATTTGTTATCATGGTTGCTTGTGGTACATGGGTGACCTCATTTGCTAAGTGGTCAATGGTCCCATTATGCTCTCTTAAGACATGATAGAATGAAACCTTGTTTAGGGACTAAGAGGCCTTAATGATTCTCAAGATGATGTAGGCCAATCTGACATCTCTTAGAGTGGATTGATTGATCAAGGATTTGATAATAATTTTTTAATATCCAATTATGATCATTGACTTAATTCTAGAGCTAATGCCTATAGTTATGACTTGAAGAAGCACATACACCTCTACTTGGTTGTTTTTTGAAACCCATATACCCCATGTGAAGGAAGTTTCCCAATTTCCATCAAGGTTATAGATGACCACCCCACGGCTCTTGCCCCCCTTGGGCTACCTTTCAAAGCGCCATAAAAAAAGAGGATGTGATACTTTTGTATGTTTCTCCATTCTATTAATTCTTGATCCCCTAATCTAATATACCATTTGAGGGATGATGCACCCTTGTGATTGAGAGTGTTTATATCCTAGGCTAATACATCAAACTTACACATCCATTCCTGCTCTTCTCGGACCATAATTTGTTAGTTCTTTAGATTTAATCCTTTGGCTTTGTAGTTTTCCATCATAAGCATTTCAACTTTAATCACCATCGACACTGGTTTGTCCATGGATTGATTGAAGATAGCTTTATTTCGAGCTAACCAAATCTTCTAGCACAAATATTTTGGTAGGGATATCTAAACCTAGCATAACAAATGTTTGTTCTTAAGTGTCCCACTATAGTTTTTTCTCTAGTGAGTAAACACATCCCTCAAGTATTTTGTCATGTTGTACCAATGACTCGAAAATGCAAATGTTATATCCCAAAATTGTTTAAAAAAGGAGCACTTGAAGAAAATATGTTTGTTTTTTTTCCTCTGCTGCCATGCATAAAACATATCTACTAAGGCTTTGGATTCCCCTTTTTCGGAGGCTGTATGTTGTCAAGATTCACCCATGCACCATAAGCCAACAAAAGGCATTTATTTTGGGGAGTCAGTCAAATTGTCGTACCTTTTTCCAGATGGGTGAATGTCGAGGAAGTGGTAGAGAAAGTAATTAATGAATATAGCCCTCCTTAATGCTAGAACTTGAGGCTCCCCATCCTCTTTGGTCCAAAATATGAACTTCTTGAGGAGTACAACCCTTTAGTTTTTCAAGAAAAACAAGAATTAGAGGTCGAAGGATCTTTGAATTAGTCCATCCAGCTATTGGAAATCTGAGACCAATTCGGGATGCCAATTCGAGATGCCAAATAGGGTGGTTTTATCTCTTTCATCCAACCATGTTTTTAGATGAAAACGTTCAAGATTTATCTCGAGTGGTTGATTGCCCATTATGTTGTCTTGCCAAATTTTGATTTATTTCCCATTTCCAAGGATCCATGTGAGCTTTAAGCATATTATCAAAATTATAGATTTGATAAGCCTCCATACACGCGATCCTATTTGAATTTATTGTTTCCCTTCTACACATCTCTTTCTTACCCCATTGAAGGACTTCTTCCACATACTTTTTTTCCACCAGTTTTCCCTTCTCATGATTAACCTCTAGATTAACTTGCCTCCCAATGCTAAATTCAAAAGAGTAGGGTCTTTGAGTCATAGACCTCCTCTCTCTTTAGGAGCTCTAACCATTGTCCAACCGACAAGATAAAATTTATTTGTGTTTAAATTTCCTCATTGCCACAATATTTTTCAGATTTCTTGTGTTATTCATTGCAAAATTCCAACGGGTGCTAGCATGGAAAAACATTGAAATATAGGGAGAGCAATGGGTATTGATTTAATTAGAATTATTTGACCAATTGAATTCAACCATTGTGATCACCATTGTTAGAATTTGATTTTGATTTTGTTCAGAATGTAACGACATGACTAGGCTAAGGGGTTTCTAAGAGACAGGGGCATTCCTAAATACTTGAACGAATACCATTTCTCCTAAAATGGAAATTGTAGAATCTTGGAAATGTTTTGAAGAAGCTATTGTCTTACATTCCATCCAAATATCTAACTTTTTGTTTGTTTATCCCCCCCTCAAGGAATAAATGAAAGAGTCCAATACTTTCTTGAACCATGATGCTATGATGGTGGAAGCACCTCCCAAAAACAAATTGAGGGTGGTTGAGACTTTTAACCCCTCTAACAATTTGGATTCTAGGAAGATTTCCAATTGACCTTTAATAGTCTAGATTTCTACTTAGGGACTCTTCCATAAGGATGTAAAGCAAGGGGAGAGAGGGAAACCTTGTCTCATCCCCCTACTAATTTGAAAGAAGGAAGTGGGTTTTCCATTAACTAGAGGTGTTATCCAAGGAGTACTTATGCAAGATGTGATCCACTCGATAACATAAATAAACCATGTCTTATCTCGTCGAAGGAATTGACCATGTCAATATTTATAATCATGCCTCTTTCTTGTTTGGATTTGCTAGAATGAATGGCCTCTTGAACCATGACAATGTTGTCCACAATTTTCCCTTTTTGCATGAAGCCCCTTGACTCTCTGAGATGAGCTTTGGGAGCAACTTCCTTAATATGTTCACCATAATCTTAGTCATGATTTTATATGAAGCATTGCACATGGAAGTGGGACAAAATATGGAGAAAGAGGATGGGTTTGCTTCCTTTGGAATGAGGGCCAATAAGGAAGAGTTGGTGCTACCTCCCAATCTACATGATTTATAAATATATTGCAACATGCACATTAAATCATGATTTATTAGACTCCAACGAGCTCTATAAAAGTGAATGGTGAGCCATCTGATCCTGGAACCTTGTTTGGGTTTAAACTCTGGATTGCATTGACAATTTCAGGTTCCTCAATAACCTTTAGGATATCTTCATTGTCTTCTATGGTTAGAATTGTGGGGATGCTGTTGAGAATGTCTATTGTTACATCCAAATCAACTCCATCCTACTTTGAATATAGGGTTTCAAAATAATTTGTGGTTGTTGATTTGATTTATTGTAAGGTTTCCACCTTTCTCCCATCTTTTAGAGTGATCTCTTTAACATTGTTTTCTTGTAATCTTGCTTTGGCTTGTTGATGAAAAAAGGTTGTGTTACAGTCTCTCAACTTCAACCAGAGGCTTCTCGACTTGAGCCTCCAAGTCCCCTCTTCCACCCTGAGATCCTTATGGATATTTTGGAAAATTATATACTTGGCTTGTTGTAGTTATTTAGTGACTTCTTCATATTCCAACCTTACCTGCAACAAATTGAGTTGGGATTGCAACAATTATTTCTCTGAATTTGGGGATTAATATGAGTTCTTTGCCTAAGTTTTTAGTGCTAGCTTCATTGATTTGAGTTTTTTCTCCCATATGTGAACTAGAGAGCCAACGATCCATATATGCCAAGCTTCAGAGATGACATCCATTGCTTTTGAATCTTGCAACCACTACGAATAAAATCTAAAAGGAAGAGGACCAAAATGATGTGCAACTTCTAATACCAACATGATTGTCTTGTGATCAGATATTATTGAGGGAGTTATCTTCGAAGTGAAGAGGAGATATTGGGATAACAAATCATCGTAGACTAGAAATCCATCCATCCTAATTACAACATTCCCATGACCTAATCTTTTGTTTGACCATGTGTATTTCCATTTGCTTGGCTTGATGTCCACCATTTCTCATTAAGATATCATGTCTTCCATCTTCTCTCTGAATTGATCCCTTACCATTCTTCCTCCTCTCTTTTCCTTATTGTTCAAAATAGCATTGGAGTCTCCTCCTACTACGCTATTTCGGGAATGCTCCAAAATTTGTAAAGATAACAACAAGATCCATCAAAATTCCTTTTCTCTATAGATTGTTGGAATATATATGTTGAAGAGATTGAATCTTTTTCCTAATTGAAGATGAAAAAAACAACCTAAAATCCAATGCTGAGTATGATAAGAAAAAACAAGTTGTAGAGAAGAGCTATTCCAAATTGTGCATAGTCCTCTGGAGGCACTGCATGAACTTACTACAATTACTTCACATGCACACCGTTAATTTTTGCAGATTTTAGTGGCTTATAAGGCCTCCATATTTGTCTCATAGAGAATAAGGATATGGGGCTTTTATACTCGAGTGATGTCCCTCAAAGATTCCTCCTTGTACTTGCTCCCTAACCCTTTGCAATTCCAAGAGATTATATTCATTATTTATTTTGAGATTTGGGTGCATTGCCATGTGATGGAATTGAAGTTCCTAGATTCCTGATTATTTTGGATCCTGTGGAAAGTGTCCTATCTAGAGTGGATTGAGTGCCAATGGCTTTGTGTTTGGATGCAACTTCTTCTCATTTTTATCTAGTTGAATTTCAACTAGGTTTCTTGGGTAGTTTCTCTTCATGATCACCCTCCTCCTTTTACTTGTCTTACTACTACTGAGACTTATTCCTAGCACACATACATGAGGCTATACAAGATTTTTTCATAAGATTCTCTAGTTCTTTTTTCCTTTCAATATAAGAACCCTCGATTTCAATATGGTTTTTTTTTTATTGGAATTCCTTTGATATTTCTTAAGCATGGGGCACTATGCTTGCTAGTTTAGGGATTACTAGCCCTACGTCTCATGGTGAAATAGTTGGATCCTCTTGTGTGATAACTTCAAATATATTCATGTGGGTGAGGGAGGTGCTTTCATTGTTTTCACTGGTGTCTCCTAACCCTATACCCTTATTTGGTTAGCGGGGAATTGGGTCTATTGCTTAAGTGGGTTCCAATGATGAGAGATTGTGGAGTCCACTTGTCCTGAAGTTGATGCAGTTGATTTTGAAGATTGGGTAGTTGCCAATTGTTTAGGGTTTATTTTCCTCTTCACTATCTTCCATTGGTCCTCTTTTTCTTGTGTTGGTGGAGTTAGTTGGGCATTATTCTTGCAATCTCTTGAAAAGTGGTGATATTCATGACAAGTCTTGCATTTAAAAGAGAGCTACCCATATTCTAGTGGTTTCTCGATCTTTTAGTTTCCAAGGTTAGGAGAATGGATTTGAGAAGCCCTTTTTACAAGTCTACCTCTACACAAATCCTAGCACAATCAAACATACTCTCCTTAATGTTCTTATCATCATATTTCCTAAGAGAGTTCCCAATGCATTGGAGGGTATCGTTGTTCCAACAATGAAGAGGAAGGCGTGGGTGGAAAGCCCACATAATAACTATAGAGGGAGTTTCATGTTCTAGGTTGAAGTCTGGTGTCCACCGGTTTAGATGCATTCCATGAGTTTCGAAGAAGTTAGGACCATTCTTGAAAATTAAGTCCATGTCCTCCTTGGGTTGGAAGAGAAAAACATAGAAGCCTATTCCACAAAAGTGATAGGCCGGTTTCTCTTTTATCAATACTTGCCAATTTCATTGAATCCAATTCGTCATTGCCATGGGAGACGACCATACTCATGTGAACTAGTTGATTAATCCCTTATCAACTAGCACAAGAGACATTTGTTGTGAAGATGTCACTGGAATAAGGATTTTCATAATGTTCTCCAGTCTTTTAATGAACTTGTAAGGATGTTATTTATAAGATTTATCCATTGTCGAAACCATCAAATGGAAGGTTGGGACCTCTTAATATGGAGGGGGTTAGGATACCCCTCGAGGAGTCGAATCATTACAGTCAATCATAATAGAAGCATAAAGGTAGATAGGGTTTGTAGAGCATGCTTCTTTGATATGTTTCTTATCGTTGAAAATATATTGACCCCCTCTTGCAATTTTCAATGTTAAACCTTTGTCATATATCACTAGGCCATCATCTTTTGCATCAGATATAAATTAAGCTTATCGAGGTTCATCGAGATTTGATATGTTACTTGTTCTTACACATTATGCCCATACAAGGAATATTTATTGAGATAAATCATTTAATTAATCAAATTAAAATTATTCTATAATATCCATTTAATAAGAAAAATATTACCTCTAGTTGTAGCAGATGGGCTACTCCATTGTAGATTCAATGATTCTCCATCCATGATGAAGTGTTCTTCATTTAAGGAATCTCTCTCTCTCTCTCTCTCTCTCTCTCTTTGAGTTAGACTCTTCATATATTTTTTTACTTTTTCATCATCGAGGTCTATGAAAAATTATAAAATATCACTTAGGAGAATTGCAATAAAAAAATGCAAAATTAGTTCATCACACACACACACACACACACACACACACACACAATTTCCATATTAAAAAAATTGATAAAATGTGTGATTATTGTTTACCTTTGTTTTCTTATCCTCAATGTCTAATACTTGTTTTCCCCTCTTTCCTCTTTTTTTTTTAATGTGCATAAATTTGTTTGAATAATTATGTATCAAAGCACACTATCATGCCCACTTCCCAGGGTAGGGAAAAACAAACATTACCTTTTGTAATTTGAAGAGATTTATATTTAGATTAATAGAAAGATTTACTCGGTATAATTAATAGGCATGATAGAGGGATTTGATAGACAAATATTTAAAATCTAAAGCATCCAGTATGATGAAAAGTCATCCAACCCTATAGCTAATTCCTTCAACAAAGTATAATGAAATGTTAAGGTCAGTGCATACGAAATTTGTATGCACAATGAACAAAAGTCTTATGTTAGGCTTTAACTTGCAACAAGACAAAGTACATGGGAAACATAACATGAACCCAAGGTTAGGTGTGTAATGCCGTAGTCGTTCAATAGGTCAATGAACCTACTTAACATATTCCATTAACATATTTGAGAAATTGTTTTATCATTAAAATTCATTATAGAAGCATGAACATTTGGGACCATTTTTCATGATTGGGACTGACATTGTTATATCTTCAAATATTTATGAAATTAAGACCCACATTAATGTTTCCACACCAGGTTAGAATGCATTTTATAGACCTGATATTATTTTCATTACTCCAAATCAAACTAAATTTTTACCCTATGGAAGCATATTTGATCTACTCTACTCCAATTAGGCCCCATAATATTGCATTTACTCCAACTCATCTTGAATATGGACAATATGGAAAACCCTCATGTACATGTCAAATAACATGACATTAAAGAATTTAGGGTAAGAATTCAATGGCATAGGCATTGCTAATGACAAGTTTGCTGATGGCATATAATTGATGTGCATGAAATATTATTATGACCCTGACCTTGTTGTGATTAAAATGTGTTAATGTTTGTGGTAGGTGTGTGTGGATTTGAAGATTCACAACCTCCCTCATGGAAGTGTATCATCTCCATTAGTCATGGTTGGTCTTGTATTCTACTAGTCCCCACTCTAGTGCCATGTGGAAAGGATTAATAACCAAGGTCAACCCTATTACTATTTGTGCATGTATTTGCAATGCAACAATCTATGAAACCATTTGTTTAACTAAACTTTAGGCATAAAAATGGAGCAATATAAGGAAGACAATGTTGTGCATAATATCGTGTGTGAAACCATTGACCACCAATAAAATATCCAATTTAAATGGGTTTTTAGTGGATTCATAATACACCTTTTTTTTTTGTTAGCTATACATCCCTAAATCGTAGGATTGGCATGTGGTTGAGATGTCATAACCCAGGGGCATCTAAGCCATCAAAATCACCCGGGGATCACACTCGGGATGGATTGCACTAGCCCTTAACTTGGTTGGATTTGAGGTGTCCCTAGAGGTTTTGAACCAATGACTTCACTTATGAAGTGCCTTAACAATGCACTCCCTCACCGAATTCTCTACACCACATGTACGATTCATAATACACCTTAATAACATCAATATTGTTTAATTTATTGATATATTATATAAGGATGCCTTGTATATAGGAAGACCTTATATTCTTTATAACCTTAGAAATTCCTTATTCATTTTTCACTTATTGAGCCTAACCTACTCCATAAATGTGTATGGCCTTTTTTAATAGGGAAAAGAAGAAAAAGAAGGGAGAGAAGAAAAGAGAATAAAGAGGGAAAAGATAAGTAAAGAGTGAAAAAGACAAAGAGGGAAAAGAGGGGAGAGAAGGGAAGACAAGATGGAAGAAAGGGAAGAGAAGAGGCAAGAAGGGAGGGGGAAAGGAAGATAACGAAGAAGGAGGTTTAGAAGAGGATGAAGAGGGGGGGAAGGAGGGATGKGGAATAATATGAAGAAGTGGGATAGGAAGAAGGAGGATAGGAAGTATACGGGAAGAATAGAAAGATGAAGGGAGGGAAATAGAGGAAGAGGAAGGAGGAGGAGGAGGAGGAGGAGKAGGAGGARGAGGAGGAGGAGRAGAAGAAGATGAAAAATAGGAGGAGGAGAAGGAACATGAAGAAAGAGAAGAAGAGAAAGAGGAGGAAGAGGAAGATGTAGTCCATTTTTTTTTTTCTATTTTGTTATAATTGTTCTACATATTTTTGTTTTTTTCTCCTTGAAAACCCTACACCTAAGAAATACGTTCCTAAAATCCTTAAGCCCTACCTTCAAAACCCATAAATATACATGAGATAAATCTAAAAAACTCAACAACACAATGAACACAACAAATGTGAAGATATATTAGGGAAGAAACTCCACATATCTAAGAAAAGCATTAAAAATTCGAGGGAAAATGAAAATATTCTCACCTTTGATCCAAAAGGGACCAAAAAATATCTACTAAACACAAGGAATTCAACAATTAGGTCTTTGCAATCTCCAAATATATTTCAAACAAAAATCCCCCCCAAAAATATATCAAATTGAAGTCAAGAAAGTGACTTGAAATCCACTTTAAGTAATAAATTCAAGAGTAGAAGGATAGAAAATTGGATTTGTGCCCTTATTTCCTTTGCATCCTTTTTTCATCCTTCCTAAATTGTTATTGTGTGTCCTTCCTAAATCACTCTTCTGTCACCTTTATGTCTCCAACAAATCCTTCATAAGTCTCCTATGTCCTTCCTATGGTCTTTCAACATCCTTATCACGTGCCCCCATAAGTGTAACCATGTCTCCTAATATATAACCCATACACCATATCTTTGATCCCCTATATACTAATTCCCATCCCGTGATGTATAAATATTATCCCTTACAACATGTCTAATTTCTACCTATTGTTGTATGACCCCTAACCACTATCTCCTTTATTATGACCATTAACCATGCCATTAACTAATGTCCCTTGACCCATATCCCATATCCCACATCCCCTTTATACTCACCGTTAACAACATGTATAACCCCTAACCCTTATTCCTGATCCCATATCTCCTAAACCCCAATCCCCTTTCTTGGTGTATAACCATTAATCCTTACAACATGTATAACCCCTAACTAACACACACACACACACACACACACACACACACACACACACACACACACACACACACACACACACACACACACACACACACACAAACACACACAATAACCCCTCTCCCCTATCTACTAATCCTTAACCCTTATCCCCTAAAAGATGTATAAACTTATACTCATAATCCCTATAATACCTTTATGTATGATCTTCTTCTTTTTTCAAAGAAATAACTTCACAGAATTACCCCTTGTTCCCCAAGATTCTTGATGGAGGGTTATATTAACTGATAGAGTGCATGAGTGTTTGAAAACCCCAAAGGGTTCACTGGGAACGGATCCCATGACCTCCCATTGGCACTATGCCTTTGGCAATATGGCCAAACGAATCAAGTTATCTTGTTAGGGTCCTACCCTAACCTCCCTAGTTATGGGTACTTAGGAGTTAGTGAAGTAATATATGGGGCCATCCTCTTTGAGTAAGACCCACTAGGTAGTTCACATGTGGTTAATTAATTTAAAAGGTCATCCTTATGGAATAAGGCCAACTAGGTAGTTGGTACTCATTATGGTTGGGACCACCAGTCATTAGGTTTAGGTATTAAGCAACTATTTATAGAGGTAGGAAGCTATGTAGTGGTTTGTTAAGGATTATCGGGGCATTTGAGTGCTAGTCATTTAGAGGTTGTCCCCTTGATTAGGAAAGTGAACATATCTCACCTTTTGGAATATCAATAAAGGGTCGTATTTCTACATGTGATATATTATGGTTTTGTCTCTTTTATTTCTTGCAACTTGAATTTCTTCATATATTAAATCATGTGTATATATTATATAAGCACACTTCAAGTGGTATCAAAGAACTTTCAAGTGCTAGCATGTGCCCAAATTTCATAGAATTGTTTTTAGGATAGACATGTGTTTCAATGTCTATAAACAAAGATTTTTCATTTGACAAGTAAAATTGTATTGTGGTTGAGAAGCACACACATATGGAATACAGGTGGGGACACTTGGTTGGACATCCTTGCACACATATTAGTACTTGGAGAGTAATACCACATTAGACATAATATGTTCTCCCCCGATCTTCCATGTACCTTTAGATACATTGGAATCCCTCTAGGTGTACCTAAGACCATCCCTACAAAGTCCTTTTAGTCATTTGTCATTATAGTACACCGAGCACAACACTTTGGGAGATCACTCTCATGTACCAAGGAATTGGGTAATACAACCAAGGGTACAATTGATCCTCCTTATTTATCACTATGAAATATTGGCCAAGTATTTTTTTTTGAATTCCATAGTATATTAGAGAGCTATAGCACCTGGCATTCCTCTACTCTTAGGACCTTGTCAAACCTTTGTAGACCATAACAAAAAATACCTACAAAGCTTGGAGTATCTAGAATTTGAAAAAAATATTAGTACAATAATCCTTGGGCAATAAAAAAAAATGTCTAGAAGTGGTCCTAGGCCTAACTAGACCATTTTGGGTGAGCTATATCAAAAGAATCCTTGCATGATGTTGATCACATTGAGATAGCTCATTAGTAAGTTTCCTTGTTGGTGGACCCACATGACCCCATGAATACCACTAGAATGGATACTAGTATCACCCATCTAGAAGACAAGATAGACTCCCTCATTAGCTCACATAAGGAAAGTTGAGACAATATKTCCACCTTCCAAACCAACTTCAACACGAACATGTCCACCTTCTAAACCCACATCAACAACATGTCCAACTTCCAAGCCAACATCAATAATGAATTGGAAATTTGGAATGATAGGTTGGGGACAATAGATAGTGTGGAATATTCAACAGATGGCACTCATTACACTAGAGCACACTTTCATGACACTTAACCCCATATGATGCACATATTATCCAAGGTAGATATGAACAAGTTCGATGGCTCTGATCCAACAAAATGGGTGGGGTAAATGGAACCTTACTTTCCCCTCCAAGGTATTGATGATGATAAATTGAAACTTTGAGTGGGTGTGTTATATATAGATAGGGAGTGTTGGAAATTATGGCAATAACATAAGAAGGAATATTGAGGCTACCTTTATGAGAATCAATTTGTGAAGGCCAATTATGCTAATTTGAAACTGCTAATATTTTTTTGGGGATGTTGATCAAGTTGTGCCAAAGCAACAAAGTGGAATACTTTTTTGCTTCATTCAAGAAATTAGTGATTTGAACAAAAGGTATGAATGATGAATTTTTCAACGATTGTTTTATCGAAGGTCTCAAAGAGGAGAACAAAGAAAAAGTTGATATGTATTTCCCAATTAATTGGTTGGGGGCCACTCAACTAGCCAAAAAGGCATATGTGGTGGTAACTGCCTAGACTAAATGTCCCAATTTCATTCAATGACCACATCCTCCATTTTTTCCTCCTCCATATCCCCTTGAGGCCCATAATTTGACTTAGGAAGAAATGGAAGAACATCAATGTCATTGTCTTTTCTATAATTGCGATGAAAAAATTGTCTGAGGTCATAAATGCAAGGAACATTAATTATTTGTCATGGATATGGTCCCATTTATCACTTTTGAGGCAATTTTAGATGAGGATGTGACCGAGTTGGATCAGGGGAATATTATCCCCCCTCTTGATGAAGTACCCACTCAAGAGAAACCTTGTGAGGAACCCCAAATTTCCATCCATGCTTTATTAGGCATTACAACTCCCCATAACTTGAAGTTGGTAGGTTATATCAAGTACAAAAAGGTGATTGTATTAATTGATTGCAGTAGTAACCATAATTTCATACATTGTAGAGTTGCAAAAGTAACACAATGTTATGTCCACATGTTGCATAATTTTCAAATCATGATAGCCAATGGATGTACTATGAAATGCAGTGGTAAGTGTGCGAATGTGAAACCTTGAATGGGGGACTATTGCATGAAATCTAGCATGTTTTATATTGAAATGGGAGGTTGTGATGTTGTTTTGGGAGCAGAATGGTTGTGAACATTGGGCCTTGTTATCATGCAGAGTCCTTTCCCAACAATCCCAACCATGAATGGGTAACCATGATACATGGCTTTCTAATTTGGTTCCTTGGGGGCCATATCCTCAAGATACCAACTAAGTAAGCTTCCCAGGGAGGACTAGAATGATATAAACTGCATGCATGGGTACATTGCAATGGAAATACACAAGCATTGACTTCAAAATATTCATGGCAAGCAAATTTCCATGAACATAATCAAGCATAAACACTCACAATATGAAAGATACATATACTTCCATAATAGAAAATAACATAAATCTTGCATATTCATAAACAATGATAAAGAACTTATCTTTTAATAGAATTCACTCTAAGAAAATGGTTGCACAAGAGTGATTTTCCATCCAACCATAGGTATATCATGCATATTCCACCCTCAAGCTAGGGTATGAGGCCAATAGGTTGAAAGAACCAAGCTACAAACTTTTATCTCTCTCAGCCCAAGCCATTTGGTATCATGCTCAACCATTATGCTCACTACATAGCATTATAGGCATCTCATTTAGCCATCAAAAAACCATGGCACCCTCTTCCACTGCCCCACACACCACAAGGAAGATATTCTCTTTTTTTGTTTAATAATCCCTCATAGTTATTCTTCCATATAGTGCTCTTTAGTGTGGGTAGAAAGATCCCAATCTTTTGTATTCTTTATAGGAGTTTCTTGTAAGAATAATACTTGGCTATCAAGCATCCAAAGAGTAGAAAATACATAGCAAGTGATGGTTTCCTAACTTTCCTAACCTTTATGCTTGCCTACAACCATCTATATTTTATAAAAAAAATTCAATTTCCTCTTCACGACATTAATTTTTGTCAGTTTCCAGATTGGTCCATGGTTAGCAATGGAGAACACAACATGGGCAATGTAGATAATCCGCATTGAATGCTAGACTAAATGGTATAAATAAAATGATATAAATAATCCACACTGAATGCTAGAATGAATGGTTGTAACAACCCATATCGAAACAACACAAGATATACACACTCTTACAAAGCTAAGCTAGTCACACATGTGACATCATGACAAAAGATGAGATTTAAAGTACGTGCTTTCTAAATTATTCATAGGAAGAGATAATATATATTTTTTTAAATGGAACAAATTGATCTAATATATATATATATATATATATATATATTTGCGACAACTCCTTTGGAAGTTGGGTTGAAGTTATACAAACATGATGACTCCAAATCATTTGATGCTAATCTATATCATCAATTGGTTGGAAGTTGGATCTACTTAACTACAACTCGACTAGACATATCTTTTGCAATTAATATGGTATTGGGATTCATGGCAGAACCCAAAGAATTTCATTCGAAAGTGGCTAAGAGAATTTTGAGATATCTGCATGGTACAATTGGCTATGGTTTAGTATAGAGATCTACAAAAGATTTCAAGTTGATTGGTTATACAAATTCAGATTGGGTAGGCTGCATGGATGACATGAAATTGACTTCAGGATATTCATTTATCATGGGTTCAACAACAGTTACTTGGAGTATTAAAAAGCGACATACAATTTCTCTCTCCACGACAGAAGCAAAGTATAAAGCAACAGTGACAACAACATGTGAAGCAGTTTAGAAGAATTCTAGAGGATCTACATGAGAAACATGAACAACCCACTCAGTTGACATGTGATAATCAAAGTGATATTTAAATGACCAAGATTCAAGTTTTTCACAAGAAGACCAAGCATATTGATATTCAATATCATTTTGTTCGAGATTTGGTTCAAAAAGGTGTGATTGAGATCATGTATTGCAGAGCAGAAGAGCATGTAGTAGATATATTCATCAAAGCACTATCAAAGGAAAAGTTGTGCAAATTCAGAGATGATCTTGGAATATTTCCAAATGATCATTATGGGGGAGAAATGTTGGAATAATAATGAATTTGAAATATTCTAGATTAATTGTTGTTAGTTGTTATATCTCGAAGGTCTAATTAGAGTTAGAGAAATATGCTTGAGAGGTTGTTGAGTGAGTTAAGGAGTAATTGTCGAGAGATTATAGGAGATGGTTGATTCCCGAGCTATCTCCTCTCATGTATAAATGTATGCTTTGGTAATGAAAAAGTTTGAGCTGGATGTGATTTATTGTTGAATTTAATTGCTCCATTAATTTGCTGGTGTATTTTTTCATCTAGGATGCCATTTTCCAATGGCTACATTGTCAATAGAATAAGGTACTAAAACTATGTATACAAAGAACTGCAAATTCTCCATTAAAAAAAAACTATTGGACAAGACAATCCATTATAAATTAATCATCAAACAAAATTTGGTTATAATAAAATAATGCAGGCTATTAAAAGAATAACAACAATTTATATCATTCGATAAATATGGAAAGTAACACAAAAAAGAAAGTAGTTTCCAAGTGTATAAAAGAAATTCAATTTCCACATAGAAACTAAAGTGAGCGTTGTGATTTGATTTAAGGATTGGATTGGATAACAAAGTGATAAAGGTGAATTCCATTTTAATCACTATTGTATTATGAAACATTCATTTCGGTAAATCCATTATTAAACATCAAGCATGGAAAGTGCAATTATACCATTTCCAAATTTAACATATAGAATTTCTACAATTCTTTTAGTATTTACTCCCTCTATCATTCTTGAAAAAATAGAAACATCAAGAAACAACTAATGAGAGAGAAAGATTGGTTTCTAATTCCATGTACATCCATCCATTATTAATATGAAGACATTCTGAAAAATCCTAGGGTTTATTTTAATTCCAAAAATAAATAAACATACTACTCTTCCAGACAAACAAAATGTTTAGGAGATATCAGGGTAACAACCATAGACTCCTTTATATCAACATAATTTTTACATTTATAAATAATTTATAAATAATTGGATGGGTAGATTAATTCATCTACCATGGATGAAGTTAACTTGACAAATTCCCATTGTGATAATTTATTTTTCGGTATTTGCAAACCGTCAAAGCACTCTCAGTTGAGGTTCCACAGAATTGTAACTATCAAGGGTTCACATAATAATAATTATTTTTTATTTTTATTTTTTTATGTAAGCTAGTTCTTTATATTACCTTGCATGAACAATCATTACATCATAACAAAAGGTTGTTGGTACAGAGACTGCCAACAGAGGAAACCAACCTCTATAACATGCCTCAAAGTTTGGAGAATCATGTTCAAAGATACTGTTATTTGGTTTCTTTGCTAAAACTAAAGTTGATCTCCAAAAAATAAGTGTAAATCTAAATAGCATAATGACATAGAATAGAGCTCCCACATAAAAAAACTGAGAAAGCAACATAGCCATGGAAAAATGCACATTCATAGACCAAAGGTACCTCCAATATCGCCACGCTCTGGTAAGCCCGAACTCACTGGTGTCATGATGGCTTGAAGCAGTTTCTCATGATCTAATTCCTAGGTCGGTGGAGTGGCATAGGATTATTGAAGCCAATCCAAAGTTTGTTCCATGATTTCCTATCAAAATTTGATCTCTGCATTCTCCCTTTGAAGCTCAATAATGATTTGCGGTCGTTCATCAATTTTTTTTCTATTGGATCCAATTTTCTCTGGGAATATGAGATGGTTCCCTCCCCATAGAGTCAAGGTGGATGATCCACGGACCGTCGAAGGAGAGAAGGACTTGAATGCTCCAATGTTCAGGCCAGAACATCTTGGGTGAAATGATGCAGGTTCTCAACCATCTGCAAAGTTTCCAATTTGACATGGGCAGTGTCTGAGTGAACTTGGGTGGGTGAACTGGGAGGGATAACAACGCTAAAGGCCATAATGAAGGTTGATGGACGTGAAGGGAAAGTGCTAGAGGGAGGGACAGTAGAGGAAAGGAATTGTCTCCTGCACCTGGGACTGTAAAAAGCACCAGTGGCATGTTTTGGCTTATCTCTCTCACGGGGCATTATGACAGATCATGGAGAAGGTTGAGTGCACCAGGGAGGATGAGGGGGAGAGAACAATGAAAACCAGAGCGAGGGGACATGACTCCTTTTCTTGGGAAAATGGGATAAAAATGATTAATCCTTGCATTGCTACAATATCTGGTGTTGTATATTTATCCTTGAAGATGGTTGCATTCCAGGCTATCCAAGCACCCTAGTTGTTGGAGCAGGATATTTTGGGACCATTTTTAGGAATCATGCATGAGAAAACCCTGCGACAAGATGACTAAGAAACAACACGTGCGGAAGAAAGGAAGACAATTAAAGGCGAAAGTAGTTAGACCTTTTGGTCCATTTTGTAACGAGATAAGCCATAGTGTCAATGTATAAATATATAAGGGTTTTTGGGTAGAAGGTATCAAGTAATAGGTGTGAGGATTGAGGTAGAATAAGCTAAGTGTGCACTGCATGCACGAACGACAAAGGCATTTTGGGGTAGAACCGAGACATTATGTATGAGCACAGTGCACACCTTTTGTAAGAAATGAGGCTGAATAATGATATAAGAAGCCTGTCATTATGGACTTAGCCCAGTTTGGGGTGAACCACATTAAATCTATGTGTTATGATGTATGATGTGTTGGGATGTGTTTCTTTTCTGTTCTGTTTATGGTGCACATATAATGTATGGATGGTTAATATGAATATGTTAGATGCTCTATTGATTCAACATACACGATATATGAATGAAAGCTAAGTGAATGATTAGGGTGAGTTCCTAATATCCCCCCATGACTGCGAAAACCTGGTTCCTGTAGTCCCCATAGATACCTCAGGTGATACTTCACCTACTTGTGGGTGATTCCAAAAGGGACAGTATCTATAGGGTTTTGTTGGTGATTTAATGTTGAACCATGGGTCTGCCTACTACATGCCATCAAATGGTTCCGTTGTTGGGACTGGGATTTGCGACTGAGGGGGATGTGGAGATATACTAAGGAAGAGATTGGACAATGTTTGGACACGAAGGAGATCGAGTTTGTCGTAGATCAAAATAAGAATCTGTATGGAATTTTCTTTGTTGATTTCCCTAATATTTTAGTAGAGTGATTCCAGAGATTAGTTGAATAGAACAAAAGATTTTGCACTGTTATTCTGAAAAATTGGACTCATGAATTAATTGGGCAAGTCAATACTATAAGCAATCGGGTATCACGCGTAGTTGATTTATGGTTGGATAGTATATTGGGAAGTTACATTATTGAATTTGCTATAGATTGTACTCAGTTGTATAGTATTACTAAAAGGGAATTCTTTAAGGGACTGCGCAAAAGATACCTAAAGTCACTATCTAATTGGATTAAGATGTTGTTGTGTGATAAGGGGGTTATGAATATGGAATCTGATTTCCCTAGAAGCTAAGCACTTTTGCGCATAAGGGGGACTGGGGGATGACCAGGGAATAGTCTGAGTGTTGTAGGAAGACTTTGCAATGGACGAAGAGATTGGAGTATTGTGCAGTGGTAAGATATTTAGAGGGAATAGGAAGAGGATTGTGGATGATAGAGAGGAGAAACACAATGAGTTTGAAGAGAGAGACACTAGCATAATACTTCAGATCATACCGTGCAAAGAAGGTAAACTCATTCTAGTAGAAGAGGATTCCACTTAGTATAGACTCTGCATCGAACCCACGACCCCTTGTGCATCTCCAAGGTTTGAATAAACTTTGTTGATTGTATTCAGTAAGGGAAGTAAGGATAACAATCAAAACAATGGAAGTAGTACAATAACCCAACTTCAGATAGTATCACCAATGAGGAACACCACACAAAATACGATGGCGGGAGTAGACCCCACTTTAAAATTGCTTGTCTTTCACGAGGCAGGTTTAGAAGATCCAAAACATCATTTGTTCATTTGTGAGATAATATGGACTATGAAGAACATCCGAGATGATGATGCGAAGATTGTGTAGTCGACAATGACATCTAGAGACCAGGCATTACTATTGTACATGAAATATTAGACTACTACACTTGCGAGACAAACTAGAACATTGGAATATGGAAGATGAAAGAGTTGCATAAACCTAAGTCTGAGTTGCAGTGCATTACAAAATTGAAGGAGATCAAGCAAATAGTGAATGAATCAATGTGGGACTATGATCAAAGATTCAAGATATTGAAGGATTGATTGACATTCCAAATTCCAGATGAACAACGTAGGGAGTGGTTTATTGCAGGATTGTTGCCACATATACGCTACTCCTTGACATGAAAAAAGATTACATCATAGTCATAAGCCCTATAAATTTATATGAAATCAGAAGCATCCATGGTAGGAGAAAATGGCACAGGGATGGCTCAAGTTTAGTCGCAGTTAGCAGCGCTGACTATTCATTTGTAGGAACTTTCGAAAGGAAAAGAAAAAAGCGAGGAAGTTTGGTGTGTCACATGTAGAACATAAGGTCATCATAAGAAAAAATCTCCATCTTTTCAACAGTATTTGAATTCAGGAGCCCTGAATCCATTGGGGGTATGGTGTGAGATTTGCAAGACGATGGGTCACCACCCTACTACTTTTCCATTGATGCTGAAATATTAGAGCACTGCAAGAAACTTGTTTTGTAATTTTTGTGAGTCAGTGGGACATGAAGAGAAGGGTTGTCACACATTTTATTTGATGAGAGAGTGCACCGCAGATGCATACATAGTCCAAGGAGAAGAATACGAAGGAAGATATACACAACATAATACTCCAAAAGGTTATAATTAAGGAGGAAGAGGAGGGTTTAGAGATAATGAAAGAGGAGGAATCGACAAAGGAAGAGGACCAATTATATGTTATAAGTATAATCAACTTGGAAATTTGGCGTGAGACTGTCTAAATCCCTACACGACAGGCACATACTGCATACAACTAGACCATGCAATGGAGGATTCCCCATAGCTGATCGCAAAGTGGCAAGAAAAGAGGAACCTAAATATACAGATGATAGCAAAAGAGGCACGTGATGAACAACCTTATATAACAACGGTTACACACAAAGGAATAAGAACCAGAGTTGATGTGACAAATCAAGGAAATAGGATTCACCAGTGGGTCAGGAAAGCATCATAACCTCTTCCATTGTTTGACCCTAGAAAGGAGAAAGAGACATATACCCAATAAAGGAAGGAAGTGATAGGAACATAATGGATAACATTCAATTCAACCACACCACCTTTGTATGACAATCTCCCAGTGTATCATATGCCACCAGTTTATGACCATTCAAAAAGGCAAGTTGACAATGTAAGCACTTTGAAAAGTTTTCTAAAAAGTTGTTTAGAGCTAATGAAGGATGAGTCTACTTTGAGTATGCTACGTGGAATGATTTACTATTGCGCCCAAGAGAAAGAGATGCCTTTCTCACACTAACCAGTTAACCGAGTGCACCACAAGAAAATAACGAATAGGGAGTTTCGACTCAATGTGCATATAGGAGACTACGACATGGAAAATATTATTTTGGATCTAGGTTATGATGTGAATGTCATTCTGAAGTAGACCTGCGAAATGATGGGTAAGCCGAAGTTGATCTAGTCTCCCATTCAATTGAGGATAGAAAATCAACATAATATTGTTCCAATTGGAAGGATGACAATGATACGTGTTAGTATTGATGGAGTGCACAACTTGGATGATTTTGAAGTGATCGAGATAGTGGATGGTAGCACCCCTTACCCAACATTACTTAGACTTGATTGGTCTTTTGAAAACTAGACTATCATTGACATGAAGAAGATACAAATTATATTTGAAGTAGAAGACTTGAAGGTTACTACGCCGTTTGATCCTACTGAAGGAAGAAGATATGTAGAACCAGTAAAGGGAAAAGACTTCGATAACCTGTATAATATGATTGCGTGGATGGGCGATTATGTGAATCCTATAATTGATGATGTACTTAGTTTGAGAAGTATTAGTTCATGCGCATCATATTTAGAAGAAGATTTGGAGAATTGGCAATAGAGATTGCTTGAAGTGTCTACAAGGAAATGTGCTTGGATTACCCGCACGTTGTAATGGATTGGAATTGAGGTATGACGAGCTAATCGATGCAACTTCTTTTATAAGAGAGTTTGAATTGAAAATATCAGATCAGCAGAGATTAATAGATTTAGACATCGTGTTGGAAGTGACCCTGACAAGATAGTGGGCTGCACATAAGGATGGAATAAGATATTGGCAACAATGAAGAAGGCTATTATAGGTCAGGTTTAGGACAAAGAATGAATATACTATGCATAAGTATACATGATTGAGTTGTTTGATCTAGCATATTACACAATGCATTGCGACATGGAGTAAAGTACCAAGGAAAGAGTGGACACACTTTTTTGTACACACCTTGGTAACAATCACGAAGAATTGGTATTTAGAACTGGAAGTGCATAGAGAAACTGGAGACTGGGAAGAATTGAATCGTAATTTTAAAGTAACTTTTAGTTTTGAAGATGACAATCCTTTGATTGAATCAACTTCGCAGGTTATCAAGGACAAGATTTTTACATCAGAAGACTTGATAGAACTAGTACCTATATGTAGTGGGCATAGATCTAATGTGATAGTTGAAGAAGTTTTGCACTGTTATAATGTTGTTGAAGAAGACTAGGAGGATGAAGATCCAAGAAATGTGCAAATACCTGAAACTGAAGGAGAATGCACAATACAAGGTCCATAACTCTAATCGACCATATATGCAAAACCATTGAGAATGTGTAGAGTAAATATTGGTATGAAAGATAAGCCCAAATTTGTGAACATAGGAGACTATTGGAATGACGAAATTGTTGAGAAGATAGTTGATTTACTGTGTGAATAACATGACCTATTTCTGACCACATTTTTAGATATGAAAGGGATTGTTGGGGATTTAGGAGAGATGAAGATCCCCTTGAATCCAGATGCTAATCCAGTGAAGCAAATACCATACATATTGAACCTGGTGTATAAGCAAAAGGTGAAAGCGGAGATAGATAGGATGTTGGAAGCTGGAATTATTGAGCCCGTCGCTGAATCAGAGTGGATTAGTCCAATGGTGGTTCAAAATAAGAAGACATGAGGGATCAAAATTTGTGTATATCCAAGGAAATTAAATGATGCTTGATTACATGATCTGTTTCCTACTCCGTTTGCAGATGAAGTGTTGGAGAATGTAGGAGGAATAGAAGCTTATTCATTCACTGATGAATTTTTAGGGTATCATCAGATCAAGATTGCACAGGAAGATAGATATAAGACTACATTTCTGACAAAATGGGGATGTTACCAGTACATAGTGATATTTTTTGGATTGAAGAATGCACCAAAATTATTCTCTAGAGTGGGTGTAGCAACATTTAAAGAATTCATCCATAAGTTCTTAGAAGTATACTTAGATGCCTGGATGATGTTTAGCTTGTTGAAAGATCATGTTGAGACTTTACGCTTGATGTTAGATAGGTGTAGGCAGTTTCAAATATCTTTGAATTTGAAGAAGTGCATTTTATGTGCATCATTTGGTATCTTACTGGGCCATGTAGTGTGTAAGGAAGGACTATTGGTATATCCTGTGAAGATTGCTATAAATATTAATTTACCACCGTCTACTTCAGTGCGACAATTACGAGAAATGTTGGGTCATACAGGCTAGTATAGGAAGTTCATTAGGGGTTATGCGTAGATCATATCCCCGAAGGAAATATTGATAAAGAAGGAAAACAAGTTTCAATGTAATGAGGAATGCCGTAAATGTTTAGATACTTTGAAGCAGAAATTGGTTACCACACCGATTTTCATATTTCTCAATTGGAAGAAGGAGTTCCATGTTCATGTATATGCATCTTTTGTAGCTTTAGGTGCAGTGTTAGCTCAACCAAGCGAAGGCGATATAGATCATCCCATTGCATTTTCAAGTAGGAATTTGTCAACTACAAAACAAAACTATACTACCGCAAAATGTGAAGGATTAGAAATGGTGTATGCATTGCAGAAGTTTAGACACTACTTGTTGGGTTCACACTTTAAAATGTATGCAGATCATTCTGCGCTAAGATGCCTAGTCAATAAGCCAGTGTTGGGGGGGAGAATATGCATATGGCTATTATTTTTTCAGGAATATGATTTTGAGGTAATTGTGAAACCAAGGAATTTTAATTCAAGACCTGATCACTTATCACACATACTATCATGGGAAGGCGTAGGAAACTTGGATGACAGTCTACCAGATACACACTTATTTGCAGTAAAGATGGTTGATGACTATTTTTTAGATATAATCTAGTAATTGAGCACAAGAGTAGCCCCACCTAAGTTTACAATTATGTAGAAGAAACATTTAGTAGTGAAGGCAACAAACTATCAACTTATAACAGGAAATTTGTACAAGTTAGGTGCAGATGGTATTATGCGACGATGTGTATTCGAGCATGAAAGACATATGATATTGTCAAAGGTGCATGAAGGAGTTGTGGGAGGCTATTATGCAGGAAAAGCGACAACTCATAAGATTTTGCGTGCAGGATTATGGTGGCCCACCCTTTGTAAGGATGCAAAATAATTCTGTCAGACCTATGATGTCTCTTAGAGACTTGGAAATAATTCTAGGAGAGGTGAGATGTCGTTAGTACCACAAGTGACATTGCATGATTTTGATAAATGGATCATTGATCCCGTTGGATATATTAATCCACCAACACAAAGGTGAGGAGCCAGATACATCATTACTGCGACATATTACTTGACCATATGGGATGAAGCAGAACATGTCAAAGATTGTAGCGTGAAGACAACTGCAGAGTTTTTGTTTGAAAATGTGGTGACAAGATTTGAATGCCCGAGAATTCTTATGAGCGATCATGGAACTCATTTTGTGAATAAGATGATTGCAACTTTGACATAGAAGTTCCATATTCATCATCAGAAGAGCACACCATATCATTCTCAAGTAAATAGGACAATAGAAGCATTCAATAAGATCCTAGAGAATGCACCGACAAAGGTGTATAATGTAAGCCGAGATAACTAGGACTTGAGGATTCCAACAATGTTATGGGCGTATAGGACTACATGTAAGAAGTTGACAAGATAGATCCCATTCCGACTAGTGTATGGCCAAGAAGTTGTTATGCTTATGGAATTCATAGTACCGAGCTTGCGCATTGCTGCTCTGACAGAGCTTATAGATTCTGGCACAGTGGAGAAGAGACTATTAGAGCTAGTAGAGCTAGAAGAGGACCCATTTTTCATAGGTTTCCATCAACAAGTTCGGAAAGTGCACGAGAAAGCATGGCATGCCAGACACATTAAACTGAAGAAGTTGCAGATAAGAGACTTAGTTTTTCTCTACGACAACAAGTTTTTCTAGCACCCTGGGAAGTTTTAGATGCATTGGTTAGGTCCATATGTGATAAGGTTTGTGATAGATGAATGTGATGTTCAGTTAGAGAAATTGAAGGGAGAAGTTGTGGAAGGACTGGTTAACGATAGTTGGATGAAACTATATAGGGACAATCGTACTACCGTGCACTAGTCTGAACACACAGTATGGGTACCATCTATGCCAATATTCTCTTCCTGGATCCTGTACATATCCGATGTGCACTCTCTTAGTAAGTCGAATGCGCGACAATCCTTCTCTTCATGCCCTACTGACTTATAAAAATTGCAAAAAAAATTCTTTGGAGTACTCTAATATTTATGGAGTAATGGACACTCAGTGGGATGATGGGCCCATTTCTTACATATCTCACAGTATCATCCTCCGAGTAGTGGATTTGGCTCTCCAACTGCCAAATACTGCGTGGATGCTGGGCATTCGTCGTTGTGATGACCTTCCGTCCTACACTTTATACACCAAAATTCTTCTAGTTTTCCCCTTCCCTTGCTAAGCTCGACCAATTGGATTGTTAATGTAGCCAACTGCATCTGAACCTGTGTCATTCCTCCTATGTCTCTTGCTGGCGATGTCTCTAGTTTCATTGCAATCTCTAGCGCCTTGGGATGCGACGTAACCTTCTGTTGAATCATGGGCCTTCGAATGTGTGGTAGAAGTCCAGTAATAAACCACTCTTGATGTTTTTGATCTAGAATTTGGAACATCAATCTCCCCATTACATCCTTAAAGCATTGATCGAAATCCCATACAAACTTTGTTTGTACATGTTTGATATCTTTGAGCTCAGTGATGTAATGTGACTCTGACTTTGTCTTTTTGAACTCCTTTAATAGCACTTGATTTATCTCTGCCAAGGTCCTGGCCTATCCTGTAGGCGTAATGCTCTGTAACTTCATTTACCATACCAACGCACGACCTCTAAATGTCATTTCTAACTGCAAAAATTTTACGACATCATCTTGTATGTTTTTAGCAGCCCAAACTGTTTCACAGACAAACATGGTGTTGTTCTAGATCCTTTGATCCCACTCCCTAGAATTCAAGAAGTCTAAGTGTATTATCTATTCCCTCCATGTTGGTTTTTGTATTCACTCCTCTTGGTGATGTTGGTAGACTCTGATTTTGACTCTGCGTACTACTCCCACTATTATGAATACTACTACTCTGTACTCTTTGACTAATTATGATAAATTTTGAAAAATATTCAACTGTTATCTCAGATTGTGGTGATGCACTGGGGTCATGGATTCAACACAAGATATTGTCTGAGTAGGACTTACAGGATCCTCTATATTGGACTAGACTAAGACTCTTCTTCTTTTCCTCCTACATGTGGTATCTCCATGATTCAAACTTGTGCGTAAGGATCATTTTCTTTCGGCTCACTGTGCTACTCTTCTCTCCTAGCCCTAGTCTTTCGCCTCTTATACCTTCTTCCTCTGTGCAAATCTCCAAAATCCTACTCTTCCTCTGGTAGGATCCCTTCTTGCATTCTCAGTATCTTCCTTCCTCATTCATTTCTCCCTTCTCTTAGATGATTCCCCTATCATCCTTCGGCTCTCCCTATGTGCGCAAAGCCCCTTTAGCCGCCAGACTTCATAATCATCATATGTTTTTCACATAAGAACATCTTTATCCACATATTTGATGATTTCAAGAACCTTTAGCGTGGACCTTTGAAATTCTTTATTTTTGCAACGTTGTATGATTGAATGCAGTCTACTGCAAATTCTGTAACATAACCCCCTAATACACTATCTAATGAAAAATCAACTGCTCGAGTAGTTGGGTTACTTACCGAATTCAGCCGTTTTACCAATTCAGGAGTCCAATTCTTTGGCGCTGCATCACTAAACCTTCATGTCTTCTCAACCAATCTTTCTAGCCACTCCGTAAAAAAATTTGGGTATTCACCAAAGAAAATTTCATGTAGATCCGTGAACACATACTTTTGCATCCATTGCTTGTCACTTATCCAAGGGTTCCTATTCTCTTGTCGTGTGAATTCCTGTTCTTTTTTTTCTAACCAGTCTGTGATTTCCTTCTTAGTTGGCTTCCAAACCATTTGTTGGGCTACTATGGTCTGTGCATGGGTTGTAAGACCCAAGGTTCGGTTAAACTATGACCAACAAAACCTCAAGACACCGACCCTTTTGGCATCACCTACTTGCACAAATGAAGTCTCACCCTAGGTATCTATTGGGACTGCAAGAACCAGGTTTTTCTAGTAGTAAGGGAAAGGGAGGTGGATGCGCGAATCATTGTTCCTTACTCTAGCTTATGTATGATCTTGATTATTATATCCATTCATGAATATTGCATCATAATCAATCCATACACTAAATCTAGTCTGTGAAGTATAACAACATCATTCATAACCTCACATAAACTAGTAAAGAGCACAAGATGCAAGATTATCTCCCAAATTCTATCTTTATTCATCGTATTAACTGATTACATTCATGATTCTTACATAATCTGAACCTTTATGGATTCTACACACTGTCTTTATCCCACTGGCTTTCTCACTCTCTATCTATCTCTAGCTCTTTTTTTACCCCACCCATTACATATTTATACCCAAAATCTAGGGTTTAAAGTCCTATTCTTATCTATCCCAAAATAACCCATTATAATGCATGGCATGGCCAACTTCAGTTAACTGATTGTTTTCATTCTTTTACTTCTCGTTCTTTATACAAATTTTCTGTTGTTCTTTTATTTTTGGGAAGTTGCACTATCATCCTTTGCGCTTCCTTCTCTTGCTCACTTTCTTTATCCTTCTGTCTATGCACTGTCTCCGTCCTGCATGCTATCCATCCTTTTGTGCCCTTCTGCGCGCTTCCTTCCTTCTGTGTGATTTCTTCCTTCTGCGTGATTTCTTCCTTCTGCGTGTTTTCTTCCTCTTGTGCCCTTTCTTCATACTTAGGTTTTTCTCTAAAATTATATCCAAAACTGCTTGTCCAACAATCATCATTCTATTTCGTGGAACAATTTGATAGGATCCCATTGGGGAGTATGTTGAGTACATTTTTATGCTTCCTTCCACTCCATAAACTATACTTTTGCCTCGAAAACCATCCATTTTGCCTTCATATTATTCCATATTTTCCATAAAATAGCTTATGCAAGGTATATTTATCATTCCTTAGCTTAAGAATCGAATTTTCGAATTTTTGGCATTAAAATTAAAAATTTATTAGAAATTACAGGATTTGACTAAATCCCGTAATTGCTCCTAGGTTCGTGTACTTGCAGGATAGCTGGGTGAAATCTGAGACATGGGTCATGATCCTTGATGTACAAGGATGGATTAATACCTATAAACTTCGATATCTGAGCTTTCCAAGTGTCTGGTCAACGCTGGTCAAACAGGGCCACTTCAGTAGAAAATGCCCTGTTTTAGCATAAAATCATGGACAATTTTAGATTTTCTTGGGATTTGTTCATATTTTATGGATCTAAAGGGGGTATTCAACCTTCCTAGCATATTTTATGGATCTAATCATTATCTTTAGGAGGTTTCTTAACATTTTCAGTTTCAAAACTCTTGTATAAATACTCCAAGACATGGACTAGTATGACAACCCTTATGTTAATGAAGAAAACTTTGAATTTGCAGTCTTGAGATCATTTTTGTGTTTTGTTCTTGATGATGTCTATGAGATTATTATGTGAATGCTGCTGGAAGTTCCTTTTAGCTGAGACGACTTAGGTGTACAAGTGAAGCACTGGAGGGCCCCCTTTGCCAAGCTATTCCACTTCTCCTTTTTCATTCTTTTCAAGCAAATTTTGGTATGAGTTTTAGTTCAGTTTACATTATGTTGTAGATAACACTATTGCGTTTTATTTGATCAAGTTATCTGGCTGATAAATGTGGGAAAGCAAAGAATGTATCTCTTGTAAAAGAGTTTAGCCTTTTCAGACATTTATAAGCTTCTAGTTTAGTTTGAATGCTTACTGTTTTGAATACTTAAAACTAGTTGAATGCTTTTCTACTCTAATTGTTGATTAATGGTAAGAGATCTATGAATACACCTTCTGTAAAGAAGCTTATAATCTCCTTTCATACTCAACACTTAGATTAGCTTTTGATTTATTTCCACTGAAAGAACAAAAGTTATCTCTAAATCCATATATTTTGGATGTGCCTCTAAGTCTTACAAACACCGGATTGACAATCAATTGCACTCTAATTTACATCAGTAGGATGGAGCCTAACATTTTGGCACCGTTGCCGGGGAGGCACATTTAGAGATAGGCTTAGAAAACTCATAGGCAAATTTTTCTTTTAAAAATAAAAAAACAATATAAAAAAAAACACAGAACATAATTAATTTTAGTTATGTTTCTTTATGTCTAAACGTATGGATGATAAAGGTAGATTTTTGAAACAAAACCCCCCAAAAACTAATCAACCATCTGTAGGAGTAGGAACATATACAACTGAGAAAAGCGAATCTATTACACCAACTATTGGAAAAATCACTTTGGAAGAATTAGAAGAAAAACAACGTTCAGGACAAAGGTTAACTCTCATAGAAAGACAAATTCTATTGACTCATGAGGTAAAGAAGAAACAAACAAAATCAGAAACATCTTCTGTAGGAAAGAAAAAAGAAGAAAAACAACCTATTCTTGAACAAACGGGACAACCTCTTTTTCCAACAGAAATATCTGATTGTACTACATAAAACTTCTTTGTAATGTCAAAAG